>CARXXK010001085.1:4525979-5125979 GCA_949089665.1 Macrosiphum euphorbiae | reverse complement strand
TTAGGTGGAATCAATATGTAAAAAAGTTCGGTGGAGTCGATAGCCGGCGGAATCGATATGTAAAAAAGTTCGGCGGAGTTGATACGTGGCGCAATCGATAGATTTTTTACAGGTAAAAAGGTAATTTCGGCGCAATCGATATACGCCCTTTTTTTTTTATCACCGATCCTAATTTTCAGTGGAAATAGTCACCGATAGCAAGTAACGAATTTCCGGTACAGATATATGTCTCGCAGATCAGATAATATATCTTTCGATTAGTCATCTGTGGTTTTGGAGCTTTTGTACGATACTATTTGTTTTTTTACTTATCTCGTTTTGGCACTCATTGTGAGTGTATTCCGCCGAATTCTTCCGATGCATATCATATCGCCTAGTCCCCTATATGACTCATCGGTATCGCATTGTACGGTTATGCGACGTAGGCACATTATTATTACTATTATTATTATTATTATTATTGTTACACACAATACCTACCGATGCTGTAGCTAGTGCGTGTATCCATAATAAATATTAAACGCCAGTGTCGTGCTGCAGTGTACCGTGTATATGGTTATGGCACACATCCGTTGTTGTTATATTTTATTGCAGCAGATTACGATCGCCAATGGGTCAGTGGTCGCTGCTCTGCGCACTGCAATATTGTAACATATCGTATTATTTTACGTAGGCACTATTATACCGGTCGTGATGACGGATACCGCGGTATACTGTTGGTAGGTATACTCGGGACCAAACGGTCGAGTACGACTACGGTAGGGCTGACCATTTTGCTCGACAGAAAAAAAAATGAAGCTATACTCTCTATTTTCCGCCAAAAAGTTTGAACTAGAGTCACAATATGACGTGTATTTTTCTCCAAAAAACATGGATTATTTGTTTTATTTGTATTTTGTGTGAATTTACGACACAAATTATTTGATTTGTCTTCTTATTATGATACGCAAAAGTATACAGAACGCTCTTAATATTGATAATTATAGGCAGGTAGTAATTAAAAGATTTAAGTTAATTTGTATATTTTGATTTCAAATTATTATGAAAATCAAATAGCTTACGTCAAAAATCATAGAAACAAATACATAATTAAATGTACTATTTTACTGCCTATATTTAAGTTTGATTTTAATCAATTTCGTATTCAATGTTTAACTATATATCAATAAAACTGCAAAATATTCTTGGTCCGTAGAAAATGACGAGTACCTATGTATTTAAAATAATAATAACAGTGGGATAAATTTCTTATTTTGATAATGGAAGAAAACGGACTGGAGTCGTTTTGCTTTTTTTTTTTTTAAATTAACAGTGAATGACATTTCATTTTTGGAGGTTGATATCAGCTACGGTCCTACAATAAGCTATAGATGTATGATACCTAAGTAAAATAATAATAAAAATTAATATATCAATAATACTATAATTGTTTATTAGTTTATTGCGATCTAGTTTGAGAGCTTGACAAAAACTCATTATACTATCTACGCCTATATATAGTAAAATATCATATTATTAGTAGGTAGGTACTATATCTATGCATTATACTATTATACCGATCGTTCTCTGCGAGCCTGACGAATACCGCCTGATGGGTACCGCGGTATACTGTAGGTAGGTACTCGGGACCAAACGGTCGAGTACGACTAGGTACGGTAGGGCTGACCATTTTGGCTCGACAAAAAAAAATTAAGCTATACTCTCTATTTTCCGCCAAAAAGTTTGAACTAGAATCATAATATGACGTGTATTTTCCTCCAAAAAAACATGGATTATTTGTTTTATTTGTATTTTGTGTGAATTTACGACACAAATTATTTGATTTGTCTTCTTGTGATACACAAAAGTATACAGAACGCTCTAATTATTTTGATAATTTCTAGGCAGGTAGGTAATAATTAAAAGATTTAAGTTGATTTGTATATTTTGATTTGAAATTATTATGAAAATCAAATAGCAAAAATCTTAGAAACAAATACATAATTAAAAGTACTATTTTACTACCTATATTTAAGTTTGATTTTAATCAATTTCGTATTCGATGTTTAACTATGTATAAATAAAACTGCAAAATATTCTTGGTCTATAGAAAATGACGAGTATCTCTATATTCAAAATAATAATAACAGTGGGATGAAGTTTCTTGTTTTGATAATGGAGGAAAACGGCCTAGATTAAAAAAATAAATGAGTAATTTTTTTTTTTGTCATATTCATTTGATTTGTACAATCTGTAAGAAAATATAATATTTACAAGAAGCACAATGGAGGGATATAATAGGTCATGGTTGGCTTGATTGAAGAAGCTATTCAATAATAGCACTTCATGAAATAAATAATTAAAAGTACTATTTTACTATGTATTTAAGGTTGATTTTAATTTAATTTCGTGTTTTAAGTTTACCTATATGTATAAATAAAATATATAAAAGTGCAATATTCTTGGGCTGTAGAAAATTACGAGTACCTATCTATATTCAAAATATTCACTAGTGCGTTGAAGTTTCTTATTTTGATAATGGAAGAAAACGGACTGGAATCGTTTTGCATTTTTTTTTTTTTTTTCGAAAATTAACAGTGAGTGACATTTCGTTTTTAGAGGGAGATATCAGCTACGGTCCTACGCAGTAAGCTATGGATATATGTAATAAATAAAATAATAATAAAAATTAATATATCAATAATACTATAATTGTTTATTAGTTTATTGCGATCTACTTTCAGAGGTTGACAAAAACTCATTATATTCTCTTATATAGTGACTAGAATTGGTTCGATAAAAGACGATGGTATACTCGTATTATAATTATAAATCATAAATAATATCACAGTCTGTAATAAAAAAAAAAAAAAAATATTAATTTATTATTTTATCTGACGGTTGTCGCGGTTGAACTTCTCAATGATTATGGTCTAACAAACGATTTGTGATTTGAACTGCAGTTTGACTCAATTACAATATGTTATATTATTATTATCATTGATAAATTCAATCCGAGTACTAATTATTATTAGGTACTTATAATAAACTGAACCAGTGACTTAATTAAATGCCAATTATTCGTCAGAGCTTTCGGCGTATATTTTAATTTGCTATAATAATATCACTGAAAATGTCAGATCAAAAAAAGCGGGTAAGTGGTTGTCGCTCTGCTGTACAGTAGGTTACAAGTGGGTCAGTGTATAATGGATTGTATTAAACATGAATTCATTGATATAATATCGTTGTATATACGAAAAACGATTCTGGTTTGTCATATTGTTATTACATTTTATTACAGCCTGTAAGTTACAATAAAATAAATGACAACGAAACAACCAAAACCGTTATTTGTATTCCTTTCTATGGTGATAAACAAAGAGTTGGAAATTAAAATCCGATTTTTAGCGGTTTTTTTTGTAATTTTTTTCCAGTGGCATTAAATGATTATTGAGAAAATCGAAAAATCATCTCTACAAAGTACCACCTCGATAAAATTTGCTAAAAGATAAGATACGTTTTGTTGAAATCGAATCACTCTTTCTGGTAGATATTTTGTGTACAAGATAAAAAAAAAATTAAAAAAAAAAATAAACACCATTGTATAACCACTAGCTTCTTCCTCGCTCTCCTCAGAATCTAAAAGAAGTTGTTCGTGAACAAATTCGATATACTATTTTTATAGGATCTACAACTCGGAAATATTAATAAACAAAACAAACAAAGTAAACTCTTATGTGCGTGAAGTATAATATACTAAAGTATATGTATAGTAGTTCTGTGGTGTCTACAATATAACAGTTGGACCGACGATTGGTCGAGTCTCGACTATATTCGAGTTGACTCGAGTCTACTAGTAAAAGGGTCGATAAAAAGCGTATTTTGTCGATTAAGCCACCCGTCGCCGCAATAAAAATGATTACAGAAATATAATATAAATATATATATATATAGGTACTGCAGGTCACCCGCATTGTCGGATACAATATAATAATTATTATATTTTATGAAGTTAATAATGAAGTAATAAAATCACAACGCTGGGGTGTTATAGTATAGGCAATAACAAAACTTAAATTCAATCAAATTTTTGGTGATCGTTTCGGACAAAACCACTCAGGGGCGCATTAAGGGTTCACATATGGGGGGGGCAAAATTATTTTGCGCCCCTGGTGTATTTTATGAGTATTAATAAAAGTATAAAAAACTTAAAAAAAATTTCCTCGCTGCGCTCGCAAAATTAAGTTAGTAACTTACATTACATACAGTTATTATACCTACATAGAAATCTTATTAAATTAATTAATAAATATCTATTTAGAACTTGGAATAATAATCCTTTCTTTTAAAATATTACTGGTAATTGGAATATTTATTATGTAAAATGTTTATATTTCATTAACTAATAAATACCTCCTAGTAAGCAACTCCTATATATTTTTAGTTATTTATGGAGTACCTATGTATTAAGCATTGACTTATGATAATAAATATATCTTTATTCTTTATTAACAATAAAATATTATTACATATTATAAAACTATTTAAATGACAAATATGGAACAATACTAATTAAAATATATTTTTTCTTATTTTTTTGTTCACAAACTCTTTTACAATACTTGACCAATCAATACTTCTAAGCATCTCATTTTCTATTGACAGCAATGAAAGGGAAGATGTTTTATCTTGAGATAAGGTGGATCTTAAATAATTTTTAACTCGTCGAAGCACTGAAAATGATCGTTCACTACTCGCATTGGTACAAGGCATACAAGCAAAGATTCTTAAAATTATAAGAACATTAGGAAAGGTAGCTTTTAATGGAGAACTAGATAATTTTTTTAACAGTCCGTTCATAGATAAATCATTATTGTGATATGATTCAGTAATTTTTTTGAATTGAATAACTTCTTCAACAAATGATGTATTCAAATCTTCAGTATATATACTTACAATGTTCAATGCACTTTGATGAACACTTTAAGTGTCCGAACGATTCAAATCAAACAAAAAACTAAAGTTTTTATTAATAACTAGATAGGCTGCCTTTCGTTCATTTAAATTTGAACATAATATATCAATGATCACATAAAAAATATCATTCTTCATTTTATTTTTTCCAATGTGAACAGTACTATTAAAATTAGAATCATTGTAAAATGCTGTTCTTTTTTTTTCTTGTTTCTTCCCAAGAAAAATAAGTACAAAAGAATAGTACATTAGTATGATAATACTAATTATTATTAGTTGTTTCTTAAACAAGCGAGTTTTCCATTATGTCATACAATGATTTTTCTGAGATACAAAAAAAAAAAATTACAAAAAATGTACCGCCCCCAAAAAACTTCCGCCCGGGGCAAATGCCCCTTTTGCCCCCCCCCCTTAATGCGCCCCTGAAACCACTCAAAATATTATCAATTATTATTTTATTATACTACTGCATTATGTATTTATGTCCTTTCGAACGCGTCTACTGACGGACAGTCGTGTCATTTCAGTTTTTATTAGGAGGTGCAAAAGTTTTGACCAGCCAATATGGCTGAACCAAAAAAAAAAGCAGATCGATTCGCTCGCAAGTAGATTTTCATTTTCCACTTAGATATTTTTTACATCGATAAGATTCCCATCCAACGTTGGTACCTGAAGTGTCTGAGGAAAAAATAGCCTAATTAAAAAAATGTGGAGGAACAATGTGTTGGGAAAATATGAACAAAAAATCATTTCTATAAAATAACAGGTGATAAAGATGTATATTATTTGTTATCTAGTGGTAGTTTTAATATAGTTTTTTATCCTGTATACAAAATGTCTACCAGAAGGAGTGATTCGATTTCAACAATAATATATAGTATCTTATCTTTTAATAAATTTGATCGAGATTGTACTTATAGGGAGGTAATTTTTCGAGTTATTTAATGCCACGGGAAAAACCACCGACAAATTACGAAAAACCGTTAAAAATATCATTTGAATTTTCTAACGCTTTGCCTATCGCCATAGAAACGAATAAAAAATAATAAAAATATTATTAATTCAACTTACAGGGTATAATAAATAATAACAAAATAAAATATCCATACCGACAAACCGTCTCTGCTCAGAAACGTTTTTCTTACACAATGATTATTATAATATCGTTGAATGCAATCCATTGTACATTGACCCACTTGCAAACCTACTTTACATCAGACCGATATCCACTTACCCACTTTTTTTATACGTAAATATTAGATAGTCATTAATATTTATGAATTAATAAATCCTCGGTATGGAATTTCTCGTCTAAATACAGTTTTTTATACAACTTGAATAAAAATAAAATAACAATAACGAAATGGAACTGACAATACGTTTTAGTAAACACGTTTTGTTTCATAGGTACATCAAACTTTTATCTACAAAATTTGAAAAGTTTCGTCGCCAAGTCGACTACGTGTCGGCGTTAAAACTTGAACTGCTTAACTGATGAACCTTTCTACTTATAATACGGATTAATCGCAGTGCAGATATACTGCAGGAAAGCAAGCTCGTGTTATGTATAGGCACCTACAACATTTTTTTTAATGTAAAAATATAAAACGAATCCATTGATTATAAATTAATACATAGAAAAACGTAAAATTATTTAACTCAGAACAACATAATTTGGAATCACGTCGGTACTCGAAAAATTATTTGCGATTTCAGTAACGGTATTTCGGAATATTCTAATTTATTATTATAATATTTATCTAGGTAAATGACCACAGACAACCGCGGTTACATTTGTCTAGATGAGATAATTATATAGATGACTTGATTATTTTCATCCCTATAAGATGATAAATTAATAATTATTAATGATCCTCAACACTGGAGCTAAACAATTATGGTACCTGCCTATATAACATCTACCTCAGTGGCGTAATTTTATATTTTTCTAGAGAGATCAAACGAGTTAAATTATTAAATTAGCACCTATAACACGACTGGTAGAACGTAATTGAAAAATCCAAACATTTTAAATAGTCACCTTTTGTTATAGAGGTTTTTTCGAAAACATGGATACAATTGTATATTATATATTAATATATTTTTTTATTTTTTTTATTGAACTTAAGCCCGGCGACTAAGGCCATTAGCTGTTGTAGGGGTTATGAACTGTGGTAGGGGTAAGGTTGGTTGTTTTTTACGATTGTTACGGTAGGTAGCAAACGCGTGTACTTGGGACAAGGTTTTTAACCATAGTATCAACCCGCGGGCGGTCACCCATCCGGAGCATTCCGCGACTGGTAGTAGCCAACACGCCATACAATATATTTTATATGAGAGTGACGGTTTTGTTTTCAACATTTTTATTAGTAGGTGCCTATCAGCGTCTGAAACAATTAACCTATTATAGAACTAAAAAAATATAAATATAAATTATTAACGCTACGATATATCATACACAGTTTCTCTAGTGCTTCCGCGACTTAACATTCTCTAAAAATTAGTAAAAAATTTGGTTATAATATTATGTCTATCCACCGACAACAATTGGACCGCGCATTAACGGTCGGCCGGAGGTGAATTCCCTGCAACTTGTCACCCCCCCCCCTCAAATTATGCCACCTCCCCACCGGGATCAATCTCGTCCGCGACGAGTATGATATTTCGATCGTTACATAATATAGTATTGTGTACCTACGACGACGTAAAAAATTAAAATTCGTCGCAATACGGTTTACGCGGTAAATACCCGAGCTATACCGCAGTATACCGCTGTGCATGGTAATACAATATTATTATAATAATATAGCTACGGGGTTGCAGGGCCCTGCCCTCTTGTTAATTAAGTGCAGGGTACGTAAAAAAAATAAAAACGAAATTTTATTGTGTGTGTGGAGAGAGAGACAACTAGACGACGGTGCACAGCACAAAAATCCATACAATAATATGTATGGCTACCGGTAAAATAGTTTGAAAAACTCCTTCGATATTCGTTCAGGTCGTATTATATTATACAGACGTAAGATTACCATAATATAATACAGCCAGTGTTCGGATTAGATGAGTATTTCTTTTTTTTGTCTAGATAAAAATAATGCAGCTAAAATGTATCTAGACAGATATAAAAGATAACTTAACTCATATTCATCTAGATAAAGATAAATCCTTTTTTATCTATATATAAAAAAAAAGTTACAATTATTTTTTAAACTGGTTCGAATTCAGTACGTTTTAGTTGGACACTAGGATAATGATACAAATGAAAATAATTACATTATTTATAAACCTTAAACTTTGTTTGAGAATCTGTATAAATATTTAAAAATGCGTTTCCACAATATCGCGATTCTTATCAATAAAAAAACGTATCTATAGATGAAATTATTTAGATGAGTAAAAAAATTATCCAAGACGAACGTTTAGATACCTTGTAACTATTTATCTAGATATAAGATGAACAAATAATTATCTAGATATTCATCTATATCCAGAGCCGCATTTAGGGAGGGGCGCTGGGTACAACTGCCCCGGGCGTCAGTATTTTAGGGGCGCCAAAATTTCGTGGTCAGAAATTTGTTTAATTGTGAATTATTAAAATTTTATAATTTTAATTATTTTAATAATAATATTTAATATTATATAATATAATTTAGTGTAATAGTATTATATATAGTTTAAGTATTATGCTGTTTGAAATGTTTTAATTAATATTTATTTGCAGTTTCATATAATTTTATATTTAATTTCTTCATGAAGTACCTACCTACCTACCTACTTAAATATGTTAAAAAAAACAACTTATATGATGAATTATAAGCAAGGTTAAGTGACATAAATTCAAATGTATCTTTGCGGAGAGAGGATCAAGCAATTACTAAACAATATTTTTAGTTTAAATTTAAACTTTAAAAAAGCACACATTGTAAAACAAATATTCTTTTCTGTGCTCAAAATCTAAAAGGTTAATGAGAATCTATCTCCCATATTTTTTGTGGGAGCAATTTTTTTTCACTGGGGCTTGAAGGGCGCCAATTTTTTTTTGTACTGAGGCTCAAAATGTCTAAATGCGGCACTGTCTATATCAGTAGGGGAGGGGATATAAAAATTTTAATAGACATAAAGTATACACATATCGTAATGTGTAAAATGTTTGTTATTAACTATAAAACAAAGTAAAATTTTCTTGACGACAATTCAAGTACATTGAGTACTTTATCAAGTGGACATTATAACCAACAGTAATCGTAAAATTTTTCTTGAAAATTACCTGACCCGTAGTGTTCCTTAAAATATATGTTTTAACTCGTTTGAGTGTATGTTATTACTCGTTAAATGTTTACCCAATATATTATCATGGATTCTATGACATAGAACATTGTTGTATCATAAATTCAACTATTCTGCGTATTGTGTTAATATTTTAGTTGAGTACCTTATTCTACCTACATTCAAATTTCTTTTTTCGTGACGCGTGTTTGCATGAATCTTTTAATTTGGGCCAAATATGACTTAAAAAAAATAAATAAATAAATGGTGGGTGCGGCTAAAAATATAAAATTACAGCAAACTGCTCAAGAATCGAAAATAATTTCTGGTATGTTTAATAAACAGACACAACTCGAGATGATAAGCAAGCAATAAAAAAAATTATATTACAATTTAAGATAATATTAATTAGTAAATATATGGTATACCGATATAGGAGTAATAGAGTATGATCTATGGGTAAAATTGATTTATAGGTACCTAATGCGGTTGATTATCAATATAAATATTTCCATATAATAGTTTGTAGACTTTCAACTGATATAGGTATACAATTGTTTTTCCAAAATATCTACTACCTTATATTTAAAAACGACGTTACCTAGTTAATAAAAAGGGTACCATAAAAAAATGTAAGTAGATAATATGTGGTTACGAGCGAAGAGAGAGGTTTTTTTTTACCCATTCGGGCCGGTCAAAACCTTTGCCCCCCTCATTGAAAAACGAATGACGCCACTGGTTTTATGATATTAATGAATTTAATACCATTCATTTTCGTTCAGAGGTTAGCCTTTAGGTAAGCTCTTCGATATTCATACAACTATCAAAATATCATTTTAAATAAAAAAATAAAAATAACCTTCCCGAAGGGGAAGGAACCCCCATATCCCCCCCACGTAGATGCTCCACTGATCTAGATAAGTCCGGACACTGTAATTTTTTTTTATTTTTAAAGTTTCCCTGTCGGTCATCATCTAAACTTATGTATATAAAATTACATTTTTTAACATTTGAAAATTGGATCTCAATACAATATGGTATAAATAGTAAGAACCAAGTATTAAAGTGTAACAATTTTAGAATACGAACGATTTCAAAGAGAGAAGAGAAAATACAAAAATAAAAAAAAACATGTGTAATAAGTAAAGACCGGATCTATATTTTTTTACATATTATCGTTGTCTATGCAGTCTTACGAGAGTAAAAAATGTGGACGATTCGTTAAGTTCTCAATGCATAGAAAAATATTTTTTTTGCACAGGTATTTGAGAATATTTAACCCATTTTGGAATATTTCGTAAATTGTGGGAAAAAAATTGTATTTATTTTTAATTTTAATATTATTAAGGGTACACAGGAAAAAATTTTTTGAACATTAATTACAATTTATTTCTATTTTTTTTATCATTTTGATAAAAAAAAAAAACACGCAGTGTTATCAAGGTTTATCCATGTTTATCTACTGATACGATCAACGTATACGATTATTAAATATTCAAATATCCAAATTTTGTTTTTATGTTTTAATATTATACTGTTATAATTATTATATTATATTCCCATTTCCTACTCTTACTAAAGTGCAATAGTATTCAATTAGGTATAATGCGCAACTTTTAATAGCTAATTAATACTTCACTATTAAAATAATGTCGAAAAAAAAATTTAAAAAAATGCACATTATAGCATAATATAATGATGTTTTTGATTATTTTTGCATATTATCGTATGCTTTTGCATATTTAGCATATTTTTGTATATTTTTTAAATTTTTGAGAGAATATAATGAGAATATTAGAAGGGGTTTTTTTAGAGAATATTAGCACCATATTTTGGGTATTTTAAGGGAATATAAATCGGGTCTTTAGTAATGAGTATATACAATAATTACAATAACGTATATAGGTAGAGCCATGTCTGAACTAAGACGTCGTGAGGACGACCGAACACTGCGTAATACGACCTTATTAGTATAGGTACAACGACTCATCGTCAGGGGCGCACCCAGGATTTTTTTTTGTGGAGAGCTAAATTCACATAATTTTAATATTAATAGGTAGTATTTATTTTGAAATATGTACAGAAATCTTTAAGCTTTTTTACAATCTTTTACTAACAAATTTTTTTTATTTTTGTCCCGGTTTTAAGTGTAGCCGTAGCCTTGATGTTATACCTGTAAAACATAAATATTATTTATTTAATTATGAATAATATAATGATTATTTTTTATAAGTCTAACCTTTTAAATTATAAAGTTGAGACGCCTTGGTCCTTTTTTCCCCAATACTGAGAGTACTTCTGAAGTTTGATAATAATAGACAACACAGGTATAAATATAATAAAATTATAAAATCAATGATATAATATAATATTATGTTATACCTAATGTTTCAATTTCGATAGTTGATAATTTTTTTTTATAACAATTTAAAGTAAAATGTCAATTTGTCAATAAACCTAATAAAATTATCAAAATGTTTGGGGCTAGCCATTTGGGGGGGGGCTAAAGCCCGTTAGCCACCCCCTTGGGTGCGCCCTTGCTCATCGTGCCACATATACTTATAGTATACGATGATATTAATATAATTCTATCGATGTTATTATAATTCTGGGGGGGGGGGGCCCTCTCTCGTCAAATTATTTGTAAAAACTACGGCACGATATACTATTATATAGAGTATTATCATATACTGCGCCTCCCTTACGTAAATAATAGATTAAAGCCGTCGCTGGCTGACCCTCGTGTGATATATATATATACAGCAATATTATTGTAAGCTCACGTCAAAGTGCGGCTATTATAATATTATTTGCTGCAGTGGGCATAATAACATAATACAACGACTATATACGATATCATATAAATATATATATATAATCCCACACGCAAATTATTGTCGTGTGTATATATGGATAATATCCATATATAAATTATGATGAGGATATCGTGTAAATAACCGATCGACTAAAATAAACATCGGACGTACTATTATATAATATCGTATTCGGTTAGTGTTATTACAATAATTGAATCGGTCATTTGGAAAAGGCCATTATCTCCATATATGAAATAAAAACTTTCAGGAAACGTAAACACTGTTTTTAGAGATCAAAATTAAATTTAGATGAAAATCGAATGGCGGTTGAGTTGTTTGATTCCCTTATGAAAAACCAGCTACGATATCGTTTTTTCACCTACTGGATTATCTTATGAGGGAATGAACCTTGTTTGAGATACGACGTTTTCCGATGGGTTGTACATTTTCATGTGACCTTGTGACTCTGATAAATTGTTTATTGTATACATAAAATAATATGCATTATTATTAGTCAGACACATCCATCACATAAGACTATGGTTTTGAAAACGCGTGGAGAAATGGCCTTTTCGAAATGACCTATTCAATTATTGGTCGGTGATAAAATATACGTTCGGAGATACGCGTTTGTGACGGTGGTGTGCCGCACATTATAATAATACCGAGCCCATTTACTTTTATAATAATAATAATAATATTAAGATGAATAGTACCGACGAATTATTATTCGTTATCAATTTACGATAATACGCGATAGGTACCAAACTGTTAATGTCACGCGACCTTATACGGTTCGACGCGTATCGACGTGAAAATTAACTCATCCGATGGTGTTCTCGAGTTTAAGATAATATTATGGAATATATTTTATTTTCGAATTATTAACACTTTTAAATATTCAAAACCACAATACCGAATTTCGTATGTCATATGGTGAGCGGTGCACAGATAGGTTCACAGCAGCTGATAACTGATTGTCAATAATATTGATCTGCAGTATGAAATTAATGTTATCGTATACACTGTGATTTTTTTAAGAACAACACCTATTTTATGCTCTGATTATGCATATTATGTTCAAATTGTGATTTTTAAATGTTTTAAGTTCGGACCATATTTTTGAATACTCGAGATTTTTTGTACAACTCAAGGATGATCCTGGGACGACTGACAACGCAAACTTCTGTTTTTCAAATAGGAACTGTCCTTTCTATTTTCACTTTAAATTATTCTGCAGATATTTTTTTCGTTGAAAATTGTTATGTATTTAAATCCAAATTCCAATGAATAATTTTTGAGTTACATAACGTTTACTACTAAGTACTAAGTTTATAATATGCTTGTATGGCAATGCGTTTAGTAGATGATATAGGGGCTTTGACGGTTTGAAAATATTCGTAATTAATAATTAATATTGATCTGTCAGTATAAATAATTATTGTAAAAAGGATCCAAACATAATAAATACTAAATCTAATATCGCATAAAATTTATATTTTTGTAAAAACATTTTAAGGATTATTTAAACTATAAACAACATTATATTAATAACCCCATAAACTATACTCATTAGCATTTTGATTTAGATACATCGGAATTTTCAAGAAAATCATCTGCTAAATAATTTACAGTAAAAAGTAAGGCCACAAAATATACCTATCGAGAATATGATAAAAAAAAAAAGAAAAACAGGGATGAGCTTGCATAAAAAATCACCCATGTTGTGAAACTTTCAGGGCTTGGAAAAAGGTTAGAATAAAGTTACAATTATAACGTTAAATTAGACAAAAAATGATTGGAATTTGTAAATGTAATTATAACGGAAAGCGATGATCGAAAGTAATTAAATACCGCAAAACAAAACATAACGATTAACAAAATATATCATATTATATCATTAAACAAAACATAACGCAAAACGAAATATTTTAAAATCTATTTACTTAAAAGGTCTACACTGGTTTCGTAGAGACATTTATTTCATGCAAACGATCTAAAACCGTTTAGTTCACACTATACCATGTCGTGTGATTTTTATGCTTATACCGAAATGCAATACCAATGATACGAATATTGTGTACCCGATGATAACATAATATACTTTTATTATAGTCATCACTTTTCCACACATAAATGTCAAAAGTTGAATCTATTCGACCACGCGGTATAGTTTGGTAACTTTGGGGCAACAACGAGACATGTCCATGTTTTGGCCAAAATCACTTTTTAACGTCATAAAATATAAAAAAAAAATCTGCATCGATTGGTGTAACAATGAGACATGTCCGACTGTTATATATGGAGTTATAATATGTCTTGTTGTTGTGTTGGTGCAACAACAAGATATGTCCAGAAAAATACATATTAAATAAAAATTTAATTTTTGTGCAACAACAAGAGATGTCCAAACAAGTTTTTTTTTTTTTTTTTTTTTTTGTTTATTTAAAGCCTCAACAACAAAGGTTATTGGCTTACGGTATTTACATTTTTACATTTTTGGATATAAAAAAATTATGGTTATTACTAAACCTAAGTTTAAGGGTGTACAAAATAGTGATAAATAATAGAATAGAAAAAAAAAAAAAAAGGAACAATGTAATTAAATAAGGTTGTACAGTTTTGTTTGCTGTAAAAACATTAGGGTGTTATTGAAGTTTTTGAGGTCGGGTCCGAGTATTTCGTAGAGGTGGTCCGGGATATTTAGAGAGGTTTTGGTATCCGCGTATTTCCGGCAGTGAAGAAGAACGTGTTCGACGGTGATGATTTCCCCGCAGGTTGTGCATTGGGTTGGATCTTCATGTCTCATGAGGAAGTTATGTGTAAGCCACGTATGGCCGATTCTAAGTCGGTTGACTATGACTTCATGACGTCTCTTGGTGGTGAGTGTTGGCCAAGGGTTGATGGAAGGTTTGATAACATTTAATTTCGTGAGTGATGATGTCCAACGATGCTGCCACTGTTGCAGCAAAAACAAGTTTTTATTGCTTCCTTAACTTATAATAAAAAGTTGAGCACTATCTTTTATAGTGCATATGTTGTATGTACCCTATAACTAAAATCTACTATTTTTTAAAAAATCTTAATTTATTTTTTTAAATTTACAATGTTTTTTTTGTCTGTTGAATAATTTCAAAAAAAGAACATGTCTCGTTGTTGCCCCAAGGTCTTCAATTATTATGGTGTCTGTGATTATTTTACACGTCGCAGTGCAATATGTGAACCCATTGATTATAATATTATGTTCCGTATCCGGGCCATTACCTGCCCGCATTAGTTATTATTTTCAAATTTAATAGTTATCAACACTGTTTTAAACGACGACAAACGCAAATCTTGGATAACGTTTGAATTCCGAATGACGATAAACGGAATTTTTTTTTTTTTCAAATTCAAGCCCTGGCTGGAACCGCGATGATTCGGAGCAGTAGTTTTATCGCACAATATTGTAACGTATGCGGTATCCTAGGTACCTACTAATGTAGTAATAATAGTAGATAAGTGGCTACCAGTACGTTAATGTTGCAGGTCGCAGACACTTCTTCAGATAATATAGTCGTAGTTGATGAATGAATAAAATAACAGTTGTTGTATAATTGTGAATTTCATTATAACACTCGATAATTTTACCAAGTTCAAATATTGTTGTACAGAGTGGCGTCAAGGTGCTGGCACTAATGGGTGGTATATACATTGTCACATTGATCCGCAGTGTGGCGATAAGTCGGTGATTTTTCCGGTAACTCGGTCACAATAATATAATTATTGTTTCCCCGGACGTCATCGTGACGTATAATAATATCGTTATAAAAATTTATAAAATTATTTCGTTTCGGCGACGCAATGTGCCTAACACTATGCGATAAAGTCGATGTCGCGAAGTCATTTCAGCTGTCCAAAAAAAAAAACAGTTTTCCACACATCACACTGTATAATACTATAATATATAAACGGCGAAGGCGTCGAGAGAACAACGCCTATAAGCGTTTAGGTATACTATATAATAGGTATATGACAATATTATAGATATATACGACCGCAACACAATAATTACGATAAGCCCATAAACGATATTATATATAGTATCGCCGCGTTATTGTAATGTGCCGAGCTTAAGCCGACGGATGTTTGTATTCGACATTATATTATTATTACTATTATTACTGTTATGTGCTCGTTTCCACCTTTCCTTTTTTTTTTTTTCTATTTTACCACCTTGTCGTTTCGGCTCGCGCCGCACACACACACACACAACACAATTGCTTTTTGAATCACTCTCTGGCCATACTTCACTTCTGCAGCAGCAGCAGCAGCAGCGTACCTACAATATAATAATATATATAATGTTGTACCGTATGCGTGTACGAGCCCGACCACCACCACCGCCGAAAATAATAGTAATGGCAATAATATAATAGGTAGGTATACATGTGCGACGGTTATAATATCATTGTATACAATATATTATATTATAATATTATGCGCCTTCATATGTATAGAGGCATGTGCACTATTGGCTCCCCTTTCCCGCCCAAAATGCGTATTATTATCGTCGTACACTGAGCGCGTAACGCTCGTCCTCCCGCCAAAAAAAACGAGTTTGGCGCAAAAAATCTGTTTATACGCACCCTCCCCCCGAATTCTCCCGGTCTTACCTGTTTCGCGGCGGCAGGGGTGCTCCGCAGCTCCCCGGGACAGTCGCATTACCATTATTATTATTATTATTCGCGGTCCCCGGGGTGAGGGGGGGGAGCTGGAGGGACCGCTGCTCGCGATTGTTTTCGTCGTCGAACATATACACCGCACCGGCGGCGAAAGGACGCCTGCTGCAAGGAGACTTGAGCCGGTTGTACACGGTCACGACCCGAACACGTAGGTACCTACAAATTATTATTATTATTATTATGGTGCAATGTCATGCGTAATAATATCACGTGTGCAGCCAGGGCAAAACGGCTCTCGTGTGAAATCCCTGCAGGTCCCATTAAAAAGCCGAACGGTTATATGTTTCGTCGCTCTGTAACGTATATTATCGTTACCCTGCACCACTGGTCGGAGCGGTGTAACGTCGTTTTTTTTTCTTTCTTTCGTCTGCCTTGGGGTTCGACGAATCGTGTTAAACGGCCCCCGGCAGTACCTGCGAGCCAGCCCGCCCGTCTGCTGCACCACGACCGCGGTCATGGTGCGGTATCCGAGAATAATATAATATGATGTCGCGCATCCTGCAGTGCGTAATACTCCGGTGCAGGTTAAGGGACGGCAAGTGTTGTGTCCGGGGGGGTGGAACAATTTTTAGTCCGTCTAGGAGTGTCGTTACATGTGTTGTGTGAACGTATACTAATATTGTCGGTAGGCCGGGCGAGTTGACGATTTCTTTTTCTGTTGACTCGTTCAGTCGACTTTGAAAAAAACTTACTTAAACTATAGTGTAAAGTTGAAATTTGGTAATTTGCAAAAATGAAAAATGAAAAATTCCAGACACGTAATAACATTATGCGGTTCATTAGATGGATTTCTTTACGGATTTCTGGAGAAATTTAAGAAGATACGTCAAAGTAGAAACCTCGTTCAACAATTTGCATTATTCTTCGGTCGAAAATTAACTTAATTCGGGTACTTTTGAAATACAGTTAACTTGAAGTTGACACGTTAATCTTGGGGAAAAACGAACGAGTTAATAAACTTAATCAAAATTAACTTTACGCTTTAACTTTAAACTCGTTAATGCCCAGCATTGCAGTAATTGTATCGAAAAATAAACAAAATGTGTATATTGTTATGTGTTTTAATCATGGCCAGACCTTCTGTCGAAATCAATACATTATTTTATTATACGGCTCAAAAATGTATATACCATGTATGGCAAATATTTAAGTTTGACTATATGAGAGGTGGTTTGCGTTGGCATCTTTGACAATTGAATCAGAAACTATACAAGTATGGGTAAAGCAGAATACGAAGAAATTATCATTTTATTTTCAAACCTCCGATCCACGAGAAAGTTATAACTTATAAAATATTATGTATCCATCGATTATTCTACAGAACCATTATTTCCCCATCATTATATTCGTCAATCGATCATTGATATTATTAAAGTTGAGCATTATACATAGCACACGCACTGATAACCTAATCGCTATATTCGTATATTGAACTTGAAAATGAACTAACCATCAAGTTAAAAATGTCAAATAGAACAATATACTATTTAGATTATTATAATTAATCAAATTGAGATTAAAAAAAAAATGCAATAACAATAAATCATATAATTTTCTTTACAACTTATATTTTATTTTTATAACTATTTGATTCTTTCAATGTAATCCGAAATGGATTTTTACAAAAAGCAAATGTTTTATTTCAAAATGTGTGGTTTTGCATGCCTAATATCATGAATTCTTGATGGTATACTTTCAAAGAAATAGTCATCAAATTTTCTTTTTTTAGTTATGGTCGGAAAATATCAAAACTTCAAATTCTATTAATATTTAAGCTTAATAAACAAAAAATAAAGATTTTTTTCATTCTTAAAATTTCTTTGAAATCAGAAATTACCTATCGCCTACAGGTTATCTAATATGCAAAATAGTAACCGTCAGAGAAATATATACGTCGTGTCGTGAGATGCAAAACAAAGAGGAACTTAGGTGATTAGTGAGTAATAAAATTTAGGTCGAGAAAATACTATGTACCCATAAGTATCGATTGAGGACAAAAAATATAAAACGTATTGGTAGGTAGTATAATTAATATTTTCGTAAAAAGAAAAACAGTAATTTGTAAGTATTACCTATATAACTGCCCAAAATTGCATCAGAACACACACACATAGTAATTATTACTAGGGCTAGGGACTTCTAGGAGTTTGCATGTTTTAAAATAATCATTGAAAACATAGCTAAGTATAGTAGGGAAATTTGTTTCATAGCAATGTGAGATTATATTTAAAATTTGTAGTTGAATATTATTTTGACCATTTTTCATTTACAATTGCATATTTGACAATTTTTTATAATATATAGGTGTAAATTTATAATTTAATAAAAAAAAACCTAATTTCAAGTGTAGATATTATAGTATGATGGTTTTATTTATAGAAAATAATTGTTTTTAAATTAATTTTTGTTTTCCTCGCCATCACTCGTATTGTTACTTATTGGTACACCACATGCTTGGTTCACAAAAGAAAAAAAAATCGGAAAAGAAAATTATCAATTATTTGTTAATACACAAGATTTTTACTATAGATAACAATTTTAAATTCTAAAAATATTATCCAGATATTAAAACAAAAAGGTTTTATTCAATAGGTAAGTACAATGGGTTTTTTTTTTAATGCATATTTTAATAGCATATTGTTAGTGATTCTCTAGGGCACAAGTGCATTCATATTTCAAGGTTTTTAAGGGCATGAAGTCAATAGCCCTATATATAACTAAATTAATTACCTGTTATACATATCATCGAGTACGGTTACGATGGTCGCGAAGAGGTCTCCGGTCACTCGTTCGGTATATAATAGATGGTACCTATATACTATGAAAACAGCGCAGTGCACATAATATTATTGGTACTCATGCATATACCACGTATACCTACCGCATATACCGCATACCTACAATATATTATATATTAGAGATGTAAGCTCGGTACATTTTTACCTCGTGTATTTACCAATTATTTTTTTACATGTAAATATTTAAAAAAATTAGCATGTGGCACCTCAAATTAAACGTCTTCACGGGGCCAATATTCATCAGTCATAACATATTAAAAGTAATAAAATGGAATAGTTTATATTATAAAATGTAAAACGTCCACAACCACTGATAGTGTAGTACCTATTCTGCATAACATTAAACACACGAATACACCATAAGAATATCTGACACGATCGATTTATTATGGCAATTAATATAAATTTGATTTTATCACAGATATAGATAATAAACCACTTTTAAAATATTCGTAATGTTAAACTTTTAAAGGTTATGGGGCATCGGTTAAACTACTCTGATTATTTTTAAATGTTCTACACATGATTTTAGTATTTTTTACACACATTAGAACTATAGAATCCCAGTCACAAAATTTAAAAAATTTTAAAATAACGACCACCCTGTTCAACTGAACACCTTAGTATCCAGTGAATAAAAAAAATAAATGTTACCATATAATTATAAGTTCATATGGAAATGCGGCAGAGAGGAATTTCCGGGGGCGTTCCTATGGTAACATACCAAAATTATCAAAATTTAACAAATTTAAGTACATTTTTCCCCTGTAAATTACCAAAAAAAAATTTACGTAAATTTTACATCTCTATTATATATACATATCGAGCTACACACGTCGTACTCGCTGTACGTACCTCAGGACGAAAATATAAAACGTATAGATATTATATAGTATAATAATATTAATATTTTCGTAAAAAAGAAAACAGTAATTTGTAAGTGTTATATAACTGACCGAAATTGCATCAAAACTACTATAGGTGCACATATTATATTATTCCTATATTATTAGGTCCCTATATATACATATCAACGCTTACGATTATACGATGGTCACGAAAAGCTCTCCGGTCACTCGTCCGGTATATAATATCTGGTAGGTACCTACATACGAAGAAATTGGGGCAACAACGAGACAAGTCTTTTTTTTTTTTTGAAATTGTTCAACAGACAAAAAAAACATTGTAAATTCCAAAAAAAAAAATTATAATTTAATAAAAAAAATAGTAGATTTTAGTTATATAGGGTACATACAACATATGCACTAGTAGATAGTGCTTAACTTTTAATAATAAGTTAAGGAAGCAATACAAACTTGTTTGGACATATCTTGAACATATCACAACAACAAGACATATTATATATGAGTTGGACACACGTCTCATCGTTACACCAATCGATGCAGATTTTTTTTATATTAAAAGTGATTTTTGGCCAAGACAAGGACATATCTCGTTGTTTACCCTGCAATGTCTTCAATTATGGAAACAGCAACGTGCACATACCTATAGGTACGCGAGCATACCGCACATACCACATCATATACCGCATACCTACGATGTACTGTATACATGCCTACAAGGGCGGTACTGGTTTGCGCACAAATACCAAAAAGACAACTTTTTTTGGGCACAAAACTACCACTCGTTTGGGAACAGTTGAGCCGTAAACATGCACATGGTTTGCGCACAGTTACCTTTTGGCCTGACCTTTTAATACCCTCTTAATAAGTAATAAATCGTATCGTACATAAACTCATACTCCAAGTTCATACTCCAAACGTTTAATCTTAATCGACAAATGTATAATCTGATTACGATAGATTGTCACATGTGTAAGCAGTTTTGTGTTGTAACATATTATATATAGTACATATAGTACCTATTTCGTAAGCATTCGTTAAAATGGATTTTACAAAAACTGTTACGAATAAAGGTGCTGTTGTGTGTATTTTGTTTAAAGAGCAAAAATATAGAAACTATTCTATATTCTAATATTCTATATAGAAATATTCTTTTAAGACAGCAATTTTCAAATAACTATTTATATAAAATAATATTAGTATGATATAGTATACATAATATATAATATCATTTTTATAAGATATATCGATTTAGAAAAACTACTTATATAAAATATTTATTTTGGCGCAAATGATATGTAATTTTTAACAGTTAACAGTTGAGTTAATGAAAAGCCAAAAGTAACTAGTTACTAGTTTAAGTAACTATTAACTTTAACTTTTTAACCCGTTAATGCCCAGTCTTGCATTTTTGCACCTTTGGCGCTTATGTCATATAGCCTTATTTTCGTGTGCGCAAACCAGTTGTACATTTAGGATAACCGTGTGCGCAAATGAGTTCCGATTTTTCAGGTAAAAATTATAAAATGTGCGCTAACAAGTTGCAGCCACCTACACGTCGTACTCGCCGCAGCCGACGATAACGATAAAAACGTTTAGGGACAAAATATGGGCGGCACTGGTTTGCGCACAAATACCAAAAAGACAACTTTTTTGGGCACAAAACTACCACTCGTTTGGGAACAGTTGAGCCGTAAACATGCACATGGTTTGCGCACAGTTACCTTTTGGCCTGACCTTTTAATACCCTCTTAATAAGTAAATTATTAAAGTACCTACATACATTTTCCTTCTCACTTAACAGACTCTGATATTAATTGTGTAAAGGCATCTTCTACTTCTTCTGGGGGTAAATACGGCAAACCAAAAAAACTTTTAAGCCAATTCACAATATTGGAATTTTTGTTATTATATTCAAGTAATAGTTGTTTGTTACTTTGAATGTGCCGAAACCAACTTTGAGCTAAATGCAAAGTACAAGCCAAAATTTTACAGTCGGGATAAAGATTTAGTAAAGCATTGTGTGCGGAAATCACAAATATATAAGATATATCAATTTAGAAAAACTACTTATATAAAATATTTATTTTGGCGCAAATGATATGTCATTTTTAACAGTTAACAGTTAAGTTAATGAAAAGCCAAAAGTAACTAGTTAAGTTAAAAAGTTAATATAAAATTAACTTATTAACTTAACTTTAACTTTTTAACTCGTTAATGCCCAGTCTTGCATTTTTGCACCTTTGGCGCTTATGTCATATAGCCTTATTTTCGTTAACCAGTTGTACGTACATTTAGGATAACCGTGTGCGCAAATGAGTTCCGATTTTTCAGGTAAAATTTATAAAATGTGCTCTAACAAGTTGCAGCCCAAAATATATAATAATATTATTATTATTATTATCATCAGATCCGTCGTCGTCGCGGTGTCTCGCTGCGAGTGAGTGCTGCAGGCTCTGCGCGTCAGCTCCGTCTCTCCCCCTGCACATATTTTATAACATATAGGTACACTGCACACACGTGATGCTCGCGGATCACACAAAATATTATATAATATTATACATATACATCACATGTAGGCACCGCCGTCGGAAGTCTTGCACAAGCCCAAATATAACGAATTAGGCAATGGTGCAGCCGGATTTTATTTTCGTTTTTTTTCGCTTTTTTTTTTTTTTTTTTTGTTCACATCCCGGACACGAACCGGTGTTTGCAGCGTGTGTTTTTTCCCCCCACGTCTGTAACCCCGGGGCGGCGGCGGCCGTTCCGGTTACAAAAGAATTTCGGAACGAGGGTGCCGAGGTTTTTAGGGGGCAAAAACGGGTACGGCGATCGAGGGGGGGAGACCGTATGTCTCGCCCTATCGCTCGGTGCGCGTCTCTCCTATATAATGTATACACACGCATATCGCACTTACCTATATATTGTACGTACACCGGGCGGTGTCGAAAATAACGGATATTCTGCACTTTACGAATTGTGTCACACACACACACAAGCACGTGCAGTATTCGTATATACAATGCAGCCATCGCATTATTATTATTATTATTATTATTATTATTATTGTATAGTGTATGGGGATTCAGGTGTGTGAGTGTGAGTGCGGCCCCCGGACATATTATATTGTGTGTGTATAGGGTCATCGAGACGCGGTCTGCGGAGTTTTGCAACTGCCGTTGACGAGGGATCGCGAGGCAAATGTATATTATTATGATACGTCGACCAGACTTTGGAAAAAAACCTCTCTCTCTGTATTTGTATAAAAACAATAATCGTTACAATATAATAGGTGTACGAGTGAAGTCGAGTCGGTGGAAATGATTAGCTCGAGTCGAGTTCAGTGAACAGTATATTATAGACGTCGTTGATTTAACAACATATTGTGAACCACCTATTTGAGAAACGACGTAATAGTCACTATAAAAGGTAACTATAGGAGAAAACGAGAGGAAAACTGTTTATATACCTAAGCTACCTGCAGTGATACATTGTAGATAAACTGAGAGTTCTAATGGAAAGAATAACTCGGTTAGATACACAATTTAAAAATAATAAAAAAAAACTATGTTTTTGCTATGTGGGGTGCGAGTAAAGATTTTGGACTTACGTATTGTTTCTACAACTCACGATTCTCGGTGGGGTGTAAATGTTTGGCTGAATTACTATAGGTTCATATCGGAGGTCTAATTACTACGACTATTAGATATTATTTTATTATGAGTTTTGCAACTGCCGTTGAGGGATCAATTGCCAAATATATATTATGATACGTCGACGGTCGACCAGACTTTGGAAAAAAACCTCTCTCTCTATTTGTATAAAAACAATAATCGTTACAATATAATAGGTGTACGAGTGAAGACGAGTCGGTGGCAATGATTAGTTCGAGTCGAGTTCAGTGAACAGTGTATAGACGTCGTTGATTTAACAACATATTATGAACCACCTATTTGAGAAACGACGTAATAGTCACTATAAAAGGTAATTATAGGAGAAAACGAGAGGAAAACTCTTTCTATACCTAAGCTACCTGCAGTGATACACTGTAGATAAACCGAGAGTTCTAATGGAAAGAATAACTCGGTTAGATACACAATTTAAAAAATAAAAATAAAAAACTATGTTTCTGCTATGTGGAGATTTATGATTTTGAGAAAAGATTCTGGACTTACTTATTGTATCTACAACTCACGATTCTCGGTGGGGTGTAAATGCTGGGCTGAATTACTATAGGTTCATACCGGAGGTCTAATTACTACGACTATAAGATATTATTTTATTATGAGTTTTGCAACGGCCGTTGACGAGGGATGGCGAGGCAAATATATATAATGATACGTCGACCAGACTTTGGAAAAAAACCTCTCTCTCTATTTGTATAAAAACAATAATCGTTACAATATAATAGGTATACGAGTGAAGACGAGTCGGTGGAAATGATTAGCTCGAGTCGAGTTCAGCGAACAGTATATTATAGACGTCGTTGATTTAACAACATATTGTGAACCACCTATTTGAGAAACGACGTAATAGTCAATATAAAAGGTAATTATAGGATAAAACTAGAACAAAACTATTTATATACCCAAGCTACCTGCAGTGATACATTGTAGATAAACCGAGAGTTCTAATGGAAAGAATAACTCGGTTAGATACACAATTTAAAGAAAAAATAAAAAACTATGTTTCTGCTATGTGGGGTGCGAGTAATGATTCTGGACTTATTTATTGTTTCTACAACTCACGATTCTCGGTGGGGTGTAGATGTTTGGCTGAATTACTATAGGTTCATACCGGAGGTCTAATTATTACGACTATAAGATATTATTACTAAAATATTATTTACAAAGGTGGGCAAGTTAATGAAAATAATTAACTCGAGTTAAGTTAAGTTAAGATGACACAGGATCGATAGTTTAAAAGTTAACAGTTGACAAATTATAAATTTAGTCAAACTATTTTTTTTTTTTAATTAGTATGTAAATCACATAAAGACTGAATGTGTCTTTCTGGTTTCTAATTTATAAATTATAAAAAACAATTTTATTGAACTTTTATCATAATGTACACTGTATACCGTTTTACTTTTACTTGACTATTATTTACTAATTTAAAGTATACTCATCTGAAATTAATAATTTGACAAATATATTTTTTTATATCCTATAGCAAATATTGAATGTCATAATACTTGAAGATAATAGTACATGACCTTCATATATATTATAAGTTATATAACATTAAAACATAACGTTTGTCAATTTGTAATTTAAAATTATTAATTTTATTAAAAACATTTATAATTGCAACTCGCATAATATATAATTTACAACTTATAATAAAATGTATTGATATACACAAAATTATGTTATCAAGGAAAAGAACAGAATTGTGTTTTTGTATTGGATTATTTTTATTTTATAATAAGCTAATAATATATATTATATTAATATGCTAATATTTACGTATAAACGAAAATTGTCAAAATGTTTTTAACCTGATGGATTTTTTTTAAATCAACTGAGTAAAGCTAATTTATTTCAAGTGTACTTTAAACTATAGTTAAGTTCATAAGTCGATTAGAAAATAAACCGACTGGTGAAGTTAAAAAAAATTAACTTTTTAAACTATGGCTTTAACTTTTCAACTAGTTAATGCCCCCACCTTTGATTATTTTAATTTTTCAAGTCCAGGACTTACGTTACTTCTCTTCCTCACTGGTCATATCTTACAGTGGTGCAACAGCTTTTTTCAAACGTTCACACATCATATTATGATAACACATTTCACGCATTCATCTCAACTTGTGATATTATTCCGTTACTTAGGTCGTTTCTCGAATAGGTAGTGGTCCATAATAATATATAATACGTTCGACTCGGCGCAATAGCTTATAAAATTGATCATTACTCGGTTTGAAAAACATTTATTTACTTTTTAATAATTATATAGTAAGCGAATCGCATATATAAAGAGTTTATTCCGCTCGCGAGGAGCATGACGTGCACGGTGTTGTTTTATCGAAAAATATGTACTTAACAGCAATATTATTTTGAAACCCCGAGTGGTGTTTATATTACCAAACATTTCAAAAGCATTTTTGATTTTCACTCGACGGATTATTTTTAAATCAACTGAATGTATTATACCGCATAAGCCAACTCGATTCAACAGTCAACTGAACTATACGCAGCGTCGAGTTTAAAAGTTTAAAACAAATATGTGCATAAATCATTTAAACGCGTCGACTATATTATTTACTCGTATGTGTGTACATTTGAGGGTTTTTAAGGGGGGGGGGGGTCGTTCGTATCACGGTAAATAATAATAATACGATCGATAGAATAAACGAACGAAAAGAAGTGTAGGTATACCTAAGTAGGCGCCAATGATGACACGAACATTACGAGAATTTATAAATATTATATTGTACAAAGTCAAAATTGTATTAACAATAATATAATACGGTCTTATTGTTTGAAATTTGAAGTATTATAGGTATTTATTCGAACTGTTCAAGTATTCAAGTTTCGAATACTTTATCGTGCAATATATTATATTATTATATCTATACGTACAAGTGACCATGCTTTACAATGGTATATAAGTACAACGCGTTTCGAACTATACTGGGGCCTGGATGTTTATGCTTTTAAAAATACATTTATAACATGAAAAACACAGAAATTGACCAAAATTGATATACTATATGATGTTATTTTAAGTATTTTTGTTGACCTATGGAAATAAAATAAAATTAAGGTCAATGGTAATAGCCATATCTGTAAATATTGAAAAATACATTGAAATTATAAAATGTAAATAATTTACTCATTATTTTTCTAAAAATATAGTACCTTAAAACTTGAAAAAATTACCTATAAAAATAAAATAAAAAATTTTAAATTAAAATAAGTTATGTAGATATTTTGTATGTTATTGAAACACATTTTAAGCTCAAAAACTTCGTCTATGATGTTCCAAAAAAATTTGCAAAAGTCATTAACATACGGGCCCTACTATTATAACCACAGTATCATAATACCATCGCTACATATTCGTCGGAAAATTTAACGTTACAGAAACACGAACAAATATAATATTATATTATACCCATAGATATAGGTACCTACCTAATATACCTATATCACGGTATTAATTGTTCTCTCTTCAAATAATTATCATATATATAAAAGTAATAACAGCAGCATAATAATAATAATATGTTGATACATGGCAGATTGCATTTTTTACTTAAAAATTGTAATAAAATTATTTTAAGTATTTTCGGTAATATACAGTGTGTCCCGTTTTAAATGTACCACTAAATATCTCAGCCCGATAATCTTAGATTGAAATACGGTTTGCTGCAATAGCTTAGGGGTACTGAAGTACACATTTAAGGACAAATTTCAAATTTTTAACTCTTGTAGTATGCGCATGCGCAATACAATTTTTTTTTTTTAAATTGCAACACCTATTTTTGTCACCGGATATGGATAGATTATTTTATTCTAAGTAATTTTGATCCATTGACCATAGTTCTAAACCAAAAATTGAATGAGTTACACCTTTTGGAAATTTTAAAATAATTAAATTTTTTCGATTTTACCAAAAACATTTATTGTTTTAAATTTGAATTGAGTGATTTTTTCATAGATTTTAATAAAGAATGTGAAGTAGGAAATTCAATAAAAAATACTCCGTTACATTGTTTTGACTTATGTTTATTTTTTTTATCTAATAAAATGTTCAAATTTTCCTCTTTTCAAAAACAAAGGTACAAAAAATATTCAAAAAATACAAGTTACATCCTTATAGGGCTGACCTAGTTCAGCATTTACGCCAAGGTGATAACGAACGTAGATTAACATTTATTGCATGGATAACAACAGAAATTAATAACGACCCATTATTTTTAAATTACATTTTGTGGACCGATGAATCAAAGTTTACCAATAATGGCGTTTTAAATAAGCAGAATAACCGTTATTGGTCAAACAGAAAACCACATTGGGCAGTTGATACAAATTATCAAACAGTATGGGGCATAAATGTTTTTGGTAAAATCGAAAAAATTTAATTATTTTAAAATTTCCAAAAGGTGTAACTCATTCAATTTTTGGTTTAGAACTATGGTCAATGGATCAAAATTACTTAGAATAAAATAATCTATCCATATCCGGTGACAAAAATAGGTGTTGCAATTTAAAAAAAAAAAATTTGTATTGCGCATGCGCATACTACAAGAGTTAAAAATTTGAAATTTGTCCTGAAATGTGTACTTCAGTACCCCTAAGCTATTGCAGCAAACCGTATTTCAATCTAAGATTATCGGGCTGAGATATTTAGTGGTACATTTAAAACGGGACACACTGTATAGAAATAAAATAAAATTAAGGTCAATGGTAAAATGCATACATGAACATTTTTAAAAATATATTAAAAATATTTCAAATATTTCAAATATAATAATGATAATAATTAACTCGTAATTTTTCTAAAAAATTTGGGAACCCTAAAACTTAAAAATGAACTAAAAACGAAAAATTTCAAAAAAAAAAATGTAAAATTAAAATAAGTTAAATAGATTCGTATTTTATTGAAACACATTTTAAACTTGGTGACTTCATCTATATGATGTTCCAAAAAAATTTGCAAAAGTCATTAACATCCGGGCCCTACTATTGTAACTATTATCGCGTATTACCTACCAACCTAAATTCAAGAACTACATAGAATACACGTACTATACAAAATATATATTATAATAGTCGTGTGTATTATATAAAATAAACCGAATTTTTTTTCATATTAAAGTATAATAAACTAGTAAACCAAAATTATTTGTATATATTATATTAAACGTCGTCGGTGCAGTTGTCAAAATGTTTAAATCTGTTATCGGTTTTTTTTTCCAAACGCGATGCGTACGAAACGCTGTTGATTAAAATTTAAAGTTCACGCCAATTAGTAAAAAAAAAAAATGTAAAATTAAAATAAGTTAAATAGATTTGTATGTTATCGACACACTTAAAGCTCGGAAACTTCGTCTATGATGTTCCAAAAAAAAGTGCATAAGTCATTAACATCCGGGCCTTACTATTAGGTATAACTGCAGTATCATAATACCATTGCTACATATTCGTCGGAAACTTTAACGTTACAGAAACAAGAAAAAATAGAATAGAATATTATACCTATAAATAGGTACCTAATATACCTATATCACGGTATTAATTGTTCTCTCGTCAAAATATTCTCATATAATATATTATATAAAAGTAATATAACAGCATCATAATAATATGTAGATTCATAGCAGATTGAATTTCCCATTTATTACAGTCGGAAAAGACCTTTTCAGTATAGAGGCTATAGTTCACACACAGTTGCAACGGAATTCTACCGAAAACTAACGTTCGTATAACCTACCTACCTACCTAGCTAAATTCGAGAAATTTATAGAATACACAAATTCAATAGACAATTAATATTTTATTATTATAATAGTCGTGTATATTATATAAATACAGACATTTTTTTTAATATTAAAGTATAATAAACTCGTAAACCAAAATTATTTGTATATTATATTATTAAACGTCGTCGGTGCGGTTGTCAAAATGTTTAAATCTGTTATCGGTTTTTTTTTCCAAACGCGATGCGTACGAAACGCTGTTGATTAAAATTTAAAGTTCACGCCAATTAGTAAAAAAAAAAAATGTAAAATTAAAATAAGTTAAATAGATTAGTATGTTATTCTAACACATTTTAAGCTCGAAAACTTCGTCTATAATGTTCCAAAAAAAAAAGTCATTAACATCCGGGCCCCTATTATTATAACTGCAGTATCATAATCGGAAACTTTAATGTCGTTACAGAAACAAAAAAAAAATATTATATTATATTATACCAATGGGTAGGTACCTGGTATACCAATATCACGGTATTAATTGTTCTCTCGTCAAATTATTCTCATATAATATATAAAAGTTATTACAGCAAGCATAATAATATGTAGATACATAGCAGATTGAATTTCCCGTTTATTACAGTCGGAAAAGACCTTTTCAGTATAGTGGCTATAGTTCACACACAGTTGCAACGGAATTCTACCGAAAACTAACGTTCGTATTACCTACCTATCTACCTAAATTCAAGAAATTTAAAATATACACAAATTCAATATACAATTATTAATATATTATTATTATAATAGTCGGGTGTATTATATAAATACGGACATTTTTTTCATATTAAAATATTGCAAGTCCTTAAACGATAATTATTTGTATATTATAATATTATATTATTAAACGCCGTCGGTGCAGTTGTCAAAGTGTTTGAATCTGTTATCGGTTTCTTTTTTAAATGCGACGCCTACGAAAACGATGTTGATTAAAATTTAAAGTTCACGCCAATTAGTAAAAAAAAAATGTAAAATTAAAATAAGTTAAATAGATTCGTATGTTATTGAAGCACATTTCAAGCTCGGAAACTTCGTCTATGATGTTCCAAAAAAAGATGCAAAAGTCATTATAACATCCGGGCCCTACTAGTATAACTGTATTATAACTGCTTTACCGTGGCTATATATTCGTCAGAAACTCTAACGTTACAGAAACACGACAAAATATAATATTATATTATACCTATAATATGTAGGCACCTGATATGCCCACATTTTATAGTAAATAGGATAGCAGTAAATAAAATCAAATACGATTTTTGAATTAAGTAGATTTAGTATTTTTGTAATGACTCAAAGATTTAATATAATACCTATAATATGTAATACGAAAAATATTTTTAAAATACAGTTCCGAAAAATCAAAAAAATCGGAGAAACGATTAGAGCCAACCTCCCTGTTGTGTCTTCTGGCTAACTCTAAAAAATAAAATAGAAAATAATGTGTACCTAAACGTATTGGTGCTCAAATGTGGTATTATTTTTAAAATATGATGTACCTACCCAAACGTTGCATTCAATTTTGGTGTCTGAAAAAATGTGTAGGTACCTCTAAACGTTTAATGTTTGTTCCCAATCCTCCCAATTTCAATTTAAAAATAAATTTTTGAACGTTTTTAGGCGTTTATTTTTACAAATAAACAGTAGGTATACAACTGTTGAAAAATTGCCATATAGAGGTGCTCTTTTTAATTGGTTTTTATTCTTATTTTTTTTGCATATATTAGGTAATAGAACGGTTGCCGTTTTTTTTTACTTTGCCCCCCCCCCCCCCTCACCCATTCTAAAATCCTGGCTGCGTCATACATAAATAAGTATTTTTTTTCATACTAAAATATTGTAGACCCTCAAACCATAATATTATTTGTATATTATACTAAATTATATTATTAAACGTCGTCGGTGCAGTTGTCAAAGTGTTTGAATCTGTTATCGGTTTTTTTTTTCCTTATCCGACGCGAACGAAAACGCTGTCGATTAAAATTTAAAATTCACGCCAATTAGTAAAAAAAAAAAAAAATTTAAAACTAAAATAAGTTGAATAGATTCGTATGTTAATGGAACACATTTCAAGCTCGGAAACTTCGTCTAAAATGTTCCAAAAATAGATGCAAAAGACATTAACAACCGGTCCCTAGATTGTTATAACCTACCTACCTACCTACCTACCTAAATTCCAGAACTATATGGAATACGCATGATATATAAATACGTATTTTTTTTCATACTAAAATATTATAGACTTGTAAACCATAATATTATTTGTATATTATACTATACTATATTATTAAACGTCGTCGGTGCAGTTGTCAAAGTGTTTGAATCTGTTATCGGTTTTTTTTTTCCTTATCCGACGCGAACGAAAACGCTGTCGATTAAAATGTAAAGTTCACGCCAATTAATAAAAAAAAAAATGTAAAATTAAAATAAGTTAAATGAATCTATTTAACTTATTTTAAGTATGTTATTGAAACACATTTCAAGCTCGGAAACTTCGTCTATGATGTTCCAAAAAAAAAAATGCAAAAGTCATTAACATCCGGTCACTATATTGTTATAACCTACCTACCTACTTACCTAAATTCCAGAACTATATGGAATACGCGTGATATATAAATACGTATTTTTTTTCATACTAAAATATTATGGACTAGTAAACCATAATATTATTTGTATATTATATTATATTATTAAACGTCGTCGGTGCAGTTGTCAAAGTGTTTGAATCTGTTATCGGTTTTTTTTTTCCTTATCCGACGCGAACGAAAACGCTGTCGATTAAAATGTAAAGTTCACGCCGATTAGTCGGCACCATCACAGTGTTTCTCGAGAGTCTGTTTTGATCCGTCGCGACAATTTTATGTGTACTGCAATATGTTCTAATGTGTAACTATATCGCCGGAGATAGTGTGTTATATTATAATACCGATTAATAATGTCAGGGCAATTATGTGTCGAAACGCCGTTTAGTCGAAATAAAAAAAAAAATTTCCAAACGATAAACACGCTATAGTCGAACCACTATCGGATCTCCACGCAGAAGAGTAAAATGTCTAACCTAACCTATACAATTTATGTCTATATATTATATATATTATGCCATTATAATAACGATATAGTGCAGTCAAACACCGTGATGATAAACACTCGCGGGGATCTCCGATATACCACAGCAGAGTATTAGATGTCAAACGGTCAAAATTCATAAATGTTTAATGTATATGTATATAATATTACAGTGGGTACACGTTATAATATGATATTATCGTGTGGTGTCACTAATCAAATACCAATTTTAATCTCCAGTGAGGCGGTGTAGTGTCACGCACTTTGGGAGGTCACATTCTACGCATCGCACGACAATAATAATAATAAAGTAAATTAATATATTATCATACGTCACTGCAGACGTAGTCGTGTTTGGCTAGGGATGACTAATAAGACGATTGATTGTACGTATTGTACGAAGACCAGATGTAAATGTCTGCACCGGCTGATACGCGACTGTAATAATAATATTCTCTCGTCTCGATATGTGTGATAACGTGCTGTATCGTGTTATATGAATCACTGGGTATTCTTCGGACGTGATAGTGTTATAATATAATATATAATATAATGAACGAAATTGTTCGAACTAAACGCGGCACATTGTTCGCCGACTACATATCATTATCTATACAAATGAGCGCCTTATCCATATAATAGGTATTATATTATTTTGCGAGACCTGCAGCAGCTCTGGCGTCGGTGACCGACACGATAATATCGTGCAGCGTTGTTATATCATGTTATTTCGTTGTTTTATTACAATATATAATATGAAAAAATAAAAGAAACACGTACCTACCCAGTGTGTACCCAGCTGGACGTTTGTCAGTATGCCCGCAGCAGACGCTGCTGTGATTGTGCGTTCGAGGTTTGAAAAGAACTCTTGGGAAAATCGTGATCACAGTCCACTGCAGCAGCAGCAGCAGCAGCAGATAACGATCATCGGCCGAGGTCCGATGTATCGCAGCAGCACAGGAAGCACAGATACAGTGTAATAATAATAGTAATAATAATATCATATATCGTTGTACCTAGGTATACTTACCTACGAATATGCCGCGGTGGTTCTCAACAGCCTGTTGAGCCTAAAAAATCGTTTATATATTTTTCCATAACATACGAGTATAATATTATGTCCCATCGTTATGGGGCTATGAGGGCTAGGTGCGGTAAAAACCACAGCTGATAAGAAAAACAATTACTGCGAATAGATAATACTGTACGGTATAGACCGGCGGGGGTCACGGATTAATATGTTTGGAGAGCCACATTGGGAATTTTGAACATTTTCGGGGGACATAAAAATACAAAGCAAATAATTTTGACATATTATAATGCAAAAGTAACATAGTAGTGGCCTAGGGTCGTTAATACAAATAAAGTAAAATAAATTATAAATTTATAATTGCCATTATAAAGGTAATATAAATAGAAAATTGGGTTAAAATTAGTGTGGAAAATGGTAAGTATTGCTCTCGACTATAACTGCTTGAAATTTGGTGTATGATTCGTGCACGCTTTTATTAGTGCACTTAATATAGTATATTATGCAGGTTATCAGTTTTTGATTTACAAAGTTCACTACTTATGATACGGCCCTCAGACAAACTTATCAATTGCCGTATCCAACTTATACTAAGTTCAGAGGGGAAGTAACTGAACCGGCAAAAATATTTATTTTTTTTAACTCTGGCTATCCGCGCATAATAGATATTTGATTTATTTTTATGATGTATTCAAAATGACGTTTTTAAAGAATAAATAGGTATCGTTCAACATTAAGTGATCTCCTCCATTCTCAATTTTGAAAACACTCTGTTCTCCAAGAGAGGGGTACCAAATTTAAAAAAAACTGACTAACATTATACCTACGTCCTGTTATATTAAATAATTTGCTTTAAACAGCCGAAACTGTATTTTTAACACAAAATAAATACATTAATTAGAAGTTCTTCCTGGCCCTCGAAAATTTTTTTTCAAATTATCTGGTAGAGACTCATTCTCGATTTACTGCACATACTTAATGTATAGATTTATATTATTATCGTTACTTTACTTTTTCAAAAATCCGTAACCAATTTTTTTTTGTCACCGTTTTTTTTAAATTTAAATCGTGCCGTCGTCGTAAAAATAAAAGGTTGAGAAGCACTGCATTTATATACCAGGTATATAGGTACTTACTGCAGTAAAATTGCATCGTGCCTTGTATATATGCATCTCGAGTTCCTGCTGCAGCGCCTGCAGGTTTCACCTCACTCGGACTTGAGTGAAAAACAATAAACGCATCGGCGTGCTCTTCGAAACCTACATAATAGACACATGACGATATTATTCAATAACAAATTATTAACAATATATATCAACGACTGTTTAAGACTAAGGCCAGATCCGCAGGACAGATTGGTGGTGCTCGGATAATGAGCTAAATTTGATTATATAAGCACTCAGAAAAAAAAATTCAAATCAAATTGTAATTCGGAATAACCTCACAAAAGTTTGGTGGCCATCAGGGGTAATAACCGTGACAAATTGCAGGATAGGTATCCATCAAAGTCGTACTAGTTTTGAGCAGTAGATACGCATCTTCTCCGCCTCAGGCCCAAATATATCGTAGTTCTCGACTTCTCATTGGTTGATTTTGTTCTATGTTATATAATATGTATGTATACGATTTACAGCCTAAAAGAAGTGGAGAACTACGATAAAGGAGAAGTAAAGAGCGGAGGACGATAGTATCAAAATACTGTGACGATACCTATATCTAATTTGTCATGGTGATAACTACGAAGTATAGCTTAATTTTCCCTCGGCGTGTATTATGTTGCCAAGGTAGCCAATAGTAGTCTGGTAAAAAAGAATTATATTTTCTTGAAGAAAGTGAAAGTTTGAAGAGTAGGTACGAGAATATATAATGAAAACGGTGGATGCAACTGGAAATGGTCGTAGAATTGAAAAAGTGATCAGGTATGGGACATTATGATTAAAATACATATACCTAGTGGCGGATTTAACGGTCGTTTAGTCGGCAAATTCCAAAAGGGCCCCCTCCTAAATTGTGCACTGAGGCCCACCTAAATTATAAAGTTGATTTTTTTTAAATTTTAACCAAAAAAAAATGTATATTTCAAACTGGAATATAATTTACCATTGTTTTAATGATAAAATAGTTTAAAAGTATAGGAATACTTCAAAAGTAGAAAATATTGTAATTAAATAAAGTAGAAAAGATCGATGTAAATACTTATATACCTACGTAAATCTAAATTACGTATTCTACATTCTACCCACTACCATTGATCATTGATCACAAATAAGATTATTTATAATTATAAATTAATATATAATATAACTCATGATTGCATGAAAATAAAAACAATAATTTTGTTAGTAAAATAACAATCTTTTTATTACTTAATCAGCAGCGTAAATCATGATTTATTGGAAATCGTTTTCGCGATAAATTCATAATAAATATTGAAAAATGTGGTAAACAGGGCTGTGCATTTAATTCGTTTGCACTATGTTTTTCATATTATTATGTTTATACATTTAACGGGTGAGGACATTGTTTCTTACAACTGCTATACAACTGCTATAACTATAAAGTATTGATTGAAATTTAAAATAAGTATTATTATTATTAAATTAAGTATAAAATTACAAATAAGCCTCCACACCACCAATTCACTCTCCAACCTAGCCGACCGGTCCGTCTACCATAATCACTATTGTTTTTGTGAATTATATAATATAAAATGGTAATTTTATCATCAACTTTTGTGTACATAGCAGCTCCTAAAATTTGTATGTAGTACAAAAAGTGAAGTGTGTAGTACGAAATTTAAAAGTGTATAACTCAAATTAAAGTATTAAACCTTTATAATATTATGAATAATTTTATGGCTTCACTTTTTTTTATTTTTATATACCTACTTTTAATTTTGTTTTATTTGTAAAAATAAATAAAAACTTAACATTTTTTTTTTTTTAACTAGAAGATTTGTTACTATATTATTGATTATTGGTTGATATTATTTCTCGCGAACGAAGAGATCGGTTTTGTGAAATGGGGATAAATATTTTACTGATAAATTTTGTAAGAGGCCCCACTTATTGATTTGTCGACTTTCTTTGAACCCTTAAATCCGCCACTGCATATACCTAACCTAACCTGCTGCTGTATAGTATAATGGGTATCTAAATTACTGATGTCGAAAAATTAAGTTACCATCATATGTACAATATTCGATATGTCGTCTTACTATTGTTTTGTTTATTCTGTGGCTACATTTTTTCAAAGCATTTCAAAGGTACACACAATTCAAATCGTTCATAATGTAAAAATGTATAGGAGTGTTTTGTATACACTGCGCAATTGACAATACTATTGATAACATACATATAGTTATTTAGGCCGTAGCCACGTGCAAAAAATAACATGTAATAATCTGCAGTCGTGAGAAATTTTTTTTGTAAAATGATAAAGCGTACAAACGATTAGACATCATGTTTAAACTGTTATTGTTAGGACGTATTCTCATAGCTATGAAATTAAACCCGAATGGCCTAATTAAACAAAACGTGTAACAATATTAACAATGTTAATGGTTGTTTAAAACTAGGTATGTAGGTAATAGGCACAGAAACATCTAGACAGATGATGGTATAGTGATCAGACAACGTGCTGCATTTTATGGTGCAGACAAATGCGTATATATAGGTATGCAAATAGCATTACAAATCGCAAACGTTTACCCGTTCTATACCGCTATATAATCTAACTATGTGAAATGGGGTAAACGAGGTTAGAGATCTTGGTATTCGCATTTATCGCGCCCGACATAGAAGTTTATTGCACAGCGTTTTCAATTTTTTATGTAAATTGCAGTCTGTTTTTTTATTCATACGATATTTTCATTCCATTTTTAATCATGTATCTACCTATATAATACTTAACTGGTAAAAATGTATATTATGATGATTACCACACAAAGTCTAAGCGAATAGTTCATTAGGTCTCTTGTACTTAAAGACGATTTACGTTTCTTTTTCCATCATTTTTCTACATTTATTGTTTTCAAACTAATATAATAATTATATGTTTGCATTTTTTTTTCAATGTCCACCGGAACACAATTTACCCATTCCGATTTTATCAAACGTATAACTGTGTGGATGTTTCAGTTGTCTTGGAGTTTTTTATTTTTCTAGGTGCGTTTTGTGCTATATAGAGTTTGGTTTAAAACCGTCGACATATTATTACCGGGTTAATCGATAAAAATTACAAAATCCAAATAGTTTTAATTACTGCAATGATTAATGACTTTAAATTAAACATATTGTGTGGACTGCAGTAACCCTGCTTTGCTGCAATGGTATTGAAAATCAATTTGGAATTTTCCCAGGCGATTATAATATAAGTTATACAGTATACCATAACATGGACGTCTCATGTCAAAGGCAGATCCACCCTTTCGGCAAAATGCAACTCAAACAATAACTCCATCAAGCACGCGTCATCGTCCGTATATGCACTGCACAAACTTCAACGAAGCCGGAAATTAATTTAATATTCCGGACAATTTATAAACCAAAGCGATCGGTTCATTTCCAAACCCTCTCAACATAATTTCTCATCTTAAAAAAAATTAATTATACAGTGGTATAATATATATAATGTAAAAATGTCAAATATTTATGTAAGCTAAAATACCCTTTGTAGTCGATGCTAAAAATAAAATAAAAACATATATGTATGTAGGGATCAAAATTTGAGTGGACTGCAGTAACCCTGCTTTGCTGCAATGGTATTGAAAATCAATTTGGAATTTTCCCAGGCGATTATAATATAAGTTATACAGTTTAGCACAACATGGACGTCTCATGTCAAAGGCAGATCCACCCTTTCGGCAAAATGCAACACAAACAATAACTCCATCAAGCACGCGTCATCGTCCGTATATGCACTGCACAAACTTCGACGAAGCCGGAAATTAATTTAATATTCCGGACAATTTATAAACCAAAGGGATCGGTTCATTTCCAAACCCTCTCAACATGATTTCTCATCTTCAAAAAAAATTAATTATACAGTGGTAGGTATAATATATATAATGTAAAAATGTCAAATATTTATGTAAGCTAAAATACCCTTTGTAGTCGGTGCTAAAAATAAAATAAAAACATATATGTATGTAGGGATCAAAATTTCCGAAAAAAAAAGGTTTTCAGAAAAAAAGGTTTTTACCGTTTTTTTTTGGAAAAAATGGGAAAAATTGTTTTTTTTTCTAGAGAACTAAAAAACTATTGTATACTGGTAACAATCTAAGAAATAATGGAAGTCGATAATCGTATTACATACAAATTATACATACCATATCTAACTTAAAGTCTGTAGTGGATAAATCTATACCTACTTGATTTATAAATAATTATATAATTATTGTAATATTAACTACTAAAGTACTAACTATTAAGTATTTACTATGTAGTCATTTCTTGTTAGTTATTAATATTATTTAATATATTTATAATATTTTATATTTAATATATTTTATTACCAACTCAATAAGCTTAAAAATATAAAAACTATATGAAATAGTTTCTTGTCATCACTCACTACTCACCGCAGTCACTGTAATATAATTTATAAACCTATTTGCAGCCAGTCACTGCTGTAATACGCCTTATTAGTTATTACTTATTACAAACGTAAATACACAATAAGTATATACAACTTTTAACATTTAAAAATACAAGTGGTTTATTTTCGTGGACATACACTCTCCCACATAAATACCAATTTGATATGGAACTACGTCATTTTTAGAACAAATAATGAAATATCGGTTTTAATATTTTCAAATTTTAATAGTTTAATTTGAAATTTGAAATCGCAATAACACATATTGATAACCGTATTGGCAAACGTGAAATGACAATGACAGGTTTCCTTGTCTATTTTTTATAATGGTTTTTTTTTTACATAGATCATTTTAATTTTTAAGCGTAAATACAATTCTTTAATTTACCGAAGACTTCGGTTTTTTTTCTCGGAAATGTATTATTTTAATATTCTCCGATTTTTCCACGTTTTCCGAGGCTCTGGGAAAAAAAACGGTTTTTTTTCCAGAATTTTTCCGGCATTTTGATCTCTATGTATATGTACCGGATATACTGTATTATAATATATATATTAATATCTCGCGTGTTGTAATCTATATGATTTGTACACAAGTGCACAGCACATAGTCGAAAACACTATAACACTCGAAATATACGCCGTAGGTATATATAAAAAAAAAATTGCGCATATTATACCAACTATTATATATACAGGTATTACGCACTATTATATTATTATATATTGTACCTACGCGAAATCATAATGCCTATATTATAATATATATATAATACCTTTATACACGTCCTACCTGCAATAGCTAAAATGAACAGTACAACACTGTACTACGTTTCGCAATAAATAATATAATATTATTATATATAATAGGTGCGCACCTATATGAGCTGTTGGTGTATAGCGCAATAATATAATATATATATATATATATATATATATGAATAGGCATTTGAGTATTATATATTGTGCAGTGCAAGCGGCGGCGGCGGTGGTTGGGGTGCAGGTCACCCCATTATAATAATAATATATACGACCCGAATAGAATATCACAACTGTCAACCATATAATATATACCACGGTCGTAGAGCGGATTTTGCGATTCTTGCACGCGGAGACTTCATCACGAAAAAAAAAATTCTAAATAATTAACGCCTTTGCCTGCTTAATAAATGTGTTATATAGGTACACACGAGCGAGCCAGAATATTGGGGACACGAGACCCATTTATTTATAAGAAATGTTTATTTTTTTCACATAATTTAGGTATACGCAATCAGAAGAGATTTCGAAAATAAAACGAAAAATGTTCACATCGCACGAAAAATTACTAAAAAAAAAATGTGAGTTGTGTACGACAACTGTATGTATACATTCGTTCAATATCAATAATGATAACACAAACGAATAATATATTATATTAGATTGTGAGCGAAGCGAGGAAGCTATAATAGTGGTTTTACAATGGTGTTTTTTTGGATCAAGGTGGTACTTTGGAGAGGTAATTTTTCGATTTTCTCAATACATAGCTAGATTAAATACCAAGGGAAAAACCACCGACAAATTACATAAAAACCGTTAAAAATTTGATTTTAATTTTCGAAGTTTTGTCCATCACCATATATACTGCAGGGTGTCCCGTGAGGATTTACTCATTATCCGTAGAGGGGGACTCGCCGCCCGGACAAAAACCAGTTTATTGACGTTTTACTAATAAACTAAAAAAATTATTAAAAATCATGAGATTAATGAAAATAAAATGTTAAAAGCTCAAAATGTTCACAAAAATATACTCTATAGAATGGCTATTTTCAATTTTTTCAAAAATAAAAAAATTAAAAAATAATTTTTTTAACTTTTTTACTAAAAAATTTAATTTAATTAAAAAATAAAATATTTGTAGTGCTTACCTCTACGAGTCTTAATACAAAAACATAATTACGATATCTCCATTATTTCAGGAGATATCGCAATGAGTAAATCCTCACGGGACACCCTGTATATAGTAACGAATAAAAAATAATAATATTAATTCAACTCACAGCCTATATAATAAATATAATAACGATATAAAAAATCCAGACCGACAAACCGTCTCCGTTTTTCTTCTGCAATGATGTTATATATCATTGAATTCGAGTTCAATACAATCCATTATACGCCGAACCATTTGCAACCTACTGTACTGCAGAGCGACATCCACTTATCCGCTCTTTTTTTTATATTAACTACGCGTCTATAATAATATGTGCTAAATACCTATATGCTCGTTTAAACAATTCACGATTGTGTTCAGTGTTATGATAATCGTTTCGCATTTTATGTGATATAAAAATACCATAAAACAATATCCAACCGTAAAAATAGCAATTATTATACACAAACGCTTTGAGTGAGAGTGCATCAGAGATTGAAGTTCGAGGAGTGTTGAAAGGGGCCCACTGAGTGCGCGTCTGTACATCGTGGTGTTGGGCGGCTTAATGGATCTTTAATCCCCGGCTTGAATGGGTGCCTCCTAGGTTAATATATTATAATTTTATACGAAATCGAAACCGTGGTGGGAATAATTCGGTAATCTAAACGATAGCACAAGTGCTCACGACGTACAAAATATCTTTATACATAAATATGACCACCACGAATCGCGAAATGGCAGCCATAGTTAAAGTCTTTACACTATTCAAGTCGACTCGACCCATAATAATATATTATATCATTCAATACACGTGTAAAAGTCACGCGAGTTAAAAAGAACGACAAGTTTACTCAACTCGATCATTATAACTACCTACCTAGTGTTTGAAGTATGCAGAAGTATTTCACAAGAACGTGAAACATTGAAATTTTTTGCAACACAAATAAAAACGCTATTTATTTATTTAACACTATGTCCACTGTTCTAAATTCTAATGTAAGAACTCAGTAGGTATACAATATACACGTATAATATCGTATACCCATAGTACATATTATGTATCATTTAAACATTAAAATATTTAAAAATGTTGAATACCGTTTTAAATGTATATAATACCAAAGGTTACATATTTAGGTACTACACAATTTATGAAGGTGATTTGTGACGATTATATGTAAATATAAAACAAAATTTATTAAAATACTGAATTATATTATTTATTTAAATTTCATGAAATTTGCAAACACTAATCATAACTATATAGAGGTTAACGTTAAGTAGGTTTTTCTCTTAAACTGAACGTGCGAAAACAAAAAAAATTATATCAATATTAGATTAATAAATTTACTTGCAGAACGAATGACAGCCGTAGGGTATACCTAGGCCATCGCTTGATAGAACTTACCTAAATATTGATATAGAAGTTATTAGTAGGTGCTTTTAGGCAGGTATATGTTAGTTGTTTAAGAGGTGAAGATATTTGAAATTAATACTCTTAGCCCAGATCGTTATTTTCTATACGGACTAACAAGTAGGTATTAATAAAATAAAATTGATCCAAAATGAAATCCAAAAATAGTGCGTTGTTTTGATTGTTCAATATTCGACCTTTCTAAACAACAGTCTATTATATTATGCACTATTTTACAACAAAGTAGGTACATAATATTATTTGGGTGCGAATAATATACACACTATATAGTGTTTTTGTAATACAAAATATTAAAGGTGTTTTAAATCTTTGTGGTTATATTATATTACTATATTAGCGAAACAATTAACTCGACTCTACAATATTATTTAACTAATTAGGTATATCACTATATAGTTGAGTTGTAAAAGTGACTTTTAAAATGAAGTCACTCGTGTATTATGTAACTCAGTCCGAGACAATATAATTAGATTCTTAACCAATATTGACTTACAACGTTTTATCTAGCGCCGATGCTCTGCAGACTTGGTTATAATATTATAATAATATTTTATGTATATTTATATTATAACAGTGAAATGTCACTGCCACAGAGTTATCTTATGAATATAATATATAGAACTCGATTACAATATTATATCTATATATTATATACGTCTATATATTTAGGCACGACTTATATTATTTTACGTCGGAGCTGCTGCGACTATATTTTAATAGTCGTTGATTATAATAAATGCTGCAAGTCGGTAAAAATGTAAACGTTTGATCTAATAATTAGGTTGGAATAACGTCATATACATATGCCTGCCTATATAGTGCCTATACCGGCTATATTATATAGTGTTACATCGTGTCGTAACTATATTTAATAAAGTCCAACACTATAATAAGTATAATGTCGACAAAAAAAAAAAAAATGATTTAAAAGCATAAGTATCGGAGAATGGGTAGTTCGAGTTATGTAGACTTTAATGGAATTATTTTCAAGTAATTTTGATGGCAGTTCGATTAGGTTTATTTTATCGTTTGTAATTTATATACCTACGTAATTCAAGTTGACTCTCTCTCTAACCAAATCGTTAAATTTTTCTGTAATATCTACACATTTTAAGAACCAATTGATGATATTATATGTATTGGTAGGTACCTATGTATATGGTTTTCTGCCAATAACATAATTTTATTATTAGCAATATATAGCTATTCGTCAAAAAAAGTTATATTTTTAACAGGTAAGTTATAATATAGAATAAAACGTGTTGAACTAAATATTATAACGTCGTTTTTGGTGCTTAAGCAATAAATATAATTTTATCTATAATTCTATAATATTATTGTAGATTGCATCATCACTGTTTTAATGTATTGACAGCGCAACAACTATACTAGAGAAGCTAAATGTTTGAAAATATAAAAATCACCAGGTCTCGAACGAGCGGTGGGTAACTCGGCCGAATAAATAAATAATGAATAGTGATTCGAAAACAATTTAACTACAATTTTTTGAAAGGCAAATCGTCGTGATGTACCTATACAATTACCCAATAAATTTAACTATATTCCAAACAGCACTGTGTCTATATGACATATTCCAACCGCCGCAGTAGGTATAGAAAAGCCGTAACTATAGGCGAAAATATCTTGTGATTAACTTAAGAAATATTAACATTAATTATTGACTTATTGACAATATAATATAATAATATCATTAGTTTAATATTTTGCATTTGCTATACGCACCGTCCGATAATTTTTAATATAAAATCTTCGTTGATCGATCAATTGTATTTTTTAAATGGTTTTAAATTTAGGTGTATTTTAGTTGGCCACTATAGGAACACGATAATAATAATGATATAAATAAAAATAATTACATTACCCGTTTATAAACCATAAACATTGTTTGAGACTGTATAAATATTTAAAAATGCATTAATTTGTACGGTTTCGCGATTTTCATCGATAAAAAATGTACCTAGATGAATTTATTTAGATTGGTAAGACAAATATCCAAGACGAACGTAGGTAACTATTTATCGAGATAAGATAAAAGATGAACAAATAATTACCTAGGTACCTAAGTCAGAACACCGCTGAGTCGTCTATAGCTTTGCAAATTATCGAATTATTATTAGAACTTGATGTACAAAATCGAAGGGGACATATGGGTGCTCCGTCGGAGCTGACGTGTCAGAAAAACACCAAAATTTTCGAATCGCCATTGTAGACTGTAAAAAAAATATATTGTTTGGGCGCATTGCTAGAGTTCTGCCCAGGGATAAAAAAAAAAAAGCGGTTAAGTGGATGTCGCTCTGCTGCACAGTAGGTTACGAGTTGGTAACTGTATAATGGGTTGTTTTAAATTTGAATTCAATGATATCATATATATCATTGTATACGAAAATGTGAGTGCCTTTGTACTCACGAATGATGTGTAAACATCTTAGCTGTATGGTACGACTTTGATTGGGAAATATAATGTCATAGTTTGAGTGGGAATTTGTATAATACATAATATTATACGATATAAACACGGTTTCGCGCGTATATACGTAAACGAGAATAATAAATAATATTAATAATAATAATGAATCGGCCGACGACTGTACCAGAGCGCGTTCGCACCTACCAGACTCGTGAAAATAACAAAGAAAATAATAGATAATAAGAACCAATAAACCAGGCGAGTTGCTATATTATATTATTATCTATTATTTTCTTTGTTATTTTCACGAGTCTGGTAGGTGCGAACGGACGGTGGAAAACGCAAGCCGAAAAACTTAAGGCGCCTTCACAGCTCACCGTGAAACGTGATAATATATAATTTGTTCCCGTAAAAATATTCTTAACCACGACTGTCAACCATACGGTAAACACACGCTCTGAGTAGGATTGAACTCAACTATACGGTATATAAGCGGTATAGATAAGATATTAAGAAAAAAAATGATGGTTAACCATTAGATAACCACATGGTTCAAACAATCACAGTTCTAGAAAATATCACGTTTCACGGGGAGCTGTGAAGGCGCCTTTACGCCCGTCGTGTATAGCTGCTCCGATTTAAACCAATGCTTTTTTAATTCGACGGAAAACGCCGCGGAAACGATGCCGAATACGCGGCGGAATACTATGGCTACGACACACACACACACACACTCAAGCAGTCACATCTACATGACTTACGCCTGACGCTCGATTCCCCAAGAAGGTCGTACCTATACTACAAACCGATAGCATAGATAAAATGGCTAAAGGTGGGTTTCCACTAGATACGTGTGCGAGTGGACGTGCATAAAAATACTTTTCTGTGATTGGTTGGTATGCATGGTAAGCTCTTGGTATACCAGAGTGTTATACGTTCTTACCACAGGCTTGACCATGATACCATGAAGTTGGATCCAGTTCAACTTTTCAAGTGTACACGGCTCTGTATTGATAACAATTTTGATAACATAAGAATATACGAGGTAACTAATAGGTATGTTACCAATGCTAACCGATCAACCGATGGGAAACGTTTGTAAGACCGTCCATAGCGAACGTATCCGGCCAATATATGCACTTAGGGCCGTTCTTACAATGTCCGGTAAAGTGTCGGTTAACGCTAACCGCGACTGATAACAGATTTTATTACCGGCAGATTTCGGCAGGTTAATAGTGTCGGTTAACTTTAACCGGACATTGTAAGAACGGCCCTTAAACGTACACGTATGTAGTGGAAACCCACCTTTATAAGTACGGCTCTGAGGTATGGTACCTATGCGTATTACAACTACCGCCGCCGCCGTCGGGTCTATAATGACTCTAATCGTGGTTTATGGTCGCGGTACATGTGCGCGGTATACGCCGCACAGCGTATATTTATAAACCGCGGTACCAGACTGTAACCGTTTGTTTCACGGCGTATTTAGGGGGCGACGGTTTATTAATATTCGTGTGCAGCAGCAGCAGCTGCCGTCGAGTCGGATGCGAAGGCGAACGGCGAAAAATCTGTCGCACAGGTCGCGGGAAAAACGACAGATAACAGTAATAACAACAATATAGCTGCGGCGCGTATTGCGGTGCGACAATGTATTATAGTTACCTGCAACACGACGACGATGATGATATTATAGTCGCACCGGTTTCCGAACCGGATCGGAAGGGGGACAGCCGCCGAACCGGGAGAGGGTGAACCCCGCACCGCGCCCATTGGTCCGCGCCATGCACGCCGGCCGGATTGGTCGCGGCGGCCAGCACGTGCGGGCGATACCTATGCGCTCGTACGGCGTCGGGGGCCGAACACCTGTCCGCGGCGGGCGCGCGCCCTCCGCAGCCGCCGCAGCAGCAGCAGCAGCCGTCGCCGTCGCCGCCGTGATCGTTTGGTGGGGGGAACGTGGAACCATACAGAACCACCTCTTCTCTCCCGGAGGCGCGCCGACAACTCGACGCATTCTCTTCGGCGACCCACACCGGAGAACGCCGCCGCACCGCATCTCAGTGAGTTCGACGCCGGTGCACCACGTACATCACGACGCCGCACATTCCAGTCGTCGTCGCCGTCGCCGTCGCACACGTGTTCCGTCGTCAGAAGAAGATTTCTCAGCGGACACTAAATATTATTTTTTTTTTTTTTTTATCTCGACGATATTACTTACAGTAACTCTACCACAGTTTATCGGATCGGTTTTTTTGGGAAATTTTTTTCGAAAATTTTCGTTTCCCGTCACACACACCCGAACCTGTCGGGTGAGTGCGTAAAATGCGTATTTTCGAAGATCGACCGGCAACAATGATGCACCACGAGTTGACTTCGAAGAAGATGGATTACTCGCACTGCCCGCTCAAGAAACGTCCCGTGCACTTTGTCAAATGCGAGTACATCAAAGACGAGATGGATTTCGGTAATTGCAGATATATTTATATATTATATAAGAGACCATAAGTCGAGTGGGGGAATAACCGTCGAGGAATATATTATTTTTCCGCGGGGTGATATTTTTGAGATTTATTTTATCCGACACTCGTGCGAAAGTGTGTGGCTTGATGTGTCGTTTTTCGGCACGTTTTATCGTATTATTTGTCGAGAGAGATTTGTCTGATGAGAGGTAGGCGAGCTCCGGAGGACGTCTCGTCCGCGACCCTTTTACATTATTCAAAAATATTCACTTGCTCTTCGTTATGACATAATATTAAATAAATAAATAATACGCGACGACGTGCGATGGGAACCGGTGCGCCGCCGACCGTGGGAAATGCCCTCCGAGGGTGACCCTTTTCCTCTTTTTTTTTTCGATTCGGTTTTCGCAATGCGCTCACTATTCACCCCTCGCCAAATAGTAATAATAAATATTAAATAAACCGTTATAGTGTAAACGAGGTGATGAAACGACACGACCGTTTACTATGCACCCGATCTGCACATGTACGACGTCACCGCTATAATAGTACGACACTGATTTTTTTCTTAGCACTATTATAGTATCGGACGGACGAAATATATTATTATTATTATCGCGTCGGCTGAAAATGAAATAAAAAGTACCCCCCCCAAAAAAACCACTCACAAGTGATTTAAATACCTACTCGAGATAGAAAAACCGATCGATTTCGATGGTATATGACTCTTAACAATATTATAATGTTTTCGGTCGGACCATGGGCGTGTTCCCCTGCCGGCGCCGATATTCTTAAACAATAATGTTATTACCTGAGGAGCGAGTATTATCGACTTCTCCACATAATAATAATATATTGTATTATATATAGGTTATACGCACGTCTCGGGCTTGCGATCTATTTCGTTTTCGGTAGACTTAAACGAGAAGTCCAAAAAAATCTAAAACAAATAGGTAGGTACCCATACTGAGCGTATACAATTTTATTACAGTGATAACCACCCGCCACAAAATCCCAAACTACCCACCTCGTTCGGTAGACAGCAAAAATCTCTGTCCTTGTACGATAAAATACCAAAAATTATTCATTTTTCCACACACGATAATATAATGAGATGTCACTTTATGCGTTTAATTCATATTATAATATATTATAATAATTCATATTATATAAATATTGATTTTTTTCGCCATATTTACTGTGGACCAATATAAAATCAAATAAAAGCTCGAAGACGATAAAATTTCTTTTTAAAAAAAAATATCACACCGATTCGAATAATAAAATATTAATCTTTTTTTTTGTTTTTGCGCAGACAACGCGGACGAATGTTTGGAACCGGAAAACCTGAGCACTAAACCGCAAGATCTGAGCGTGAAAATCAAATCGGAACCGATCGCGTCGGTGGTGGTGAAAAAAGAATCGCCTCCGCACGAAAACGCCGAGGCGCCTATGCAGCCGTCGTCGTCTCCGTACTACATCCCAAACCCACAACAACAACAACAGCAACAGGAGCAGCTACAGCAGCACCAACACCAACAGCAAATGCGGCAGCAAGAACAACAGCATCACCACCGCGTCGCAATGCAACAGCAACAACCGTTCCAGCCGACGGCCGTCAAGGCTGCGGGCCCGCTGGAACCGCTGTGCCTGAACATCGCGGGCGACCACCACCCGGCCGCCGCGCAGGCCGCGGTCGCGACGTACCATCACCACGCACACCGGCAATACGCGCCGGCCATAGCGCCGAGGCCCGTGCCCGCCCAGTACCCGAGTACCGGTTACCTGTCCGGTTACATGTACCAGCACGGCGGCAGCGCGATGTTGGTCGCGGACAGAGCGTACCCCGTGCCCGCGGCGGTCCCGTACCCGCCCGCCATGATGGCCGTCGCCAGAGACGCTTCGCTGTCGCCGCCCGGCACCGCGGGCCGCACCGGTTCCGCCTTCAAGCCGCTCATGCAGCTCACGTCGCCCGGCGGCGCGGTCACGCCGATGCGCAGCCCGCCCGCGGCCTTGCCGCTCAGTTGGTTCGGGCGTACCGCGGTCAGCGGTTGGTCGCCGACGTCCGTGGAAGCCATGGACGCGTCGCCGCCACTGCCCACGCCGTCGTCTGCGTCGTCGGCTTCGGCCATATCGCCGAGCTACCAGCACCAGCACCAGCAGACGGCGCCGGCGCCACAACAGCAGTACCAACTGCACTTGTACTCGGGCGAGAGCGACGCGACGACCACCGCGTCGTCGTCGTCCGTCGGCGGCGGAGGAGACGCGATGGCGGCGGCCGTCAAGCGCAAGTCGTCCAGCGTGGTGGTCGCGGCCCGGTACAAGTGCGCCGCGTGCGCGAAGACGTACTCGACCGTGTCCGGGCTGACCAAGCACCAGCAGTACCACTGCGCGGACGACGAGGCGCAGTGCGCCGCGGCCAAGACGTTCCGGTGCAAGTACTGCGACAAGGCGTACAACACGCTCGGCGCGCTCAAGATGCACATCCGCACGCACACGCTGCCGTGCATCTGCAAGCTGTGCGGCAAGGCGTTCAGCCGGCCGTGGCTGCTGCAGGGCCACATCCGCACGCACACCGGCGAGAAGCCGTTCTCGTGCCAGCACTGCAACCGGGCGTTCGCCGACCGGTCCAACTTGCGCGCGCACCTGCAGACCCACTCGGACGTGAAGAAGTACTCGTGCCCGACGTGCAGCAAGACGTTCAGTCGCATGTCGCTGCTCACCAAGCACTGCGACACCGGATGTCCCCGACTGTTGCCCCAACACCAGCAGCAGCAGCAGCAACAGCAACAGCAGCAACAGCAACAGACGGTTTAGACCGCCGCCGCGCTAACCCTGCCCCTCATTATTGCGTACAATAAATTATATGTTAAATTATTATTAAACATATCTTTATATTATATTATTATCATATTCGTTTATGGTTATTATTATTTTTTTGATTATTATTATTATACCAATTATTATTATTATTATTTTTTTTTTTTGTCGACACGGGCGCATCAACGATTTTAAAATTTTATTTCGCCCGAACGAGCTTGTCGCGAGTATTATTCCTATATTATGTTTGTACCTAATTGTGTTGAAAACCGAAAGAAAAAAAAAAATTGGTACTTAAATCATCTTTGCCCCGACATAATATATTATTATATAAAATGTTTTATTTACTATTAGACGTACGCTAGTCACTTTACTATATCATGGATAATCATAACTGCACTGTGTTAGACGTTAAGTTCATTTTTTCTCCAATAACTTATACTATAAACTATTATTATTATTATTTTCATTATTATTATTATTATTATTATCTTGTTTGTAACGGGTACGCGCAGACGACTGCAAGTGCATAATGCAGCTGCAGTGCAGCAGTGATACTGCACTGCAGCTATATATGACGAGGTGACGTGTTAATATCAAAACAATATAATAATTTACAATATTATTGTGCCGTTGTGATATTATATCGTGAAAATCCTAAACGTCCCTTCGTCGTACCCGGAGGTGCCTAACTATAATATTATTATATTTTAATATTATGTACCTATAACATATAATATTTTGCTTTGGCCAACTATTACGATAAATCGCTCTTATATAATATTATTATTATTATATACACACACGACGGAAATTTATTATTACTCGTGCCTGTGTCGTATTATTTTGTTCTCATAATATAATAATATTATACTCGTCACTGTAATATACATTATATATATATGGACTGCTCCGATGTACTATATATTGTAATTAAGTCGCCATATACACATAATATATAATAATGTTTAACTAGTCGTTCCCGTCGTCGTGTATAAAATATATATAAATATATACATGTGTATAACCTAGTCGCACGATCGTGCGCAGTTATAACGACTCATATTATAATAATGTCATGTACAATAATAATAATATTACGTCTGATTTGTATATCAATTATTATTATTGTCGTATTTATAATTATTATTATTTTTTTTTTTCTCGAATATTATACTATTATTATTTTTCTGTATTATTATTTAACCAACACATTATTATACATATTATTTTGTCGAACGACCGTGTTTATATATTTTCATTTAATAAAACGAAAAATGTGATACATAAACATACATGCTGCGTTGTTGGATTATTTAGTTCCGAGTTTTTCGAGCCCTCATCATCGTAGTCGTGCGGTGATTTACGAATAGACGACGACGACGATCACCGCACGATAAGCATATATAATAGTCAAATGCTGGGCATTAAAGAGTTAAAAAGTTAAAATTAAATTTTGTCTTTTTTCACACATTAATAACTAATAACAATCCTACTAAATTGTAATAAAATACTTAGGAAATCCTTAGATTTAATTTTTTTGACATACGATAACCAACGAGTTAAAAAGTTTAAAGAGTGTAAAAACTTAACTAGTCACTTTTGTGAATTGTTTCAAGTTAAAAATGTATATCATTCAAATCTATAACTTATATGGAAATACTGTATAAAGTATAAACACTATATAGTCTATAATTTAGTTTTGGGTTGGAAAAAATGTAATCACGCTAACGTTGTATAAACAAATTCAATTTTTTGGTAACTTAATAAAGAGTTGACAAAAAGTGTGTCTTAACTGAGTTAACCCATAGTCGAATCGTCTTTTGACTTTTTGTTATTGGTGCATATTAACTGCAGAGTTAACAAAAAAATCATTAACTTGCCCAGCAGCTCTGTACAACACTATCACATGATAGTATATGTATTATTATTATTATTATAAGTACCTGCAACTGCAGTGCTCTGACAGGGTTCTGAATAATATATAGGGTGAACAGGTTTATCGTTATTATTATAATTTTTTTTTTCTTTTCCGTCTTCTACTTTTCCACGATCGTCGTCGTCGACTACCTGCCGATCGCGGGGCGGTGCGTGTCAAAAACACGCGTGAGAAACCCACGAACGGATGTGCAGGCGGCGACCGGGATAATAATATATATAATATTATGTATCGGGATGCAAACATTCGAAATCCCATCGGTTCGTCGTCGTCGTCGTCGACAATGGCCCGGATTTCTTGTTTGTGTCGGGTCAGTAGCGATTTTTGAAGGAGCGAACCATAATATACGATATAGGTATACCCGTCACACGCCGCGGCGATGAATGCAAACACCGACGTACAGTAAGAAAGGGAAGGGCAAAGAGGAAAAGACGAAGAAAAAAAGTAGGTAGTCCGTATATAGTGCTGCGTACATAACATAATATGTGTATACATGTGTATATATTATATTATTATATTATGTGGGTGAGGTGTATATACCTACACACACTCACGAAAATACGAGTGGTGCTCCGCGGGTTCTCATCAGAACCGATCGGGTGTACGTTTCCCAGCGCATTACCCGACCGAGCTGGAATACAACCTGTCTACCTGCAGAGCGGGGGCGGCGCATTTCTGCAGACCGCGAATTGACACATATCATACAATATAGTAATAATAATAATATGATGTTTCAATGAACCTAGTCGTTCGCCATTCAGAAATTTCGTCCCGAAAAAAAACAACCTGCACCGCGGCTGGCCGATTATAATAATATAGATATCACATTATATATAATGTATACCTACGCGTTATACGCGTGTGAAAATATTTGATTGACTCGACCGTTTACTACCTGTTGTAGTTATAGTACAAAACCATATTATTATTATGGGGCATAACTGCACGAAATTTACTTGAAAATTATTGATATCGCGTTTGGGGGCACAACGAGTAGCGCAACTACTGCAGACAGCATTCCAATTTTAGATTCTGAGCGGAGCAAGGCAAGGAAGCTAGTGGTTTTACAATGGTGTTTATTTTTTTTTTTATTTTTTTTATATCCTGTATACAAAATTTCTACCAGAAGGAGTGCTTTGATTTCAACATATAGTACCTTATCTTTTAGCAAATTGGACCAAGATGGTACTTTAGAGAGGTCATTTTTCGATTTTCTCAATAGTTATTTAATGCCACGGGAAAAAGTACTGAAAAATTACGAAAAACCGCTTAAAATGGGATTTTAATTTCTAACAATTTGTTTATCACCGTAGCAACGAATAAAAAAACGGCAGGTTCAATAAATTGTTACAATAATAGTTATAAACCAGGAATAACGATTTTAATTATTTTGTTGTAGTTTATAGTATTAAAACAACTTACATGTTATAATAATTAATGACAATATAAAATATACAGACTGACAAACCGTCTCCGTTCAGAATCGTTTTTCTTATACAATGATATTATATCATTGAATTCAAGTTTAATACAATCCATTAAACAATGACCAACTTGTAACCTACTGTACAGCTGAGCGACATCCACTTACCTGCCTTTTTACTTTTATTTTGAATCCGAAATTACTCACAAATCAAATCGTGTATATTTGAAGTGGAGCGTACGTTTTCGTATACACAATAAAACAAATAAATCATGAAAAGAGACTGGAAAAAGATACAGTTTGTACAAAAATAAAGACTAAGTTTTGCGGAAAAAAAACTATTAATAAAATGTAAAATAAATTGAAATTGAAATTAATAAAAATGTTTCGAGGCGAAAAAAATAATTAATCGCATTGAAATAATAGTATCTAGAATAAATCAGAAGTTTAAAAAAAAGCACAGGTACATCCCAAAATAAAATTAGTGCGTTTTTTTTATTAAACACTATATATTTTTGGATAATTTTGGAAGACTATTGAGCAAACCTCCTCGTGGTGAATTCTAGGTATGGCTAATAGGATCGGAAATATAGTATAATATACAATGAATTATTTGTGTTCAAGTGTGTGTTATTTCAAAGAGAAATATTACACCCAAACTTTGTTGTGCCCTATTTTTGGTAAATGTGCCAAACGTGCTGCGCCCATATTATAAACGTATTATATTTAGACCCCTTTGAGTACCAAGAATTATAATGTATATATAATGTAATATCATTGACATTGTGAATTAATGCCCTCGTATATGAGTTCTCAACAGCCCCTATTACAATATAAACACCGAAATAATAATGCTAACGATTAACGAAACAAAAATGTCGAAAATATATTGTTACAAAACAATTTCATAAGTGGAACCGGAGATCGAGAGAGAATAAAAACACTATTGATAAATGAAATTTTTAGTAACCCTCAGTGGACACACCAAGTCGTGATCAATTGACTAAGACTTGGGGTATACTCATAGAATTAACCCATAACTACTATACTTTATATTGACAAAAGGAAAACGTCCTATAAATGGGCTAAATGCATTTCCTGCCGATCAGTTATAGCTGTGTATTTATAGATGTATTTACGCCATTAAACATTTAATATCTCTCACGGTTCGTATTTATATGAAGCGATACCACTAAAAGACGTCGACGTTTATATAAAATGTGAGTACAGGACAAAGTACAGGATAAAGTAATAACAAATAATACAATTCTTAAAAGAAATCCACTATAGAAGGATAATGGCATATTATAATTTATAGGCAGGGCAGTTCATTAGCGCTCCTGGCCATTTATCATATTTCCGCCCTTGTAAAATTTGTTTAACCCCCCCCCCCTCTCACACACCTACACACATACATAAAAGACTTATGCATTCGTTATTTTATTTTTAATACTAAAAATTATAATTTTAATAAAAAAAAAAAATAATAAACACTGCCAAACTTATTATAAAATAAATTAAAAAAATTACTTTTTACATTTCAAAATTTCACTTCTCGTGCTTTTTTGGTAGTATAAAATTAAACTCCACTTTAGCTGAAGGTTTATATTTTTTTTTATTAAGAGTATACTAGTATGTATACTACACATGCGTTTGTTGTCTCCGTATTACAAAACCTACGATATAGCAAATTTTCGTTCACTAGTTAGTAGTTTCAATAATGTGCTGTTAGTTTTTATATCAGAGTGAATGTTGATTGTCAATTATTGATATTTACCATGGACCTAACATTGAACTTTTAGTTTAGAACATTAGCCGCGCTTAAGCGTCGGCTTTTATTCGATATTTAAATTTCCAAGCAAGAAATGAAATATCACAAATTAAAAATGATCTTATCCCGTTTGAAAATTAAAATATGGAATAAAAGCAGACGCTTTAAGCACAGATAATGTTCCTAACTAAAAGTTTAATAATAGGTCAATACTCTCTAATATAAAAACTCACAGCACACTATTGTAACTAGTGAACGAATATTTGGTATGTCGCTCGTATGTAAAACCGATAACAAAAGGATGGGTAACGTCCAGATATAGTTTTAAAAAAATAAAATAAAACCGTTTAAAATTTAATTTAAGAAATACATTTATATTTTCAATATGCTTAAATATTTTTCAGAAAATAAAATTTCTCAGACTCATTAAATTTATGTTTAATCATTAAACCGAATTAAAGATATTTTTTTATCGATATCACTATCAAGCTAGTTGTCCAAATTACTCTATAATAATAGTGATAAATATCTAACCTTTGATTATCAAAAATAGTCCGTAGGATTAAAACAAATAAAATAAAATAGATACTTGGTGTGAACTGTGAAGATCATTTTTAAGACAATATTAGACTAATATTAATTATTATTTCTTATTCTTAAGTCCAAATAAGATTTAGAGGATTTTAAATTAATTAATCAATTAATTGAATAAATGTACTTTTTTTTTAAATAAATGAAAGGTGAACAAACTATCTTAATGTTTATACATTATTTAAATTCAAATTTGATCGATAAAAACCAACGAATGTTAATAGTGACTTCTTGTATACATTCTTATAAACAATTATTTTATATAAGCCTAGGTTACAACTTAATACTTATATTGATATATTATGAACTACAATTAAGTAAATTAATTTGTATAATTTGGTTCTTCCTTTCACTGACTAATATAAAACGACTAAATATTGAAATATTAGTACCTACCTACCTATAAATATGACGATCGACGGGACTACGGGAGTCTTTAAAATATAATGAATTTAGAATCCTAATTTTAACTTGAACATGCAGCTAATATTTAATAATAATGATCGATTTTCAAAACTACTATGTTGATAAATTGACTTAATTGACTTGCGTGCCGAAATGGTTGTATAAGCAGCAGTATAAGCAGCTATCAACACAAAATATAAAAACACAATATTATAGGCTATACTAACTGTTCTTAAAATATCACTCGGGTACCCTTGCCTAATACTACGTAATATTATAACGAGTTATTATTCTTAAACACTTGTAAATAATAATTGTAATATTTGCATAATTATACAATACCTACACTATAAAATAGTAGGTATATAGACACATAGTCACTAACCACTATTTTATAGTAATAAAACTATTTTGTGCATATTTTAGTAAAATGTAAATTATTAAGAATACCAAGAATACCATAAGTATATATATATATATATATATTATATGGTATATTTTATTCTGGATTTCGTTGCCCCTATCGGGTTACCTTTTTCGTTGCCCCCCTGACCTGGGCCAGTCTCGCCAAGCCCTAGCTACAGCTCTGATTATAGGTATAGTATAACAAAAATGTACAGATGTAAACATTAGAGTAAACATGTTAATAATATTAAGTATATACTTGGTACAATGTATAAATAATTTATTATAAGGCAAATAACCATATCGTTTGAGTTTATAACATTATTAAAATTAAAATGTCATATTGTAATGTATAGTTCATTGGTTTGATGAATAATAATATCTGGCAGGCAGTAGGTATAACAAAATTGTTGTTATCCTAGAGCATAGTTTTTTTATAAAATAAATTCTATCACAAGTATATAATATGATCAGGAATGGTTACCAGGCACGGCACTAGAATTTTTTTCCAGGGGGGGCAGAGTGGGGCAAATATTTTTTTTACATGGGCTTAAATTGTTTCAACAAATTCTGAGGTTATTTAAATGAAATATAAATATTTTCGTATCATATAACATAATATAGCTATTAGCTATATAGTACATACGTTTTATATTGTATGCTCTAAACGTCTAAACATATAATATTTACAAACTTTTGAATAGTTAAAAATGTTTTAAGAATAATATCAAATATTTTTTTGTACCTTATGTAATATGTAAGAAAATGTTTATTCACAGACCTAAGACCTTTAACAACTATATTCATAATGATAACATGATATACAAAAATAATAATTTCTTTATGAGCTAAATATTGATTTTTTATACAATATCTGTTTATGCACCATACAGTAAATGATTGAAAATCTTATAATATTGAAAAAGTTAACAAAAATGTATACAATTGCACTGATATCAGTAGGAATACAAATTGTTTTAAATAAAAACTTTTGATTACCTACCTTATATTTAACTAGTACATTTTAAATTTTTAATTCAATACATTTTTAAATTGGTATTTGCATAGTAGTGTATGTATTGACTATTGAAGTACCTACTTTATATTTTTTGTTAAATTTTGGAGGTTAAAATAGTTCATATATATACATTAAAACATAGATACTTTAAGAAATCCTTTTTTATTAATTATCAAGTAATATGTGAACTAATTACCATGACAAATAAGATTATACAAATAACAAAATAAGAAAATTGAATAAATTATTTAATTATTTTAAATAAGAAATTTGTCATGCTAATTACTAAACTAATATAAGTAGGTAGGTACGAATACCAACTCCTTACACAATAGTATTGTGTTAATCAAACATAAACATATTTAAAATAATAAGTCAATTAAAAATATTTTTAACTGTATACAACAAACATTAATTATATCGTACATATTTTTCAGTGGGGGGGGGGCTGGCGAGGGGGCTGATCTGTTTTCTGGGGGGGGCTAGAGCCCCACCTTGCCCCCCCTTGGCGCCGTGCCTGATGGTTACCTATCCTACCAAACATAGCCCCTCCAAATTTGGAGTGGAGAGGTGGGTGGTCACTGATCAGTGGGGCAGTGCTCAGTAGTTTGGTGAAATGAAACTTAATAGAATTTAATAGTAATAGTGAAACGAGAAAATTTTTTTTGGTTAGGTGGGTGATTTAAATTTATCTGCCACGGTAATTTAAACTTAAAATGTCTGTAAAAATAACTGTGTATTTATGTATTCTTCACATTGTTCGGTTACATTATGAACTTTTTACGAGAATCATTGTTTTATTAAATTTTCAATCCGTAGCTATAAAAATTTAACATTTTATAATTTTTAAATACGTTTTAAAAATTTGTCACAATACAATAATAAGAATAATAATTTCAAATAAGTTTAAATTTCAGTTTAATTGTCAAGCTTCTTACCTAACAAATAAAATGTTCTTGACATTCATATATAGAAATAAAAACTAAAAAAAAATTGAAACTGAAAAATTATTTGTGGGTACTTACTTGGAACTTCTAAATTGTACTATTATATACAAATATGAAATAATAATTATTCAACTTAACCAGCTACTTCAATTTCGTTAATATGTGTCAAAGGATTGATGACCTACCAAAATCTCAAGTTCGTCTAGTGTAGATGGATCGATAGAATTTTTCTTTTTTTTGTAGGGGTGGGCTATAGTAGATAGAAACTAGCAAATGATCTTTACTTAGAGGCTACTGTCTACCGTATATTTAACAGTTTCTATAAATATATTCGTATTTGTTGTTTTTCAACAGGCTATGAAATATTATAACTTATAAATTATAATAGTAAACAATAAAATATATACCCCCAGTATACGCCACTGACAATAGTATTCAACTGATGGAACACCTGGGCAGTTGGATTATTGATCAAAATTTTTAATTAGAAAATTAAAACTTATGTCTAATGAAATATGACATAATATAGTAAAATATAAATATTTGGTTTTTATTTTCATGGTTTTTTTTTCTTTGGTTTTTTATTTTTTGGTTTTTTTTCCGTGATTCATTTTGTAATTATTATTTATACTTGTATTACTGATAAGCTGAAAAGTCATATTATGCATAAATAATGATCAGAGTCTATTTCATGTAGGTAGGTGTAGGTACTATTACAACTTACAAGTAATATTACTATGCGTAGGTATATATTAATATGATGAACGCAATAAATGTATTTAATTTTTTGTTTGTATTCATATATCAACTTCATTATTGTTAGGCATGACTTACTATTATTGAATGTGACTTTAAATTTCTTTTAAGTTCATACTATACTATTATGTATTTCATTATTATAATAAAACAATTTTGAAGAAAACAGCTAGAAACCCCGATATTGCGTATTTATCAATTATAACCCGCCTAAAATAAGACGATATTTTTCGTATGCTACTGCAACAATAGATAGATAAAATATCATAAAATATTCACACATTTCCAAACGAATTTTTAGAAATATTAACTATAATTGTTCAGGATATGCGAGCGCTCGTCAGACACTGGTCTGTATAGACATTTGAATGCATGCATTTCCGGGCTCTGGTGTATATTCATCACGTATTCATATATTATACAACTGTAAATAATAAAACTTCAAGCGACCATAATATGTCGTGCACAAGACACTATACGCGTAACGTCTTGGTGGATAAAACGGTTCATCTTATCGAAGAGATTACGATTTATCATTGACTAAAAAATCCAAACGATTATGCGGATGGTATTTACAAACATGACTGGGCGGTAAACATGAATGGGTCATGGGTGTACTATTTCGTAGTACCGTACGATATTGTAGTACAATCATTATCTCAGCCAGTCCAGAGGTCAGGTTTTCGGTACTATGGTATGTCAATGGATTCTCACTCAATAGGAATTCGGGTATTCGATTAAAACTCTTGTCTGTCGTTGTAAAGCACGTATAGTCGATAATAATAAGACGTTATACTGTTTTGAATGTGAAGCGTAAATGTTATGGATTTGAGTGAAAAATAATATAATGGCACCAGGACTATATACCTATAGATTCTTAATAAAAGTAAAATAATAGGTACACTCATTGTAACTATAAATTATATAGTGAATGAATAATTTTGCAAACCGTTTGGACCATCAAATAGATTATCATATTATATTATTATTATACAACACTTGTTACCTTTACCTTGTATAGGTGAACAATTTTTCATAAGACAATAATGAATAAATACAAAAACGGCGGAGTTACCTGCACGGCTGCACGTGCAGTAACCGCGGTCCAGTGGTTTTTCATCGCAGCTGTTATAATATAGTCTGCACTCTATAGTGTAGACTCTATAGTCAAACTCTATTATTTAAAGGTTTAATGACCATACTATACATATCCTATTCGAGACAAAATATTTTGACCGTTATATACGTTTTTCTTTTGTAATAATTAGTAATTTATCTCGAATATATTTCAACTATATTGCTAACCAGATACGAGCTTAGCTCAGTTGGTGTACGTATCAGCTCTTAATATTATTATTGTATTGTAATTGAATTACGCTGAAATAAATAAACAAATAAAAAAAAACACACTACTACGATAAATAAAATAATAAACTGTATAGCCCTGTACAATACACATCGATAATATTTTAATATCGAAACAATTCCAAGTCATTTATTTAGTTTCTACCCGTCTTTTAAATACGAGTATTATTAAAATATTACACAGATGTATAATATAAGAAAGAAAATAACAATAGTTTGTAATCGATTCGTAAGTTGTTGTCTTTATATTATAAAATATATAAAAAAAAAACATTCTAACGTAGGTACTTTAACTAGTTAAACTATTTTAAGACTTCAGTTTTTATGATTCTTGTTACTAAAACCTGAAATTAGGTCTTATTATAGGTAGGCACATATATTTTTAGAACAATTTGTAAATATTTCTGCAGCTGTGATGCAGGTAGTTATACATCTACATCGCAAATCCAGTTACGTTTTAACCGGCGGATGGAGTTATCAGGAATAGTAGGGAAGACCATTTATTTATGTTAAAGGGTTAGCGATGGAGATTAATTTATTTGGAATGAAAACGTTTGTAGAATTGTAATGAAGTTCATTAAATAGTCATTCTGGAGTCATATGTTGTAGATCATTGTGTAATGTTATGTTGGCTCAATACCATAGGGGCATCAGTATAAGAACACGTAAAGATAATATATTCTAGAAAACTTTGATTAGGTGGATGTTAAAATATATTTTGGCAGTGTCCCAAAGTTTTATACCATATGTCCAAAACTGACAAAACTATAGTGTTTGTATGGTTGTAATTTAGTTCTAACATTTAATTTGGACCTAACAAATAACGTATAATTAAAAATAACGTCCTGTAGGTCAGAAACAGGGTTCGAGCAGTATTTGTTTCTTTTTACTACAATTTTAAATTGATTTTTCGCGCTAATTTCAGTGTTTTTTTAAATGATTTTTTCAAGTTTATAATTTTTTTTTTAAATATACTATATAGGTATATTTCCTTCTTTAAGATAACGCAGACAGTAGTCACTGACAACAACCGGGTTTTTTTTTTTTTATAATTCGTTCTTCAATACGAATCGAAAGTTGCCTTATTCTAAGCGAAAATTGTTATTAAAAATATTGAGATTGATCTTTTTGCTTATTTTCATGTCTTAAAGTAGTCTCATAGTTCAGTTTTTATTTATTAACCACTTATTTGAATGATTTTTAGATAAGTACCTACTATAAGTCCCGAACCCTGATTATTAAATATACACTATAGCGTACAATATATAGTAACTACATAGGTATATAAATAAGTACATGTGTTGCAATGTTGCGTATTATGAATATTATGGTCTATAATATGGATTTATTCAGAAAATAATTGTTGTGATTTTTCAGACTACAGTTTATAAGTTAATTCTTCGAATGTGTTATAATAGCATTTATAGCAATTTGTAAAATGAATAGTATGTACTATAATAATTAATAGTACTCTGAAATGAGAATTCGATATCCGGTATCTAACGTTTTATGTAGGTACTAAAGAGGTCTGGCGTCTCCAAGATACAGATTAGAAAATAAAACTTAGGTATACCTACATCTTTATATTGTGATAGGATAATCTTGTTATCGCTTTGATGGTCCTCAATAATACCATATTGGTAGTGATTAAAGTATATATTCTTAGAACCCATAAACACACACGTCTCCTGCTATGATACTGTTTCTTTTAAATGGAGTTGAGTCTACGAGTAAGGACATCATTTATATATGCAATAGCCATTAACCGAAATCATTTAATAATTAATTTTTATGTTCTCAATTTGAATTTCGTTATATAAAAACTATTTGTTTATACCTCCCTAGTCCCTGATAGCCCATCCACTATATTCTAAGCCTTTTTTTAGATGAATATAATATTATACAGTTAATACGATTCTACAAAACTGTATGGTTGAATTAATAATTATTTACACAATTATTGTATGTACCTACATATAGGTATCACCCAATAGATAAATTGAGAAAAATTATTAAATAGGAAAAATATTGTTTTTATAAATTGGATGCAGTAAAACACATACATGTAATTATTTTGCTACAATTAATATGAAAAAAATCCACGCTTACAGATATTTCGATCAAAATACATTATATTAGTAATTAGGTGATTTTTTACAAAACGGAATATAGGAGAAAAAATTTATTGCCAAATACTTTTTTCATCAAATGTTTTCGGGACTTTTTTACTGGGAGGTTGTTTCCGCACATAATAATATGTGCCATCATCAAAGGCTTGAACTTCCTATATTTTAGCCATTTTTATTGAACACTTTAACCGCAATACATAAATACAATAGTATTATACCATTATAATATAGAATCTGCGACAATAATAATATTATAAAACCGCCGTAGATCATCTGTCTGGTATGTGCAGATTGCAGACTATATTTTATATTATACTATGTTCGTGCAAGATAAAACTAAGTATTTATACTTTGTCGCTCGCGAATATTTTACAAAGGGTTTCCTCTGATTTTCCAAAACTATACCCATATTATAATAATAATTAAAATATGTAAATACAGTTGATTACAATTTGTAAATAACGGTCATAGAGAGCCACAGAGGCGTATGAAACTCTGTTTCTGAAAGCTGGAAACTGTGAATAATGTAGCCTATATATACAATACAGCGGTGACTTTGTGCATCCTACCTTGACGTGCAACCACCTGGCGCGCGTAATCCTAGGGAAACAGGCGGCACTTGTCGCCGGGTCAGGGGTGATCATTATTCAGACTTGTTTCGCGGCCACTGCACGACTATATACAGCACTTGACTACATGCTATAATAATATTATTACTATAAATTATAATACTTACGAGTTTCCTGTATAACGGTGACGTGAAAACGATTGGTTATGAGATACGATTAGAGGCTGGAAATTCGTAGAACTCAGCACAACACGATTATAGCCATAATATAGGTACGTACTCGCGAAAACTGTGAGTTCGATTGATCGGTGTTGCAGAAGGTTAACCGATGAAAAATACCGCGGTTGTGGTATAGATAGGTGTACGGTAAACAATACATTTTACTAAGCCGGATTTACAGCAGCTACGTCGTGTGTCGTGTCCAGTGGCGTACATTCAAATTTGCTCTGGGGGAGGTTTAAAAAAAATAACCAGCACTAAAACCTTCTCTTTGCAATTAAGTTTCCTAACAATCAAACACATTACACGTATAAATATTAATAGGCAAAATAGCAAAACAAATACAATAAGGTTTACGTAACTCATGGCAGTTAAATATTATTTAATATGCACATAGTAAGTACAGAATATTATAAATATTATATTATTAATTATTTATAATAAAAATTCTATTGATTGTGATATTCTAAATTCAAATGATTTTTAAAGTCTTCCAATGCATGTTTCCAATAATCATATTTTTTTAATACAAATGCTCCCAATTTTTGGTTATTAACACCGGCTTCATTTTTAGTAAAAGCAACACAATATTTCCAATACGCACCATTGTTTACTTCTGAATAGGCCAACCAGGGAAAGTTAATTAGCCATTTATATTGAAATTTCAACCTCAAAACTTTTTGTTGTTTACCGACTACTGATATTTTGATAGGAAAATTGTAATTAATATCAGGGACCCAAATTTTGCTCAAAATTTTTTCTATTTCACTTTGCGTTAACAATTTATTTGTGTAATGTGCAATGTCAAAAATATTATAACTGGAAGATGTACGATTAATATCTGTAGTCGAATGTGTAAACTGAGTGATAGGTGTATCAGATGCAGATGCAGTTGATGGTAATGAGGAACTAGAGGAACTTATAACTGTTTGAGTTGCATTCAATGAATTTGACAATGAATTCATTATTGAGGGTGGTTTCGAAAAAAAAGATTGCAGTTTCGATTGTTTTTTTTCAGCCATGATTACTATTTATTTTACCTTCAAATCCTAAAATATATCGAAATCGAATGATAATGATTATGATGTGATAATAATAATTTTTAACTTAACTACTAATTTACTAAATTTATTTTTTAATCAACGTTAAATTAACGAATTAATTTTTTTATTTGTAAGTTAATTTATTTTGTTTTTCATTTTTTTACATTTCATTATTTGAGTCTATTTTGTTGCCATGTCAAAATTTCAATAATATAGATTATAGACATAATATTATGATATAGTTTGCCGACACTAAAATCTAAAAATAAACAAAAAAAAATAAATCAATTACCTATTGATTTTATGATTTTACGGTTTTGTGAGATTATTAATTATTATTAAAAATTATTATTAACAGTATTCACGTTGATAGTTAAAACATTAAAATTAAAAATACCTACTCATCGTATTATGATGTAAGTACACAAATAATATCTGTTTGAAAGACAACTAAAATATATAATACTTATTTATTATTATTTATTACTTATTACTTATGTGATAGGTAACTTCTGTACTTAAAAATACAATATATACTATATCTTTATGTGTATGCATATTAACTTAACTGAGTTAACAAAAAAAAAACTTAACTCGCCCAGTCTTGTGTGTTTATAATGAGTCGGTCGAGATAAAGACAATATTAATATGTATTTATATCCGCACGCAACTAACTGACTGTGTACGATCAAAATAATGTCTATTTTGATTGATATACCATATTATACGGCACCCATAATTTCGTTATGAAATCTTTTTTCGTTGTTGGTTAAGTATAGTGTTTACTGTTTACTCAATAGTCATATTATTATGACGTATATTTGTGTAAACACGGTTGATTAATAATAAGAAATTCATCAATAATATCACATTATTTTTTTATTTTTTTTTGGTCCTGGGGGGGGTTTGAACCCGAAAACCCCCCCCGTATGTACGCCACTGGTCGTGTCGTACCGTTCGAGGGTGCGGTTACCATATATGGTTACAACAACAGATATGTAACCATATTGATTTAAGAGAAAATTATATAGCTGTAAGGGTTTTGCAGTATACGAACGACAACGTTTGAAACGTTGAAAAGGTTTAAATTCGTAAGCGCTCCGGTTGGTGCGGTAAGTCGTGATAGTAATAATTAAAATAAAATTATAAAATCTTTTATATTATTTGTGACGGTAACATAAACAAAGTCGACCACGGTTCTGGTCACCAGGACTGAACAGACCAAACGCTGGACTTACAGACGGTCCGAATTTCTCCGTTATCAAACGTTTGCAATGGAATTTCCTCTAAAGCTGGGTTCACACTACACCGTGTGGTGTGAATTAATCATGGTTACCACAGTTACCAAGCGATGTTTACCAAACAATTTTTATGGTTCGGAACGGTTATAGGTACCATCTTGGTATTCGTAGTATTAACCGTACTGAACCGTAAAAATTGTTTGGTAAACATCACTTGGTAACTGTGGTAACCGTGATTATTTTACACGACACGGTGTAGTGTGAACCCGGCTTCAAAGTTGAGCCGTTGTAAATTATTGGTATACTCGGTTGTACCTTGCAGGTTATTACTTATTACTACCAAACAAAAGTAACGTCCAATCACAGTGCGATCGACACGACACGACATGGCTGTGAACGCGCCTCTACGGTCCACGGTGACCGCGCGTGTAACGGTTACCGCGGTTCGGACCGCGGAGTTAAGAATCTCACTGCGACATTTCGCTGATAAACGAGATTTCCCCTACACAACTTTCCGAACCCGTCGGCGTAATTTCAATACTAATAGACGGAGCAAATTGTGATGTATTATATTATTATTTTAATAGTATAATAAGTCGATGTAATGATAACGTTGAAATCGAAAACCAAACAATATAGACGTCATGTATAGTTACTATATAGTAATAGACTTGGGTAATAATACAAGTTTATTCGTAATTCGAGGTTAAATTTGTAAAAAGTATTCACGAATCATATTACAATATGATACAGTATGGTCTCATACGGTAATTACGTACCTATTTATGCTGTTTTTGCTTTTATCTGGTTTGGTGTACAGAAGTGTGGAACAATACCGCGGTAACTATACCACCAAGTCCCGTCTCTCAGTACAATGTTGGTCGGTCCACGAATTCCATAAATTATAGTATATACCTACTTACTGTGCGCAGTTATAATAACTAGATTTCCGACTGATGTGTGCGTACACCATATTGAAATCAATGAAGCCGTCGTATTTTCCGCCATTTTGTGCAGTGATTGGAGTTTTATCAATACTATAAGATATGACGCGTACAATGTAATATAATATTATTGAAATATTTCTCGTCGACAACGCGATTTCGCGGAATGGCCAAAATGTTCGGTGATAAGACCTATTACCGCAGCCGCGAAAATGGCGGATATTTACTTTACCTGTCTACGATAACGAGTTGGAAATCTAATAAATTATGTCTGCAGTGATATTATAGTACATACCTTTAATTTAAAAACTCGGGTTCTTCAGGCGTAATACGCCGACAACCGTGGTTCTGGTTAGGTAGAGGATATACCGTCACCCGTATCGTGGTTGTATACGAGCGGGTAACCGCGTGATATATTTCCCGCCACCTATAATAAAGGCGAGTTTCCACTATACACGTTTGCCGTGTACACGAAAAATGTTCAGCTATGTCCAACAACACGGTATCGTGGTTAATGGTGTGGTAACTGATCCTAACCAACCAATCACAGCAAATTATTTGTATGTACGGACACGCATTCGTGTATAGTGGAAACCCGCCTTAAGGTTATCGGTATTTCTTACGAAAACGAAAGTCGTGTCGCCGTCTATATTCGAAGCGCGTCCGCCTCGCAGCCGCCGTCCGATTTAAGCGACTATCGAACCGTTTTCGCTTGACCGTTCACTCGTGCGAGTATAGTTATTATATTTTAGTGAGAAGACAATCATTTTGGCGAGACAAGTCTGGCAACGAGCTCCGCTTCAAGGTAAGATTTCACGAATTCACCTCATAGTTATATAAACAACTTACTAGACCTGTGTTTAAGTCTCGTAAGACTCATATATAGATAATATTGGTATAACATAATGGATACATGCCTGCACATGCCCACATGTGTATACAAGTATACCAAAAACATAGAGGGTAGGGTTCCCGAATAAGGAGGAGAGACGGAAATTATTTTAAAATGTATATTATCTTCCATATCTTACTCGGAAAAAATAACGGTTTACCTTCCACGGATTTTCACTGTAATATTGTAATGTCATAACGTCATTGTATTTCTGAGTGAAACGGACAATTCGGGAAAGTTCGATTAGGAATTATATTATATTATATTAATGTCTTATGCATTATACAGGGCGATTCACCCAGCACGCTCATCCCCATTTTTCCTTTAATAATGAATTTATTCAAACTCTGATTATTGGAATTTTTTTAAACACTCAGACCATATTTTGAAATTCTTTAATGGTATATTTCTACTTTACCGGACACCCTTTTTTTTGCAATTTTTTTTTTTGAAATTAATGTAGTTAAGCACGCTGAAAACGATGGTGAAGTCCAAATTTGGCGCACGGACTTAGTTTTGAAGTTATGGCCTAATGAAGTTCGCTATTTTGCGATTTTCACGCATTCGCGCAACACTAGTTTACCGCGCGCCTACTACGAATATTGATATTTATATATTATAATTGAAGGGGTGAAAGTTTTAAGGTATTTTACACATTATAGCAAAATATTAAATTGGCCCACTTGGGGAGGTGTTGCACAGCAAATCGGGGGATATTTTCGTTTTAATTGTCCGAGTGAGCGCAGCGAGCGAGTGACCCCGCTCGGTGAATCGGTGCAACAAAAATGCATATTTTTTTAAACCTGTGGCCCACTTGGGGAGGTGTTGCACAGCAAATCGGGGGATATTTTCGTTTTAATTGTCCGAGTGAGCGCAGCGAGCGAGTGACCCCGCTCGGTGAATCGGTGCAACAAAAATGCATTTTTTTTAAACCTGTGGCCCACTTGGGGAGGTGTTGCACAGCAAATCGGGGGATATTTTCGTTTTAATTGTCCGAGCGAGCGCAGCGATCGAGTGACCCCGCTCGGTGAATCGGTGCAACAAAAATGCATTTTTTTAAACCTGTGGCCTACTTCGGAAGGCGTTGCATACCAAATCGAGGTTAAGTAGAAAAGTTCCCATATTAGTAATAATATACAATTTAGTAATAATGAGACAGTCGTAAAATAGCCATAATAATATAAAAAAAAGAAATCGGTAAAACCAAAATACCACCCCACGCTGGAGTACTGTGGCGCGGGTATATACGTAAATTTTAACTCGTTGAAATACATAGATTTCCGAACAATTTGCGAGGCTGCGAAATTAGATTTGTTCCAGTAGTTTTAGTAATTTTCTATTTAGGTACCTATAATTGCATGATTTTTTTCCTTTTTTGTTAATTTTTGCACGACAAATCCATTTGTATTTATCGATTGACGATTGATCTTTAACCAATCTCATCGGATGTCCTCGTATACAATTTTGTTCATTTGGCAATATACCAAATGACTGTAATTTGACAATCAAACCTAAGCCATCGTTCAGGCTTGACCATTCCATTAAATCAAACAAATTTATATGTTTCTCCATAGTATAGAATATTTAAAATGAAATTTAACGTTTTCGCGCCAGTAAAGAATAGGCGTGTAACCGGCGCTAACCACAAGTAAACTGTTTAAGGTGCCTTTACACTGTATCGTGTCGTCCATAATTTAGGACGTCGTCCTAAAATTACAGTGTTTTGATTGGCTGAATATTGTGGTTACCTAATTAATATACCATGTTACCAGGCGTTACCAGAAAGTTGAAAAAAATTCAACTTGTCGTCGTGCGGTAACAGTCGTGGTTCAATCCTCCTGATAATAAATAATTTTTCCTACTTATAAGCAGTGATTACAAGCTTTACGGCACTTATCGAAAAAAAAAAATATTAATATTCGTAATAGGCGCGGTAAAGTATAGTGTTGCGCAAATGCATGGAAATCGCAAAATAGCGAACTTCAAAATTCTATAACTTCAAAACTAAGTCCGTGCGCCAAATTTGGACTTCACCATCGTTTTCAGCGTGCTTAACTACATAAGTTTAAAAAAAAAAAATTGCAAAAAAAAGGGTGTCCGGTAAAGTAGAAAAGTTCCCCTTTGTAAATTAATTAGTAGGTAATTTCGTTGAACATTTTGTTGTACCGCTTTCAAAATTCGAATGAGTAGTTTCTTAGTTACTAAAATGTTTGTATTAAGTCCTTAACAATTTTTTTACTTAAATATAAAATAGACGTAAAGTTGGATTTAGTATTTATTATACTTTGCAGCCACTTTTACACAATATAATGAATATCGATAGATTAATAGTAGGTAATGACAACAATTATTTTCAAATCACCATAGCCCCCATATCTTATAAGTTATCTTATTACTGTGGAAATTTTATCCTTAGAACACAAAGTTCACAAGTGATATTTTATAGGTCGATTTAGCAGTGTTATGAGAGGTAGGTAACATACAATTATTTGAACAATAACGAAAAATGTTTGTATGATACATATCACACTGTCTGTTAGGGTGTTGTGACTTGTGGACATATTCTGAACTTTTTTTTAGTGCTGCCATGGCCGCCAAATATTGAATAATGAGCGCAGTAGATTTTACTTCTATAAAATTATATTTATGCAAATTATAATATATAATGTGCATTATAATTTATATAATTTAAAACAATTTTTATACCTTTATATTTTAGAAAATATGAATAGAAACGTTTCTACAGCCCCCATCATCATAAAAATTTTGGATTTTTATGGGGTTCCCTCCCCTTAATAATTACCATAGCAGCCTTTTACCTACCAAATTATAAAAATATCAACCATGGATTTTATTCGACGCCAATAGTTAGAGTAAATGTGACCTTTTTCGAAAAAGTCCAAAAGCTCTAATTTTAAAATAGGTATACTATAGGAATATGGGCCTGATTAATTTCATGCTGCCATTGAAGCTATAGAGTCTGCGTACGCCTATGGTTGTGGACCTTTGAGAAATTATAACTGTTTTGCTGTTTATATATTATTATACCTATAATATGGACAGGTTTGGAAAATCAGTGAACCATTTTAATAAAACAATTGAATAATCGCTGTACAGCAATTTTTAAATAACGTCTGCACCACATAATAATCATAAAAGTATATATAATGCAATAATATAATATGGATATATTTATTAATTAGTATTATCGCTCACAATGACGTTATACCGAATTAACAGACATAATATAAGATAATGGCATAATTTAACCGAAATAATATGTATAATTTCGTTCGAAGCATAGCTGAAAGCTGCTGGTATTCTGACAGACATAAAAAGATTTTTTAGTATGATTTTTTTAACGCGTGTTCGTCACACATGGACTCATCCCCTATATAATTCCATGATGTATTGCGTTATACGTCAGTAGATGATTTATAAATAACAAGTGAACAAACTATATTTGTTTTTATCAAATTATATGTGTGTTATTGTGTGTGAAATGCATACTACCTACCAGCCACCTTCAGTATTATATTTTTATACATTATATTACCAACTACAGAAGTGCACTCAGGATTTTTGAGAGGAGTGGCTAAATAAAATAAATGTTTTAATATTTATAGGAAGTGTTTATTTTTAAACATGTACAGAGTTACGAAAACTCTCTCGCAGTGCATGATCTTAGTTAGATATAGTTGATATTTTTTTTGTATCATAATTTAGAGTCGATACATAATTAAAAAAGTATGAAATAGGTACCTACTTACTACTTATAAGATTCAGAATTATAACTCTTATTTCTATTTAATAATGTTAATTATAATTATAATATCCTGTTCGCCCTCCCCCCCCTAAAAACCACCACTGGCTATGGTGGACTCTAGAAATATTATTTATATTGTGGGATGAAACAAAAATAATAGCTCATACCGTCACATGCAGTGACATTATAATACAGTTATGATTTTAAGCAGTTAATAGTATGTAATATTATAGATATAAGGTGTGATTTCGAACCGATTTGTTTAATATATTAAACTTTCATATACGTGACTATCGTGACTCGATGTAGGTAATAATATACGTAATAATATCGAAACAGACCTTTATTTAATTTCAACTTGAATCGTAGATATTATAAGGTACCTAGGTATACCTACAGCTGTATCTATACACATAGTTATAATATTCTAGAAAATGTCGAAAATATGCTTAAATAGTAAGATATAAGTTCGATCCTATAGTATGCTATAGTAGGTATCGTATTTAAATGTATGCTTTTTTTATAGAATTTCACTGAATTATAGGTTTCGCGCTACTTGTCTAAACTCAAAATGCTAATATAAGAATTGAAGCTTTTAGTTTAATATTTTAAATATTAATAGTTATAAAGTCAAAATTTTTATAAAAACATAGTGCTACCTGGGGTGCACTGGCTAGGGTGGGTGGGTGGTCGATAACCGCCTGGGCCTGGCGATAATTTGGGCTGCTTGAATAAATTTGACGATAACTTATAATTTATAAATATTTCATTTTTAGCCCAAAATTGCGCGGAATTTTATGATTCCCCTGGACCACATTGAATTCCCAGTCCACCCCTTCGTGCTACAGAATAAGAAATATATCAGTAGATTGCTAAACTGTAACAAGTAAATATACTAAAAAGTTAAAAATTAATAGTATTTCCATGAAATTGATTTCTATAAATGACTCTATAAGACTCTCTACCGTTCTGTCTTAAAGTTATGATGATATATATATAGCCTTTTGCATGCGTCTTCATTATCGTACAGGTACAATATATACACAGCACTACAGCAGTAGGAATATACACTAAACAGTATATTATATAGGTATCATATATATATACACTATACACTTGGTACTTTGAATATATTCGCAAACAACAATAATATATTAGGTATTATTAATAATACAATAATTCCCGTGGTTTGTTACACTCTCAGACTTATACGCGGCTATATAGACATGATATACGAGTACCTATATCATGGTATATAATATATAGATATACCTTCTACGGTATAGGTAGGTAGTAGGTACCTACCGTATACATAATAATATTAATTAATATAAATATTTTCAAAGACAAATAAACATTAAGCTCCCGGCGTGCAATATAATTCGATAACTGCAATAAACCATACACGAAATAATTGCTGTTAAACGTTGACGCAAGCAATATTACTAATTAACAACGTAGGTACATTATTATTATTCATTATGTTCCTATATTATAATCTATACACAAAGGTTCATCGTCGGTATATGTATTTAGTACAATAGTATATTATGGTACTACAACAGAATAACGTTATTATTATTATAGCAGCAGCGCTTTATAAATATCGACAAAACTTACTGTAGAAACAATATAATATATAATTCAAATAGTGTTTATCATAATGGTATATCTTACGGAAAACACACGCTGCAGTAATTGTATTTAGTCCGGTTTATACCTAGCAGCTGGCAGCTATATGCATTATTAAAATTAATGCGCGTACCTACTACACCGTAATATATATACATGTGGTGTAACTGCGGTAGTATTTTAATTAAATCGGAGTTCTATATTTGATAAAACAGTGCACTAACGAAATGTTTACGTCTGTTCACTAAAAATACACCCGAAAGTAGATATTATACTACCGACCACGAGTCACGATGTCAACGTGTTGTACACAATATCCCGACTACTTCGTCAGTCCAAAACAAACGAGGAGCGAATGAAAACGATTTACGAACGGGAATGTTAAATCATTGATTATATATTATATTATGTATATTTAATCATTGATTTTAAGATTCTGAGCATATCTAGATTGTATAAACCGGTTGATTAGTTGATTATTTGATCGTTGAACCCTCGTTATAATATCAAAAAGTATAAATGTTTTCGAAAAACGCATTTTCACGAGGGTTCTAATAGTTAAAAACAAAATTAAAAAAAATACATATTTTTTCTCCCTAACATATTTTAGGTTTTTTATTTTTATTAAGGAAAAAATACAGTTTTAATTTTATATTCCAAAGCAGAACGTGTATTGCTACGTATTTCGATACGTAAAAATCAAATTTAGGTCCAGTTTATTACCTATATAGTAATGAACTTTAAATATAGGTACTTATAAACTTAATAATTCATAAGCTACTCATACAAATTCGATTTTTACGTATCGAAATACTCAAAAAATATTCTGCTTTCGAAGTTGAAATCAAAACTGTATGTCGTAATATTCAAAAAAGTAAAAAATATTTAAAATATAATGTTTCAGTAAAATCTTGCAACGACTTGGATTCATGTAAAAAAATATTTTCAAAAACATTATTACTTTTTGAGTGTATTGCGTTAAACGAATCTTCACCTGGTAGACGTACTTAATAATGTTTGTACATAAACTATAAGTATAACTATATATTATATATACGTTGTGTTCGATCCGTTTGATAACAACATTGCCGCCGTCGGTGGTCACGCTCGACCGACCGCCGCAGTAACCATGTTCATGGGCGCTGCGCGCCGGCAGCCGCAATTTTGGCAACACTGGTAGGTTGTTACCGGCGCCCGGCGCAGGCGAGCTCGTTCGTACGCGCCACTCTCTCTCCGTTTTTCCGTTGCAACGTGTACCCGACCGCTCCGTCAACACGGTTGTTCTGCTCGCTCGCCCGTCAGCCATCTTTTCCCGTTTGGGATAGTTACGGAAAACGTGTTTATTGTTCAGCATTAAACATCGCGGTTGTTCGGCCGATTAACCGTATTGATCTTTTATTGACTGTCGTCGTCCAGTCTGCTCTCGTCAAGTTCGTGACAATCAGCTCCGAGTAGCTTTACCTACTATACCATTCTTCGCGTCCACGTGCGCGGTTGAACGTTCTTCGCTCCACGACACGACGGTGCACACGCTCGCACCCGTGATCCAGATACAGCAGCTCCGCACATACAGCAGCTCCGCACATACAGCAGCTCCGCACATACAGCAGCTCCGCACATACAGCAGCTCCGCACATACAGTTCACCAGCTCAAGACATCGGCCAGGAAGGCAGCTCAGTCGGTGATCCCCGTTTCCCCCCCTGTAACTTGTGTACTGATAGATACAATTAATTTGTTGTGCATGTAAGACTTAATACATGCCAATTCTTGTATATTTAAACTCAAATTGTTGTTATTTAACATTTGCCCTGCCCCGCCTTTATCCCGAGGACCGTGTGTCAGACGACAACCGCTAGTCAGGATCGTCGGCGCAAACATTTGGTAGCAGAGCGTGGTTGATTGGTCCATCAACAGATCTGGTACTCAGGATACATGTGAGTAGTGCATTTTGTTTGTAGCTATAGCATATGAGTTTAAAGTGTTGAAATTTATTTATCCCATTCCTAATTCCTACCTACTTAGTGCTCTTAGCTATTAAGTTTACTAGCTTCGCTTATTATTTATTATATTTGTGATTATGGGGTCTCAATATTAGTATATATAGTGTGGGTACTATTTAGTAGAATATAGGTATAAGAATTTAACTCAACCGACTGCTCAGTCAATTGTTACATTATTTTTAATAATTAAACTTATTATTAGTGTTGAGTTATATTCACTGTATCCGTGCTCGTGCGGTTAAGTTGTTATTATAATTAATTAATTTAAATTTACTTTAATTACCTATTACAATTAATTAAATTATGTTATTATACCAGTGTTCCCTGGGTTGAATTTATTTATTGGTTTTTTAATATTGGGTATAACTATAGGTTCTTGCTTACAGGTTGCCGGTCTAGTGAACACCTACCTTAGTGATTATAGTTTATTTAATTAATTGGGTTGTTAATTATTATTTTATTGTCTGCTGTTGACAGTTGAGTCTTAACAGTAGCATTGTCAGTACACCTAGTTATTATATTTATTATATATTTGTATAGCATAAGATTTAGGTGTGCGTCGTGGGTCGTGCCATTGCTCAGGTACTGTACTATAACTTTATATAATAATATTTTTACTTTTATTGTTTGTATTATATTATCCTCTTTAGCGTTGCTCAACTGAAGTTTAAGGGTTATATACTACATAATTGTTTATTTCTCTAGTTCATAGTTATTATAATCAATTTAATAATTATAACTAGTATTGCTTTGTTCGGTCACACCTGGGTTCTGATTAAATTATTATTGTAGGTGCTCCCCGAATATTTTAATTTGTCTTAACTGTCATTAGGTAGTTGTTATATTGAGTGTGAGCTAGCGTTTAATCAGTTGCTTGTCTAGTTATTGCCTACACCAACGCTCATATTATATTTTTATTAGTTGATTTGTTTATTGTTGATTGACGTTGTTCATCTTCTGATCTGTAATTCTATTTTATCGGCTGTATAGTTAGTGTAGGTTGGTGGTTGCATAGGTGTTGCCTATGTCAATTATATCTTCTGACTTTTAATTAATCAATTTGATTGTTACTACTTGATCATTATCATTTGGCATCGTTGCTCAACGTTTTGCATTGTGTGATATCATATTAATTATTTGAATAGTTTGAGCGTGCCTGTGCTCTTGCACTTGATCTGTTCTATATCGTATTGACTTTCAACAACTAATCATATTCTGCTCTGTTTGATTACTGCGGTTTGACTGTCTTGTGCATACTAGTGTGTTGGTAACATGGTTGACACAGAACGGGATGCTCGAGCTAAGGAGCGAACAATTCTACGTCGAGATGGTATAGTGGCTAGGATTCGCCATATTCATCAACTGGCTTCTAGTTTAGCAACTGACCAGGCTGTTCGGCCTCAGTTAGCTGTTGCTATTCAGGACCTGGATGCATTGTGGGCCAGTTTTGAGGTAGAAAATAATGGATTGTTGTCAATCTTATCTGATTTGGATTTGCTGACCGAGTTTCCGGTAGGGTTGGATGTTGAGGTCCGTTCATTGGTAGTGGAAATTAAGGCTGTGTGGAATGAAGCGCAACCAGCTTCATGTGTGAGCATTGGTACTGTTCAGCGAGTGACGTATGAGACCACCGGTGACAATTCGAGTACTTCTGTTGGGTCGTCCAAAGATTGTCCTGTACCATATGCGCCTTCACCTTCGGCAACCATGAGACTACCTGAAATTCCCCTTCCATATTTCGACGGTGAATGCCAGAACTGGCCAGCCTTTAGGGACTTATTCGGCAATTTGGTAGCCAACAATGACAAGATTCCTAATGTAACCAAGTTTTATTATTTGGTAGGGTGTCTTCACCCCGATCCCCAGGAAGTGATCAAAGGGTTTTCCATTTCGAACGAGTCTTTCACCCTTGCCTGGGATGCGTTGGTCGAACGCTATGACAAGCCGCGCAGATTGGCGTCGTCAATCATCGACAAGTTGATAAACGCTCCTGTTGCTAGTTCGGAGAATCATGCTGCTCTGCAGAAGTTCCTGTCAGTTTTTGATGAAAATATTGCGATCTTGGAATCGCTTCAGATTCCGGATTTATCGTCGTTCTTGTTGTTCTCGTTGGCTGCTCGGTGCTTACCTACATTTTCTAGACGCCAGTTCGAGTCTGAAAATAACGAAGAGTATCCATCGATCCAGAGTGTGATCAAGTTTGTCAAGGCAAGGATCCAGGTTATTGAGAACGCTGGTGTACAGCCGTCGGGAAGTTCGTCCAAACCGGCCAGTAACAAGAAAGCTGTTTTCCGGCGAGATGCTAAGACAACTTTAGTAGCTACTAATTCTTCAGCAGCTGCCAAACCTACATCGTCCAGAATGATCCAAGCAAAGTCAGTTTCCGCGAAGTGCTTCATGTGTTCTGGTGCTCACCAGTTAGCCGATTGTTCAAAATTCAAGGCCTTGTCTGTCGATGAGCGATATAAAATCGTATGCACTCATCGTCTCTGCATGGTCTGCTTTGGTGAAGGTCATATGTCTTTCAAGTGTTCGACGTCATGTGCCACATGTAAGCGCCGTCATCATGCATTGCTACATCGCGATTCGGATTCGAAGACGGTCGGTCCACCAGCTGCCATGCTTGGTCGGCTACAATCCCCAACGGTGCTACTAGGGACAGCTCTGGTCCAAGTGCAGGACACAGTGGGGAGTTGCCGCACTATACGTGCACTAGTCGATTCGGCTTCGCAGATAAGCGCGATAACATCAAGTTGCTGTGAGCGTTTGGGGCTCAAACCATCGCGTTGGACAGTTCCCGTCACAGGACTGTCTGGTCAAAGGGTACCGGATGTACACGGCGTCGTTCAACTGACGATCCAGCCGCGAGATCGCCCTACGCCGTCAATAAGTGTCAAACCTTGGGTGCTGTCTTCAATCACTACCGACATGCCAGCTCGGCAATTACCCGCTCAGGTCCGGGCTAGATGTAGCCACTTGACTCTGGCAGATCCGAGTTTCGACAAACCTGCTCCAGTCGATATGCTCATCGGCGCCGACATCTTTCCACAAGTCTGGAATGATAAGAGCAGTTCGTTAGGCCCAGGATTCCCATCGGTGTACAGCTCGGTCTTCGGTTGGGTCCTGATTGGTCCGGTACAAGAACATCCAGACATTGGAGCTCAGTCAATGTTGGTGTCCTTGGCGTCCTCGATGGAAGCTCTCATGGAAAGATTCTGGTTGGTAGAAGAACCGGACGCGGCTCCGCAGCAATTCACGGAAGATGGTCTGTGTGAAGAGTTGTTCCACTCGGAAGTCAGCAGGGATTCGCAGGGTCGATTTTCTGTGCCACTTCCTTTTCGCTCAGGCCAACCAGTGAAGTCCTTTCCGGGTTCTCGGCAGGTAGCCCTCAATCGGTTTCTGCAGCTAGAGCGGAGGTTGGCAGCAGATAGCATCTTATATGCAGCTTACCGCAAGTTCATGTCCGAGTATGAGGAACTCGGTCATATGACCCGGGCCGAAGGTGCCGGACAGTATTATATCCCGCATCATGCGGTCCAGAAGGTTGAAGGGGATGATGTCAAGCTTCGAGTAGTGTTCGATGCTTCAGCGAAGTGTCACTCGGGAATGTCCCTCAACCAGTGTCTGCTGGTAGGCCCAAAACTGCAACAAGACATTGTTGATGTTCTGGTTGGGTTCAGGGTGCATAAGGTGGCATTCACAACGGACATCTGTAAGATGTATAGACAGATTGAGGTGCTGCCGCAATACCGAGGATATCAGTACATCCTATGGCGTGAATCACCTCAAGTCTCTGTAAGAGAGTATGCCCTGAACACTGTAACGTACGGGGTAAATAGTGCTCCCTATTTAGCCCTGAGGGTTCTCCGCTTCATCGCCGACACGGAATGTGCAGATCAGCCAGACGTGAAGGGAGCGTTATATAACCAAACGTATATGGATGACATATGTGTTGGCGCAGAGTCCTTGGAAGCTGCTAAAGTACTACAGTCCAACCTGATCAAGACTCTTGCCAGATCCGGCCTACAATTGAGAAAATGGGCTAGTAATTCACCGGAGTTGCTGGACCATCTGCTTCCGGAAGATCGTTCTGGAAGTCCGTTGACGTTTGAACAGAATAATGCCACGCATGTGTTAGGCATGTTGTGGAATCATGATCTGGACTATTTTTCGTTTACCGTCAACAACTTCAAATTGGTTCTCACAAAACGAGGTGTGCTGTCTATGATCGCCAGGATTTTTGATCCGCTAGGTATGCTGTCACCAACGATATTTTATGCCAAAACCATCATGCAACGTCTGTGGCTCTCACAGGTTGGTTGGGACAGTCGGATTCCATCGGATATCGCGGATGATTGGTGCCACTTCTACCATTCACTAGGTTGGCTGGTAGACATCCAGATTCCACGCTACATCGGTTGCTACACTGGTTGTAGTTATATTCTCTGCGGTTTTTGTGACGCCTCCGAGAAAGGATATGCGGCTGTAGCGTATCTCCGCGTGACTGATCCGTCCGGAGCTACGGCCACATACCTCCTGGGCGCCAAAACCAAGCTAGCACCAATGAAGACCATGACAACACCACGTCTGGAGCTAAGTGGTGCATTGCTCCTTGCATCATGGTTGGCCAGGCTCAAGCGCATTTTGGAGTTCCAGTTGGGAATTTCTGATGTCTTCGCGTGGTCCGACTCGTCCATAGTTTTATCGTGGTTGAACATCCCGCATACGTCGTTCAAGACGTTCGTGTCCAACAGGATATATCAGATCCAGTCCGCAGTTCCCGGTTGCCGTTGGCAACATGTGCGTTCTGAGGATAATCCGGCTGACTGCGCGTCTCGAGGTCTCCTCCCTGACGAGCTTAGGCGATGCAAGCTCTATTGGCGGGGCCCGACCTTCTTGCAATCTCCAGTCGAAGCTTGGTCTCGGGAAATTCCACAATTAGAGTTGGAAGAATTGCCGGAAGTAAAACCGGTGTGTTTATTGACTTGTGAAGATCCTCCAGTCGAATGGTTTATTCGGTTCTCCTCCTTTCACCAGATGATCCGCGTACTAGCTCAAGTACGTCGGTTCATCCGGTTGTGTCAAAGGAGAAAGGTCGAGTTAGGTTTTCTGAAACAATCTGAATTGGATGAAGCTACGCTCGTGATCGTTAGGAGTGCTCAGAATTGTTATTTGAGCCAGCTAGTAGACGGCCTGCGTCGGGGGAGCCCGGTCCAGTCCAAGGCGCTAGCTCGTCTGTGCCCGTTCTTGGATTCAGATGGTATAATCCGCGTTGGCGGACGGATGCAAAACTCCAATTGGTCGGAGAGACGAAAGCATCCTATGTTAGTTCCGAAAGAGTCTCATTTAGCCGTTCTGATCACACGACATTGGCATCTCTACGCGTGTCACGCCCGACCGCGTTTGCTCATCGCTCTCGTACAACAACGATTTTGGGTCATTGGCATTCGCCTGATAGTTCATCGGGTGATTCGAAAATGCGTGTTATGTGCAAAAATGTCGGCTGATCATCCACAACCCATCATGGCTGCTCTGCCAGGGTTCCGGGTCCGGGAAGCCCACCCGTTTTCAATAGTCGGCATAGATTACGCAGGGCCCTTGCAAATGAAGGAGCTCAGTCTGCGGAAGGCGCGCATCGTTAAGGTTTACATCGCTGTTTTTGTTTGTATGACCACCAAAGCGGTGCATCTAGAACCAGTGTCTGCCCTCTCGACGGAAGCTTTTTTGTTAACCCTGGATAGATTCGTAGGTCGCCGTGGCTTACCGTCGGCCATCTATTCGGATTGTGGCACCAATTTCGTTGGTGCGGCGAGGCAGCTGCGTCAATTGGTCAATAGTCCGGACAGTAGAGATCAGTTCTCAGGTCATATTGCGTGTGAATGGCACTTCAACCCTCCTGGTGCTCCCCATTTTGGAGGAATTTGGGAAGCCGCCGTTAAGTCGGCGAAGTCATTGCTTGTTCGAGCAATGAATTCCCAAATTTGGACTCTAGAAGAGTTTTCAACGGTGTTGTGTAGGGTAGAGGCTGCTCTGAACTCGCGTCCCCTAATACCAGCATCATCTGACCCAAATGATCTGGAATGTTTAACGCCCGGTCATTTTTTAATTGGTCGCCCTTTGTTGTCAATCCCAGAGCCTGTTAGTACCAGCGCACAAGTGGGACTGCGGACTCGCTGGAAGCTCCTCCAGCAGTCCTTCCAATTCTTTTGGCGACGTTGGTCTCGGGAGTATTTGAACACCCTCCAAGCTCGTGGTAGGTGGACGAAGACTGATATCAATCTCGAAGTTGGTACTATGGTCATCGTCAAGGTTAATGATGCGCCTTCGCTATCGTGGCCATTAGGAAGAATCATTGAGGTGTATCCAGGAACCGACAAGGTGGTACGGGTAGCTAAGGTTATTACTAAACAGGGGGTGTTCACCAGACCAGTGGTTAAACTAGTACCTCTCCCCACAGATCCGTAGGTATTGAGACTCCCCTTAGTCCCTGTTTCCTGTATCCATTTGCACTTTATATTTGTATGTTATTGCTACGCTCATTATGTAAATAATTCGTTTTCTTATCAACCATCACCATGCATGCTGCTGGATGTTTCGTCGGCTGTTCTGCCTCGGGTACCAGGTGAGGTATGGTATTTTTTATTGTTTGTTTTTTGTTATATTTTCAGGTATTAATCTGTTATAATATTTGTGTATTTTGAAAAAAAAAAAATGTAACTAAAGTCTTTGTTTGTGATATCATTTAACTTGTGTTCCTATTGTTAAATATTGTAATGCTAGTCCAGCTATTGCTCTAGTCATTGGTAATGTTATTAAATTAATTTATTTCGTTGCAAAAAAAGACTGTTAATGATGTTGCCCCTTTGTAAAAAACCCGATCATCGCTCTGGTCTGTTCAACTGCTCCGTTCCACTGCTCATTCAACTGCTCCGTTCCACTGCTCATTCAACTGCTCCGTTCAACTGCTCATTCAACTGCTCCGTTCAACTGCTCCGTTCCACTGCTCATTCAACTGCTCTGTTCAACTGCTCCGTTCAACTGCTCCGTTCAACTGCTCATTCAACTGCTCCGTTCAACTGCTCCGTTCCACTGCTCATTCAACTGCTCCGTTCAACTGCTCTGTTCAACTGCTCTGTTCAACTGCTCCGTTCAACTGCTCTGCTCAACTGCACTGTTCAAGTGGTCACTTGCTCGGCCACCTACATCATGGTTGATCGAAGTCTGTTGCAAGTTCGCTGAACTTGCAAGGGGGAGTATGTTCGATCCGTTTGATAACAACATTGCCGCCGTCGGTGGTCACGCTCGACCGACCGCCGCAGTAACCATGTTCATGGGCGCTGCGCGCCGGCAGCCGCAATTTTGGCAACACTGGTAGGTTGTTACCGGCGCCCGGCGCAGGCGAGCTCGTTCGTACGCGCCACTCTCTCTCCGTTTTTCCGTTGCAACGTGTACCCGACCGCTCCGTCAACACGGTTGTTCTGCTCGCTCGCCCGTCAGCCATCTTTTCCCGTTTGGGATAGTTACGGAAAACGTGTTTATTGTTCAGCATTAAACATCGCGGTTGTTCGGCCGATTAACCGTATTGATCTTTTATTGACTGTCGTCGTCCAGTCTGCTCTCGTCAAGTTCGTGACAATCAGCTCCGAGTAGCTTTACCTACTATACCATTCTTCGCGTCCACGTGCGCGGTTGAACGTTCTTCGCTCCACGACACGACGGTGCACACGCTCGCACCCGTGATCCAGATACAGCAGCTCCGCACATACAGCAGCTCCGCACATACAGCAGCTCCGCACATACAGCAGCTCCGCACATACAGCAGCTCCGCACATACAGTTCACCAGCTCAAGACATCGGCCAGGAAGGCAGCTCAGTCGGTGATCCCCGTTTCCCCCCCTGTAACTTGTGTACTGATAGATACAATTAATTTGTTGTGCATGTAAGACTTAATACATGCCAATTCTTGTATATTTAAACTCAAATTGTTGTTATTTAACATTTGCCCTGCCCCGCCTTTATCCCGAGGACCGTGTGTCAGACGACAACCGCTAGTCAGGATCGTCGGCGCAAACACGTTGTAAACAAATTTTGACGGATTACCCAACTATAAGTTTAATGCTGTCCGAATACGTATGCTTTTTTTACAGTAGATACCTATCTACTTATTATAATGGTATGTGCCTATACCTACGTAAATTCGTTTTCATTTGTTCGTGTTATATTGTAGGTGAGTCACAAGTGCGCAAAATAGCCACAAAAATTTGAATTGTTAAATTTTATTTTTGTATTGAGTGACCCGCATTATTGGTGGTATTGACAAATTAAATGACTGAATATAGAAGTTTTTAATTATATAGACTATATAGATAATAATATTATAATATACTCCTTATAAGCTTTAATCATCGATTAATCATAGTTTTTTTTTTACCCAATACCTACTGTTACACACGGTGTGACCGGAGCGCTATACCTACTGCGCATAAATTATATAGTAGGTACCTACCACTATAAAACGCATAAAAAAAGTTATATTAATATAAAACTATATAACTATACATCACCGTATTAGAACGAACATTGAAATTGACATAAATAATTTATTGAAAAACTGTAAAAAATGATTAAATATTTTAAAACTTTTTGTTCATTCATAATATATTATAATTACTATTAAATATTAATACTATTACAGCATAGCCAAGGGGAGGCCAACGTCCTCCCCCTGAAATGTCCGGGAACTATATTGCCATTGGATTAATAATTCTTCATGATGACCTAATGAACTTTAATTTTGTTATTGAATTTCGAAGGCCCCAAATCAAAATTCTGTCTACGATCCTACATAATTATAGTAAATTAACTACTGCAGCCATATACTTAACTTAAATCATTATAGGAATACAAAATATAATATGTATTCACTAAGAAATTAAGAAAACTATGAACTATGAACTATGAACTTTAAACGCATAAAACAAGTGTATTCACATAAAATATTTAAATCGTATGAAGGGATATCATTAGCAAGTACGGACATGTTTCAATTCCAAGTTCCTATAATAGGAAATATAAATAATTAATGAAAAATCTCCAGAAACCAAAATGTACACACAAATGTTTTTAAAATTGTATTAGTCCATTATTTAATATTAATTAATTCGTTCGATGTTCGGTGATCCAAATTCGAGAATATTTCGCAATACGTATTGAAATAAAAAAAGGTTTGAGGCCTATTATAATGGCCCAGTTATTTCACTAAAACGGTATCTAAATTAATTTTACGTGTTCACAAGTCAGAATAAAAAAATATAGAAAGTGATTTTCTGTAACATTATATTACTCGCAGTCGCTGTAAAAACTATAATGAAAAAATACTTTTCGCATACAAACCGCAGTATAAACGTCATATAGGGGTGTTTTTTAAACGGTCATAGTATCTATTTAAATCAAGTCATGTGGAACTGGCACACGAGTTACACACACACACACACACACAATGATTCACGTACAATATAATTGACTAACCATAAAGTAATAATAAAATATAACCTATAATTTGTCATCATTATATATTTATAAATTATATGGAATAACTTTTAGGCCTACAATTAGTATTAGTGTTTGAATTCAAAACATAATCCCATCTGGCGTGTTCACTTGAACATCGAACCTCGTACATATTATTTCCTACAACACGACCAACACCCAACAGCAAAATATAATTTTACTTCATTTTATTTCACATATTATAATGTCATAATATGTTATTACACTTATACAAATCATTTTGTCAACGTCAATATTTTAAAATGCATTAATAATACCCATTGCACTATTTCTAAAAGTAAAAACATCATTACAAATTCTCAAAAAGCATTAATAAATCACAAAATTAAGCAAAAATAATTAATCTAACAAAAGAATGACCTAAAATAAACATTTAAGCAATATGAGGAAAAGCTTATACATTTTCTTTTTATGTAATAAATATTTGTATTAATCACTCCAGTACGCCGGTCAAATGGTACCTATTGTTTACCTATAAGGCTAGAAATCATTTGTATTAATTTGTTTTTCCGAAATCGAGTTCTATTTTGAGGGTTTTAATAGTTTTATTACCGTCTCTCCCCGATTATGCCACTGACCAACGCATCAAGTAGATAAGATAACAATTAATGCAAATATGGCAGGTAATACAATTATTTTTAATTTTAATTCTATCGAAAATTATACATTTTGAAGAAAAAACCATAGGTAGAAATCTGAGTTAGGTCAGTGGCCTGCGTCGTCATAAAATATAAATTATTATAATACAAAAAAGCAATACCAACTGGAAATAAGCATTTATTTATTTTAAACCATCGAAAAAAAGCAAAAATAAATTTCAAATTGCATGGTTGAAATTGTTGTAACATGAGTTCCACAGCACTTTTATAGATATGATGTCAAAACATTGTTTAAATGGTACAATAAATCGACCATTGGCGCAAGTGAACACACGTATATATATAAATATAACCAGCTTCACTTTTTTATTCAACGCTATATTATTAAAAAGTAAAAAGCATAATACAAAATTATACAAGGTATTTTAAATTTTTAATCTACACTAACGACGACAGATTAAGTGACTAAATCAAATGTGATATGATTGGCGATTTACGATATAAAAAATTGTATTATAATACTGATCTTTGAGATTAATTTCGCCGGGTTAAATAATTTCGAGTGACTTTATAAAAACAATAATTTACACTTGCAATTAAAAGTAAGGTAAACTGGTTAGAAATTACCAGTCAAGATAACTGACATTTAAATAAATTAACGCAACAGAAGATTTGTACTGAGACATAGTTGCATTAATGATTTAAAATTGTAATCCATATAAACCTTTTTTTTTAAAGTTTAGCTCTATATAATTTTATCAGTAAAACTGTACAGCAATGAATTATACTATATAGGTACATCAAGTTCTAAAATCTATAGTATGCCAACAATTAACCAACTAGTATGACTTGTCTTACTCGATTACTTCTCTTTCGCGTTTATTTTCTATTTATTTTTATAAGAAAGTCCCCAAATAGGTACATTCTTTTTCTTAAAAATACTAATATTAAGAGATTTTCACATTTCAGACATGTCAAAGTACAGTGTATTCAAATAAAACATTTACGTGCAATAGTTTAATAAATAATAAATAACATGCAGGACAATAGTATTTAGAGTTGGGCGTGACACACTGACACTACAATGCATTTAAGGTTTCAAACATTTTATTCTCATTTATTTAATATTACTATTTAAATAGACGATTTAATATTATATTTTAATCATATAGACCACTTAAAACGATTCAACCCATTATATAATATATCATCCGACCGGAATATCTTTCTCGTATTACATACGTAACCACCCCTTATATCCTTTATAAATTAAACAAACTATATTATGCGTTTGGAGGCAGGTATAAATGTGTCGAAAAAAATTTTTCATAAAATAACCTGTTGAATCAAAAACAATGTACAAATCATGTTGGTTCACGGAGGTTTCGTCTTTATCCGCTTAGTTTGTCTATGTATTATAGAATATTTATAAATATATGTCTACGTTTAAATTAGGTATGTGTTACAATATTTTATCTATTATTTAACACCGCATTAACATTCAAAATTAAATAATATGCAAGCTTATAAAAATCTTAATTTAAAACGCGATCCTCCCCGGAAGTGGGAAATATTATACATAGGTTGTTCACGGGGTACCTAGTTGAAAAAAATCCCAGTAAAAAAAAATCGACCATACTGGCTCGTCTTTCTTATTGTTCATTTTTTTGATTAGGTAAACGCTTTGGAGATTTAAATTCTCCACGTGTCGTATTTATAGGTGCCTATTTATACATACTATATTTGTATTAATCTATTTACTTGAACCAGAGTAATATTTGCGTTGTATTCCGTTGTAAAGTAGGCTACTATGAGTATAATATTATGTTTCTGAATTTAATTTATTCTCATGGTTCGTAGAAGTCTCATAAATAATTATATTACCAATACAACGCATAATATAGTATTACAGACCAATTTCTAGTACATCCAAATTTGAATATTGCATATGTTTACTATGTATATTGGATGTTAACTGTTGAGACGTGTATACTTATAACTTCATGTTCATAAGTTTTTTGACTAATATACATTTTATTTATATTTTTAATGTTTATGGCATTTGTATACCTAGTAAAATACAGTAAACGATTAACCTATAATAATAATAATAATAATAATATTATATTAGCGATCACAAATGTTTTGATTTTATATTAATTTATCCAATCCTGATTGCTGGAGAAAGATATTTGGCATTGGAAGTTCTGGTTCTGAAGTTTCTTTAGAATATAATTAATTTCGTTTCCTTGCTTTGTGGAATAAATATATTATGTGTAACATTCAGTTACAATACATTTTACTGAAAGTTTTACACATACATGTGGGAGGTACATCACGAGACAAGAGGTAGAAATTTCAGGTGGACAATAATATGTTGGCGAGTCTATATCATCAGATATTGGTGATAGTGTTTCCTTGTTTCTGTGAAAATATTTATCATCTGGCTAGTGGATAAAATTAGTGGTTTTTTCAATTTAATTTGTTTTTTTGTTTTTATCATTGGTTTTGCTTAGATTGTAATGAGTTGAGTTAAATATCTTGAAAGACGATGAGTGAAATGTTGTTTGTTGAGGATAAAGATGCTGTGTTCTTTTGTATGTATTTCAGGTTTTTCTGGACCCATGCAATTAATTGTCCAATACTAATGACGGTATCTGGTGCCAATAAACCTAATAAAAATAAAAAATACGCTCGTACTTCAGCTAGTTACTAAAATGTTAAGATTTCCTATATTATATTATTATTTTTTTCATCTATTAATTTTAATGGAACATTTAGAACAAAATATAGGTAAACATAAGCGTGAGAATACAACGTGTCACAAAATCAATCACTTTATTAAATATGTCATCGAATAATATGTTAAATATTATGAAATTACATATTTATGGATATAAGTACTCGTAATTCGTACAGTCATATATAATATGTAAGACACTATGAATTATTATAATGGTAGAATTTTAAATTTAAAATGTATTAATGTATTATTAGGTGCTTTATGAGGAATTATTAAGATGAGAATTTATCGTGCAAAAATGTGATATTGTCGGTTAAAAGTTTTAAAATTAATAACTATTGGATAGTTCGGAGATTATTGAAGATTACAATTATTTTAACTTAAAGTTCACAGCGTAGATTTGATTGAAAATTGGCAGCATAAAATATGCTACCATAATAATATTAATTATAATACATAATACTTTCATTATTTTACAAAATATGAATTTAATTTACTTAATTGTCACTAACGAACTTGAACTTAATTGTACCTGATAATATTACTAGCTAGTAAAATGTGTTTAATTGTTTTGTATTACGTAGGTAATGAGAATTTAGTATAATATTATTATCTACGATCAAATATTTCATTCTTAAATCATTTATCTGTTACAACTTACAATATTGTTTTTAAACTGTATTCACATTTTGTGTTTGGGCCATTACTTCATTAACTAAGGTATATGTTAAAATTAATAAAAAAACTTAATGCATCCCCACACCATTATTTAGACTCATTAAATACTTCATTAATGGTTTTTCGTAATTTTCTCCTTCAATTTAAATTTTTAATTAAACTCTGCGCGAAATTTGGTAGCTCATTCATAAATCATATTTTAAACTTTGAATTTATAAACAACCGAATTAAAAGCTAACCTATCTATGAAGCTATATAAAATTATAATTACAATTATTTTCTAAATTAAATTAAATCAGATGATAGACAGTTGGGACCACTTTAATGGGGTTTTATTATATTTTGTAAAGAAGGCATAATAACAGGGAAACAATTTTGTAGACACATCCCCGACTTGAACAATTTCAGACATAACACACATTTTATAAAGTAAATTAAAATAGCACTGTGCGATGTATTTCGGATTGCAAGCATATAAAATAATACTTGCTGGTTGAGTTGGTACCACACCAGAGTATGAACATTCGTTTTTCCTTATTCGAAACACAATCATTTTACTTAATCTGATTATCTTGGAACGCTTAATAAATTATAAAATACTAAAATGTCCGGGGTCACAATCAGTTTCACCCATCATAATTCATAGGTAATATATATATATATATACTTAATGACTCTTTAAACCCAACTAATTGTAAGTAGCTTAAAAAAAATAAACTGACATTGGCTATTAAATATTTGATTATCATTTAGCGTTTTTCGACGAACACCGCGGGGAGGCTTTACCCCTTTGTTCTCAAACCGCTGTTTTTTTTTTTTATTAATATTATTTGTTTTTAAATTAATATGATATCCATATAATATCAGCTGATCATTCCAAATTCGTTTCTACCCTGTATATACTATATAATACTTATCCTCAAAACACCTAATATTTTCATAAAAAAAATATATCCACAGCATTTCATTTTAAAGTCATTGTAATTATTATCGTATTCGTTACTTATTATGTTCCTTAAGTTGTAATAAGGATAACTAACTGTGTATTATACGCAGTGGCGTTCTGAAAAATGTTGTATGACTCAGTGAAATTTTTTTTTGGGGGGGGGGGGAGGTTGTGGTAGTTGGATACATTATGCTAACGAATAACATAAAACAAAAATTAAAATATTTACAGTCGCATAATAATTATATTTTATATTAAGGCGATAAAGAGTGCGGGTAGGTACTGAAATATATGCTGGGCATCATGGTTTATAAATGTTCAGCACGGCAGCGGCACTGATTATACGAATTCATCAAGGAAAAAATAATCATTAAAATAAAATACTTCCTATACACTAACACTTTTAACGTAGTGTGCTCTATAAGTTAAAAAAAAAAACCACTTGACGATTGGATAAGTGGTTCTTGCAGAGCGGTAGAGCCACATCGTGACAAACGTTCCCATTTAAACGTAATGGCAATCACGTGTTAAAACGTAGCCCCTAATTTAAAACTTTTTTCAATTTATACTCAGGAATCATACAGTTTTTTTTTCAGGATAAAATGTAGCCTAAATAACTCCTTGCAAAGTCCTCTACACCTGTCTGTGAAAATTCCATACAAATTGGTACAACCGCTTCGGAGATTAGCCCTCAGACATAGGCACTTCAATTGTATTTATTTGTATAGATATTATGTTTCATCGGTATTGCCTATTATATAAATTGTAATGTAAATTGTAACTTGTGACATGATTTGCAAGCGTCGACAAGAATTAATAGAATACAATTATTTTATTAATATTTTATTGAAATAAGAATGTAGTGGTTCGCACATAGATATTTGTGATAAATAAAATGAGTATAATAATACTATAGATATTGTAATGGAGGCTAAATTCTTATAACATATGCCCATAACGTGTGTATGAGTATACTACTATATACTATAAACAAGACGTAGGTATATTGTCCTTGGAAATATATTATTATTTAGTGCAATATAGAGTCATATGGTATTTATTATCACCACATATCGTCCTTTCCAAGTTTTTTTTGAACTAACATTGTGTTATTGTATTATATAATCGAGGAAAATCGGAAAAAAATATGTATATTTTGATTTAATAGTTATAAGTGTCGGCGTATACTTATAATAACATGAGTCAAGAGGTTTTTAAACATATGAGTTTGGTGATAATTTTTATTCGGATGTTCAGATGAAATGTTATTTTGAAAGAGAGGAAAAACGTTATATCTGGGTACCTAAAACTACCGTAATTGGAATTAGATAATAATATTATTTTGTCGAGTTTACGTTAATCTGCAAAAGTGCAGTCCGTCTCGTATGTATAAGTCTAGTCTTTCAATGTAACATGTGTATCGTGCGAACAATAAACCTCAATTCAAAAATGTTGTTTTTATGTGACATAAAATACTCCGACGAAAGTACAGTTCATACTGATGCATTATTATTATTATTATCACGCATTCATATTATTGGACATCTGATGATTTTAAAAACCCGATGATTACTGTCGTTAACATTTAAAAACATTCTATTCACTCAGTTTATGAAATGTTTGACCAAACATTTGCACTCGTAAATTAATGTCTACAATGTACCTGCCCCTTTAGTCGATTGGAAGAATGGAATACAATAGTAAATTCCCAAGCTGGTGATTAAGAGTACTTAAGAGTGCCTAAAGTAGCAATATTATTATTTATTATTACTTATTATCTACCTAGGTAAATAATGGTAGTTGCTTAGTTCGGTCTTCCTGCGGTGGTACAATGCCCGCGGCGAAATAATATTGTCATTGTGGATCCAATATAATATATGACACCTACACAAATGTTCCCATACATCTACATTCTTCAGTACTCTCTATTGTTGTCATATAAAACAGTAATCGTTTTAATGTACCACGTTGATATCAGATCGTCGGATAAATTATTGTATAGTGATAAACCAATATTGTCGACTTTCTCGTATCCGTATAGATTATTAAACGTGATATATAATAATAATAATAATAGTAGTAGTACTGTAGTAGTAGTACCTCACCTTTATATTATTATAACATGGGATTATCGTGTTTATAAGATTGTTGTTATAAGGACAAACGCGTGTGAATTATTTCGTTCGTATATTAAATATTTTCAACGGAATTCCCATCATTGTATATACATATTTATGCTACTTACCTATATATACTGCGAAGCGCCACTGCGTGTTAAGTATATTATAAACATTTTTTATGAAACGGAACAAAATTAAAATCAAATGTAATAAAACCAACGCTCGTTTATTAGAAAAAAATTTAGTATTCAATATTTAGTACCTATATTGTGTACAGAGTGATTCAACAAGCATGCCGGCTCCTTATTTTAAAATACCTACTCAGATTTTTTATGAAAGTTAAGCAGGCCCTGTAGCGACTGCAAGCGATACAAACTTCTTTTTCCAAGTAAGAACAGTCCGTTTTTATTGTAAATTGGTAAAAAGATGAAAAAAATGTGTATTGTGCATAAATCGACATATTTTAAGCGAGTGGTTTCTAAGTTATTAAACTACATCAGTCTATAAGTGTAGCTACTATAGTCTATAGTATTGGACTGTATAAGTCATACATATAAAAAATTTCCTAATTCCTATGTGATGATTTGAAAATTATACCTATAGTACACATGTAATACTAATTATTATTAAACCTTAATTTATTAAAATTGTATAATTTGTAAAAAAAGTGTCCTAGTACCAATATAATAACTAATAAGTAATAGACTAATATATTTAATATGTATTACATCATTTACATCTATAATGTAATCATTTAAAATGTAAGTAACCATTATTAAGGACTATTATCCTTAGTATTTAAAGTTTATTAAACCCTGCAACTAATTGTTGTTGAATTCGAGTTAGACGCATCAACGTTTTCAACAAAATCATCTGAATGTATAGTATGTAAGGCGGTTCTGATTAAAATAAAATAATTTATTGTATCGTTACAGCATTTAATTTATAAAAATATATAAAAATCTAATAGCTTAAAAATTCCAAAAATAAGAAATAAAGGATAAAAGAAAGGCGAGCGTGCTTGGTATACGTATTGTGTGAAACTGTAAAAAATGTGAACAATGTAGTTATTCCAAGAAGAAAAATTCCGGTATTGACATCGTGAAAATATATTAAATCCTGATATTAATCTCGTTCTAAATTTATGTGCATCGAAAATTATTATTACTATTTTCAGTAGGTAAAAAATACAATACTCTATATTCGTTGGTTTTAATATATTTAAGAACATTAAATAGAATAACAGTGCTTATACCATACAGGTGAATCGAGAGTAAAAACCATAATATATACGATATCGAATACTGCAGATATGAGATAGTATATATTATTATATACATTATGCATTTATGAGTTATATGAGAAGCCGATGAACTGCTGCAGAAAGAGACGTCTTTTCGACCAAAAGTTGTTATTTTATTATTATTTTTATTATTTACGGAGACAATCAGTTCTCGATGGTCATGTGGTTCTGGAAAAGTGTTGTAGCAATATCATATGTATAGTTGTACCTGTATGAAATAAATCGTGATCTGAACCTTGGTGAACTCTGGTGTATAGGTATACGCGAGAAAACCTTCTTGCGACCAAAATCGGACAAATCGCGCTCGGGTGGGTGCACGCAGCATCTGTCATGCAAACAGGTCCCGACAACAATATGGGTTAGAAAAGACGGGTAGATAGAGCGAGGAAAAAAATGCAGAAAAACACGTATATATATATATACAGTATACTCACTCATACACAGACTCGTATACGCACTCTGATATAATATATGTACGCATCGTTTCCGGTAAGTGAATAATATCCGCCCACGAGCTTCAGTCTTCACCTACCTACCGTTTAACCATCCCGGCGGCAGCTGTGCGTGTTCGTGACACGGCACCCTGTTATGGTTATTAGGGTTATTATTATTATTATTATTTCCAAATGAATTCTATGAACGGTATTTTTTTAGAACGAATATTATAATAATATAGTTGAAACGGACGAATGTAAATTCTTTCGCGCATTACCGGATAAGGCACCATCTATAAAGGAAAATTAGTTGATACCTATACATACTTCTTGATTTAAATTAAGTACGTAATTCTATGCGCGAGGCATGTGCCACCGTGGTAAGGAAATTATTCACCCAATAATATATATGACACTTTGTTTGTAAGGGATTGCTGCGTACTTATATAATATTATATTATAACATTGTAGATAACAATATTATAGTTATTGTTATGAATGTATTGCGACTTGCCGGTATAATGCATAGGTAAAAATGGAGGTAGAATACCAAAAAGTCCACGATTTATTGGCATATATTTAACGGGAAAATCATAATTTCTGAATTCTCTTTTATTAGGTAATATGCCTAGGTTATTATAATGATTATCTAATTTGAAGATTTTTACTAAATACGTAATTACAATTTTTTTCGTTCATATAACTTACTGGTAAAACACCAAATTTTTTGTAATTTTCATTCTATTAGATCCTTTAAGAGTAAATTTTTTAAATAAATTCCAACAATATTATTTTGGTTAACTTATGTCCTTATTATTATAGGTAAAAACTAAAAAGAAAAATACGTTTAATGTTCCAATATAAGTATTCATATAAATTTAAAATTTATCTATTTACCTGGCAAACTTAACAAATATACTCTGCTAATCTGCTATGTACCAAACTACCAAATATAAAAACATTATTACACTTACATTTCGATAAAAATTATTATTATTATTATTATATTATATATATATTATATATGTATATTGTTTTTGTATAAATAATTAATTTGATTTCTTTATATAACGCGACCTGTAATTATAGTTATTGATTTTTTTTTAAATATTATTATATTATATAATATTATATTCCAGGGTTGTTATGCTTCGGACTTTTTTAATCGGACTTGTTTTTCCAAGGATTTTTTTATCGAATAAAAAATATATTGTTAAATATAAACTCGTAGCTACTTGCAGTAGGTATACTTGCAGTAGGTATACTAGTTACAAAAACTTTTAAAACATGATTGGTATACTTAAAAATACGTTTGTGCATTATATTGTAATGGTACAATCTCTCCCTCCGTGATATTTCATTTAGACATGAAGTTTTTGTAATTAATGGGTATTATATATAGGATGTTTAAAATTAAACCGGAATAGCATATGGTGCAGGGGTAAAAACATACGCACTTGTGCAGCAGCAGTATTAAATGTTAGATTTGAATCACACCGAGATGAGTTTCGTCGGTTACCGAAAAGTTCATCCCAAACGTGCACACAAATCATTAGTAGTTCTACTCGAATAATATAAAAATAGAACTACAAACTGGCAATATTTTATGCGTAATGACGTCATGACGTGTCAATAATATTGAATAATGCGAAACGAAAAAGTCAAACAACACGAGTCACCCAAACAATCAAAAGTCGAATTTTTTTTTCCCAAAACTATATACATATATATACAATATACTCTAAATGTTATTAAAACCCCTTCTGGATAATAAATAATAATATTAATGTCTTCGAAACGCGTACGATCGAAATACCACGATAGTAACATAATATGATATAATTTGACCTACCTACCTATACGTATACCGTACTGGTATACAACCGTATTATCACAAAGTAGGTATTCGAATACTCGGCAATTCTGAACACGAAAATACATCCCACAAAACAACCACCGCCGCAGGTTTATACGACTCGGGAATTTACGAGATAAAAAATAATACATGGCACACCCGCCACGTACTTTTAATATTATATACACACACACACACACACACACACACACACACACACACACATTAGCAGTGTTACGAAAAGGAATTTTTTAAACCAAACAATTTCGGTAGTCGTGCGCAACCAGCACTCCGGAGGATAACAGCCGGCGGCGGCGGCGTTGGAATCCGTGCGACGTCGCAACAAGTGCATAATAATATAACATAATATATAATAATAATATAATATATAATAATAATATAATATATATATATAATATTATTATACTTGTATACGTCGTGTATTATACGTACGTCTTGTATACGCGAGTATTATTATTGCGCAGCCCCGTTTTATAAACCGATAGGAATTTTTCGTCTTTCTTTTTTAATATATATATTTTTTTTTTTTATATTATTAATGCTCGTGGTGCGTGTGCACGGCTCATATAATATTATTATTACTGTGTGTGTGTTTGAACGAGCAACATATATTTCGTTATCCGCCCAAACTTGTATATATATATATATAGTATATACTACACCGACCGACGACGGTGTGCGAGCAGTGGCAGTGTACTTCGGGGAAAAACACTTTGTGTCGGGGTGGATATTATTCACACGTGTTACGCACAGTCTGCGGAATAGGCACAATACGGTAGGTCGCAAGCAGACGGATACGCGACCCACGATGTGAAATATGTGCCGCCGCCGCCGCTGCCGAGACGGTGGGATCGTAACAGGTGTTTTTTTTCCCGTCTGTCTCCATATCACTTTCTCTGTCTCTCTCTCTGGTCGTCACTCACTCGCTCTCCAGCACACACCATCTCTCTTTATTTCGGGATCCCCGAGAAACGGCACCTGTTCGGCGGATGGCAGACAAATATTTGGAAATTTCGCGACGGCGACTGCCCGGCGGCGGAGTCTGCGACGCAGGAAACAACGCGTCGTGAACCCATGTTATTGGACTATACATAATATTATACGAACACCAGATATTTATGTCGTTATGTCATAAGACGATTTTTGTACTCTATAAATGCGTTCAATATCACATCGAATTCGGGAAGTAACGAGGCGTGTCGTGTAGCACTCATAGAGTTTGTTGATAAAAAGCGCACTATGTCGTGATTTCTTGCGCACGCCTCTTTCAAAAAAAAACTTTTTCACTTTTTCATCAATTCTCATGCTGCATTCCCCTGCGAGAGCCATCGCTCGTGTCGATATCCCTGAGGAATCTATGTGACAAACACTAAACATTCAATGATCGTGCTCTAAATATTCGAAATTTCCAATATTGTTCTAAGAACTGTCAGAATAATTATTTATATTATTTATTAATCAATAATTATGTAACACTGTTTTTAACATAATGACGTATTTGTCGTGCTTTAAATATTTTTAATATATTTATTCAGTTTTGTTCTTGTATATCATTATTCAATAACATTATAGGTGAGTACGCTAAACAAAGTTTTTCATTAATCATATAAAATATTTATGTAATTGTACCTATATAATAATATTAAAAATTATTGAAAACCTTCATATGAAATAGAAATAAAATTATAATTTAGGAAAATAGACAATAGTATATCTATATTAAAAATATAGTGCCTACCTAAGTTAAAAAATCGTATAACTATATAGCTTTTACTTTTATGCACCTAATTTATTATATCTACTACTTACTAGGTATTTTTAGGTATTTAATTAATTACCTAATTATAATGAAAAAGAATTATATCTAGGATAATATGAAATAAATAAATAAAAAATAATAAACTAATTAAAGATCATTTTTTTCAGGGCTTTATTTTCCTGTAGCGGTGGCTACTGCCGTATTTTTATTTTGAGGATTTTTTTCCCGAATATCTCCAATAGCCCGTAGGTCTAGGTAATAACTAATAGATATATAATAATTATACTTTAGTGGGATCCGGTGTTTCTAGATTCATTGGTTTGTAATTTGTAAAGTGTATTATATTGATATTGTATCAAAAGTCAAGACCACCGGATGTAGTTCTGAACTAAAGTTTCAACACAATAACGTGCTAAATGTTCGGAAAAATATTATTTTTTAAGTTACATCTCAAATACATTTTTTTTATTTATATAATTTATAGCCACTTGCGCTACACGTATAATTTAAAAAAAAAAATATTTTTATATTTTAAATTTTAATACGTAGGTACTAGCTAAAAATAAAAAATAAAAATGTTAATTTCATTTTTTTTTTAAATTCAAAATAGCCAATTTGTAAATCTGATAACTAGAACAACTTTGATGGCATAAACATTTATCTAAGTCAAGTACTTGGTTTATTTTTTAAAATGTTTTTAATATAATATCATTATTTTTTTTGAATAAATTAATTTAGAACTTAATAACTTTTTCCAAAATATTATTTTCGGACAACCTGACATGAGTATATAAGTATATTTCTTAAATTATTTATTAACATTATAATTTTCACAATTTTTAACATACATTTAGTAGCGTTATTTTTTTTGTCAGGTCTTCCTGTACACTCTGTATAATAGGCATAATTATGATAAATAACAATGGGTTTTCAAGATGACAAGTTAGAAAATACGATGTTTGTACGAGATTTGTTAATTTTTATTTATTTCAATCAAGTGATGTTTTAAATAATATATAATACACCTACACCAAAATATTAACTAAAAGAGGAGATTGAGTTTTAAACAGTATTATTTAAAATAACTTAATTTAAATTTAATAATATGTAATTTACTTATATATGCTAATATACCATGTCGAGTACTAGTATAAGTAGTACATATATATGTTTCACTGTTTATTTATTACTTATTTTAAATCTTAAAAGTATTTTAAATGAATTTTAAATATTTTCTGAATGGATGTTTTATCTGGACATTATAATTATATTATGATTATAATATTTTAAATTTAGTAATTTATTCAATACAATTTAAAAAAAAATTAAAATGAAGGCTTTAAATTTTTTTTGAATGATATTATATTCTATAATCTATTATTATTTATAATTAATAATAAACCAAAAAGAAAACAATATTCACTTGGATTTTACACTGTTATAAATATACCTATATTTTATTCGTTTTAAACAATAAACACAACGTTTAGAACAAATGTTTTGAATTAATGTTTTAAACATGTTTAAAACAATTTGTTTAAAACATTGTGTTTTAAACATAACAACTTTGTTTATGGCTGATAAAAAAATGTTATCAATTAAAAATAGTCATCTATTGTTATTATCTATATCAAATACAGAATATTCTGATTTCTGACCTTTTGCCTAGTCTAAAAGTGTGTACCAAAATTTATAATTCCGTTTCTATTTGAATTATAAATACAGTACCTATGGTATAATAACTATGATGGTTGCTGGTGCATATATTTATATTATACATTTATATTTTATATTAAAATATAATACTTCAGAATGTATAATTACTCAGGTATTGAAAATAATGAATTGAAAAAAAAAACATAAAACACATTGGTAATTGTATATTATACAAACTGCAAATTATTATTCATCATGTCTTTGAATAATAAAAATGTTTGATGTTTAATAAAAATGGAGGAGTGAAAATCGATTTTTGTTTTTTTTTAATTGGATACCTACGGTGAGTTATTTGCACGAAAATATACAGAAATGTTCAAAGTTATAGTATTATATTATCTATTTTACGTATACCTAATAAACAAGCAAATCGAATTGAATTAAACATTTTTCTTAATTCGCTGTTTACAAATCAATACCGTATAACGTGTCTTTTTCCCATATTTTTCTTACATCCAAGTGCAATTTACAATTATACAATATACATTATAACTAATATAACTACAATAATTAATAACCGCTAACATAAAAAAGAATGATTATTTGCATTATTTATGTACCTACCAATATACCTACAAATGAATTTAAAACAAGCCCGGTACAAAATATTAAAACTCTTACCAGAATCGTTTTTAGAATACCGAAATAATGGTTTTCGATTCAATAAATAAAAACATTAAAACACTCCTGAAAAACATCCGCCTCGGTGCCACTCCCAAAAGTATACCTATAGGAGGCTACGACCGAAGAATGTGGGATTTTTTTTAAATGTCAATTTACTTTGTACTCTGGGTCTCAAAAGATGAAATCAATAAATATATTATTTAAGATTATATCAAACAACAAGAACCCAAGTCGATGAATGTAGATAATGCACCTGTTTGGAAATATCTCGTTTCGATCTAAGTATAAACTATATAATGAGTAAAATGTATAGGTAGGAACCCTACGTCTGGTAAGTGGTGACGTTTTTATTGTGACTGGCTGTACCTCCTGTAGTCCCGTGACAACTGTATTATACGTATACGAAAACTAACATCACATGCATTTTAGTGTATTTTATAATTTTATTATTTTCCCCGAGGTTAATTATTTGTAATAATACGCATGCGTTGTACGTACACGTTTAAATGGATAGTTTTTAATTGGGAATGTCAAAATTAATACAATATTATTGCCAAGTTTCAGTATAAAATATCGTTTAGCGTCGGTATAGTTATAAGTAGGTAGGTATTGCTTTAAAAATAATTATGTCGATTATGCCAGCTAACGATATAATATAATTCCAATTTATATGAGTTTTATTTATGAAACATAGTACTTAAGTTTTTTCTGTAATAATTAATTAATTTACTAGTTTCACATAAAAAGTAATAATTTTAATGCATTCAATAATTTAGTAATAATTAGGTAATCGTGTTTTGTTTTATTTAAAGCATTTCAAAATTCTAACCACAGTAAATAATATTTTTACAAATATAGGTAAGAAATTTAAGTCCGATCGTCTAAATAATCTTATGTTACGGCCAATGACGAACATTTCTAAACACAATACAAATTTACGTATATTATCGGTAATTTACGTAAGAGGAAACTAATTATATCTAATTTTATAAACATCTATATTATTATATAATAAAATTCACCTGTTGGACGTGTTGAAAACTATACGTTTATTTCAGTATTACATACCTACGGGTCGCTGTCTATCCGCACACGTTAATAATTATAAGCTATTATATTAATATAATCAATAATCAGCGATAGTAAGTTACTCGGACAAACCATAAAAGTAATATTAATACGGTGCTAATAATGTCTAATAATGTAAAAGAATGTCGTGGTTATCTAACAAATTATCAAAGGTAGGTAATTTATTTTATTGGATTATTTTCCCATAACGTATGGGTAGCTATTTCAGTATCGAATCAGGTTCAACAGCGCTTGATCCTCAGTTCACCTGTTCGCATTTCATTAATTCGAATTTATTTTTTATTATTTACGTAAAATGTTAAGTATGGAAGTAGATACTATAATATGCGTGGTGAATGATTTATATGTATATTGTATAATAGGTAAGTTGATTAGTCGAAAACGGAATGACAAAAAATCATAATATTTTACTTTTTCGGAGCATAGGTAGTGAGCAAATTTCCAAAGTCAAAGAGTCGAAAAAAATATATTTGAAATTAATGTGTATATGTTACGGGCAAAAGTCGAAATCGGGCAAATCTCAGAAATGCCCGGGCAAAACGCGAATTGCAAACAATCCTTGGCCAAAATGTCATATTTCGGCTATTGACCGGGAAAACCTAGTTATGACCAACCTCGTTTGGGAAAAACCGTATACCGACTTTTATCGTAAGGCCAAAACCGCAGTGTCTTATATACGTTCGCTAACAGAAAATAATAAATAATAATAGAAAATAAATAATGTCACCACTATTGGTTTAACTTGGTGGAACTATTAACTTTTTAGACTCACCGATTGTGAGTACGTCAAATCTATTTAGTCGCCTCTGTATTCGCTTGTTGTTTTCTTTGAATTGACCTTAGCTTGTTCTACCTCTTTTAAGAGTTCATCGTATCACTTGTATCACTTTATAGAGCACTGCATTCATTCTTTGTGATTTCATTAAGTTTTTTTTTTCAAATTTAGTTTTAAAAACAAGACGCACACATTTCGTTAGCCATTGCTAAAGACGCACTAACCTATATAAGCTCACAAAAATACGAACTACAGTACAATATTTTACCATTTAGATAAGGCGTATTTTGTGTACTTTTAATATAACGAGTTGATAAAATACGATAACGATAAATTAACAAAATACACATGTGGTCATTTATAATCGTAATAAAATCGTACGATCATAATAATATGTAGGTACATTCATGTACAGAAATACACATGCCAGCATGCCACTATCTCCACACAATATAGATTATAATATCAAATTATAATTAAATTTGTTCGACAAGCCAAAAAAGAATATTATAATTGATGGGTAGAGGGTACTTATATACTGTACCATAAATAGGCAAATTATGATGCATTTATGCATAGACTCGTAGTGCATACAAGTTATGCGCACCTTAAAATATCACTTTAAATTTTAAACTACTATTAATTATATTGATATTTAGGTTCAGTATCATTACGAACAAAATTATCAAATAAATAACAAAATATTGTTATCGATTTTGTTTTTTTTCGTAAAAAAACCGTAGAAGTTCTCACCCAATTATATTTTTCAAAACAAGTAAAAATTATTTGATGGGCGGCGAATGTAGGTTAATAAGATTAATAATACAGTAGAATTCCGTTTATCCGAACGCCAATCAAACGGACGTCCAATTAACCGGACGAAAAAAAAGGTTCTAAGCTAAAGATTATTTCATAATATTATGTTATACTGTTATAGCCGGGAATTTTGGAACATAATAGTGAAGTAACCACTTACAGCATTTTTGTATTTATTGATAATATTTACTTCAAAATAATCAAAATATTATAGATTAAGTCTTTTATATTTCCGTTGTGCACATTTTTAACTCGGGGGTGCAAAAGTCCCCTAGCACCCCCAATGGTCAGTTGTCTAATCGTCGCACAGTTTATAGTCTGCCAATTGTTATATTATTATAACTAGTGAACTGTGTTACAATGTCCCTAAATAACTTTTAAAATGTCATATTATGTCAATCATCCGGATATTTGCTTATCCGGACCACCCTTGACATTAATTAGTCCGGATAATCGGAGTTCTACTGTATATAATAATATAAGAGTTCTAAATTTGTAGGTACGTAAACTGTTTTAAAACTATAATATCGTCTCCATAGCAAGCACATTAAAAAACTGCCAGAAAGTCATATTACAGTTTTAAATATTTCTAAACGAGTATGATATTGACTATCAAGTGCCATTGTCGTCGATCAAACAATAATTTATACTCTTAGGCGTAATAATATTATATTCGTTTGTAACTCATTCGTTATATACTTCAGACAAATAGCGTGTTGTACATAAACGTAAATATGTAAACACGAGAAAGGAGAAAGCACATTAATATCTGGTGCAATAGAAGGTCGAATCTCAGATCATCGGGTTGTTGAAGGTTTTATTATAAACGGGGAGAAGGGACTGTTCGTTTAAAAAATGGTTTACCGTCTGACGTTTTTTTTTTTCGTCCCCTCCCGACTTGAACGAGGTCAGCTCGCATAGCAGGTGCCATATTGTCGTAGTTGACGCGTAAAATTATATCCTTTTCATTAGACGACCATCCGGCATTTGTCCATGGTTTTTTTTTTTCGTGTGTACACAAACCAGCCTGTACAATATTATTTGTGTTTATGAATAATATAATTGTTTTATAAGACCGAGTTGGAATAAATTACTATATAGCTGTAAACAAAATGTTTTATGTAATAGATTTTAGAATATAACTAATTTTACATAATATACCCAAGCATTATTCAATAATATATAGGTATTAATATAAATAGTTGAAGGTCCAACACCACATGTGTTTACACTTTTTATGGGGAGGTTTCAACCAAAAAAACAAAAAAAAAATAGTATTTATAGTATAAGTATACAGTACAGAGTAGAACGGAAAAACACGATTGAACGTAAGTCTTTAGCAGCACTATAATTGAGCATCGAATATTTTATGATATAAAAAATGAATCATATACTTATTGCCATTTTTAAATTTAATCATTACAATATAACCTAAATTAATCTAATTTCTTAATTCTAAAAACTTAATTCACACTAAAAATAAAACATACATTAGAAAAGAATTATTTTATCATACAACACTATTAAGTATATAGGTACGCTTCACAGGATATTAATATATTATACATTAAGACTTCAATTATTTGTTTCAATAAATAAGCATTTTTTTATTATCATTATTGATTCGGTACCGATTACATAGTTATTAGCATACAATTATTTAAACGGTTTGGATTTGGATCTATGGAGTCTTGGATATAATTATGAAGTGATATTTACATTAGATTTACATTATGTTAAGTTGTACAATTCAATTTTTTTCAAGAAAGTAATTTATTATTATACTTTGTATCGAAAAAGGGTCGTATTGATTTGTACAGGTTATCTGGAACTTGACATTTTAAACAGTATGATTACCTTTCAGTTTTCAAATCCATTAAGAGTATATTATAATAAAAGTAAAATATGAATAATATCTCGAAATCAATACAAAGGTTTTTAAATGTTGATTTAAAAACACAAATTATTTATTTAAAAAGGCTATGTCAATACAGAACACGGTATTACGAGATGATGTATAGAAAAAAGTATGTTTCCATTTGTTTGTAATAAATATATAGATTGCATTATATTACTATAATGGTACTTATAATATACCACTGACTATATTATTATATTGTATGGGTAAGTATAAATATGTTTACTGTACTATAGTCTCTGTCTATAGATGTACAAATCGTTTTAACGATATATTATATACACCGTATGTAGTTTCATTACAAGAAAGTAAATACATCCGATGGAATATTTTATGTGGGCTGCATAATATAACATCAAAAGCGGAAAAATATACCATCGTCGTCTTCGGGCCGTTTCAATATTTGTAGTTCTATACGAACGTTTGATTATATTGGCACTTTATTTTTTTAGGACGTTTTACTTAATGTACGACCGAGCGCAGCAGGTATATATAATACGTATATACATACTACCTAGGTATATTGTACCACCTACCGGCCTACCCACACGAGGAGTTTTTCCACCCGCATGCAGTTCCGGTTAATATGCTTAATTTTTATTTATATAAGACACAAATAGACAATAACGGTCCGGCGGAGGGGCTTTCCGGGAAAAAAAGACTTAAAAATAAATATAAAATATATTATACGTAAAGAGAAAGCGCAAACGGCGGGGTATTCGCCACAAGAGGGTTTAAGCATTTCATTCGTGTATACAAAATCACTCGCGACGATACACCAGATACCGGAGATACCTACATAATACCGAAAGAAGTCCCGTCGAGTGGCGACTGCGTTCATAATATAATATTATATCGATAGCTGGGTAAGCGACCGTTTCGTATTTTAATCCGATTTGCGGATATTTGCTCTCCAGTCCGATCGCTCGAGTGTCACGGTATGAAAATCACGTTACAATATTATATATTATAAGTTTATCGTTACACGTAGTTTATGAACGCATTTCCATGCACCGAGGCAGCTCCTTCGTCGTCCCACCGTTTCCTGTGTACCGAGTCGCATCCCCTTTAAACAAAGGCGGCGCAGATTCGCCGGACACGGGTTCTGTGGAAATACATCACATTATATAATAATATATATAATATATCTTTGGCGGTGCTCACCGCAAACACACGACGGGACTTAGGATAGTGTACGCAGTGTATACCTGGGACAGACGCTCGATGGTCCCGCTGCGGCGGTGGAGGCGGACGTGCGTCGGCGGTCAGACCGTATCTGCACATTATACCATCCACCTGCACACGGTGATAATAATAATAATAATAATGTACAATTTATTATATTTTGATACCCGCGTGTATGGGCTGCAGCAGGTAGGTGTTTACGTGGTGCGATACGTTCGAGGGGATTATGCGGGGCTGCAGCAGGCGATCGGTGTTATTTTAGCCAAAATAATCATATTATATAGTAAGTGCATATAATATACGTAGGTACAGCATAGTAACGCGATAACGCTGCACGATTTTGAAAACTGATTTGGATTCGTTCCGCTCTCGAGATTTTATAGGTCGGTCCACTTTTTCCAATTTCACTCACCCTCCCCCCCAAACACCTATACATTTGGTTTGAATATTTTTTAACTCGGGAATTTTCAAATCAAAAACCTTAAAATATATGAGGGACTGATTGACGACGAGTATGAGTCGATCGGTAGGATGAACAAAAAGTGCATACAAATGAGCATATTAAATTGTTCACAGTTCAGTTACCAGTTTACTATACGCACACATTTACAAGAACCGCAAGAATAAAGTTTAAAAATTGCCTATTTATAACTCCTTAAAAATTGTCCATTGGCAATCTCCTAAAACACCAGTTATTTCAGAACATTAAAGTTTTTGAAAATATTTCATTTACATAATTTCAACGACATTTTTGGAATAAAGTTGTTTTTACTTTATTGAATGCAACAACACATACATTTTTGATTTCATATTCTGAAGCAGAATATTATACCACTATTACCACTCTGAGTATTTCAATCTATAAAAATCAAATTTCGGACTTATTGGTTATAAGTAGGTACTTACCGCAAACATAACGAAATAATAATAAATAATAATAGTCATTTATATATTATATTGTAAATAATAATTTTTAACAGTACAGTGAATAGGTAGTATCTCACATATATATAAATAATAATACAGGTCTACTAAATAATGATTTGCAACCCTCCGATAAGCTGAGCTTATGGGTTTGAAAGAGAGTTCACCGTATTTGTCTATTAACTTATAGCTTATAATATAGTCTATTGACACAATATCTACTATTACGGTATTTCAATATTTTTTTTAAATTTTGTAGTTTTAAGATTAACTTGAAATGTTTTACATTATAAAAGTCAAATATATTTATATTAAGGATTCTGCATGAATGAATAGCTATAGAAATCGTACCCAACTGTTTTATTATATTTAGGCAATTATACGTATTAACGTTTTCTTCATATTATCTAGAATATTCATGTGTGACATTTGATAACACATTGTGTCTACGTACCTACTTAAACAGAGCAATTAAGGCATTTTTAAAATGTAAAGTTTTATTACTATAGTTAGGTACGTTTAATTCACTATAACCACTATACTATAGTATATTTTGATTTGTATAACAAACATTTAATTACTCTAATTATGGTTATCTTTAATGGATTGATATAATATTATCTGGTCCCGTGTAATTATGCCATAGTCCATAATTTAAGATTGGTTGTATGCAAGTGATATATATATATATATATATATATATATACATGTTAAGTGTTTTATTTGTAGATTAAATATGCGTCCAACTCCGTTAAAGATATGAAATAATAATTTTCGGATTGTGATTGCCAATGCATTAATGTGAAGATTCCATTTACATTTTTTATGACTTGTATATGTTTAGGACAGACGATGGTCCCTCTGCTGCAGCGGTGGCGGTGGCGGACGTGCGTCGTCGTCTGCAGCCCGTCTCGAACCTGTATAATGATATACAATTTATTATAATTTAATAACCATGTATAGGCATACTTAGGTCTTCACTGGGTGATCCGTTTAAAGTATACAACACTCACGTTGTAACAGAAAACACGCTAAAGCTTTTTAAGATATTATTTTACATAATAATGTTCAAGTCGTTACGTCAGTGGAGCATTTTTGGAATAACGTGTTTTTCCCCTTTTGAATGCGACAACACATACATTTCGATTTAATATTCCAGAACATTACTCAGAGTATTTCAATCTATAAAAATCAAATTTCGGACAAATAGTTAATTACTTATATTACTTATTAGTTATTAGTGATAAGTACCTATTTAAGGTTTTTAATAAGTTGAGTGTAGTAGACCAGCTTTTACGGGTTACCACTGTACCCCTCCACTCCACTCATCCAATTTTAAAATACTTGCAACTCATAAGGTACTCGTCCAAACTTTTTACTATTCTTATACGTATAGAAGTAATAAAATTGCAGTAAAAAATATGACGATAAAAAATTGTAAAAAATATAGTTTTTTTCAAAACCGTTTATAATTTTTTATAAAATAACGAGTGTATCTCGTTTAATGGATCACTCGGTGTACACTAAGTTTAGCTTCGGAAATCACCCTGTGTAAGGTGCGTATAACAAGGGACCTAGTCTTCTGATACTACTTCAACCCCCCTCCCCCCTTTTTCTGCAGCAGGCCTTGTACTACCTATATATCAGGGCTGGGAAGCGATAAGATTAAATTAGCGATAACATTTGTATTTTAGGGACAGCATACCAATATTGCGCTCCTTGCATGTATATTATAATATATTAATTATTAGGTGTAGTTTATATAAATGTACTAACTATTATTGACGTTCATTGCATAACAATATTCAACAAATTGACGACAAATATTTTTTATTAAATCTGAAAAAATCAATTTATTCATGTAGGTACCTACTGTGAATAATTTTATTTTGATTGATGAATTTCAAATATGTTTGATTTTATAGGAAGATTGGCAATCACGGTTGTGTCAGTGTATTCCCAGGCTTAATACTATATTATTTTTGGGATTCGATACCAATTATTTTTAAGAATTTCATTTAAAAACATTTTTTAAATGCATGCTCTCGTGTCGTATAAATGTGTAAGCAGTAAGTGATCATTAGTGTGTGTGTAGCTGTGTGTTAAATAATTATTGCAGAGCGGTCCTACACGTGCAACTGCACATGTCTGCAAAAATGCACTACACGAATGTTAATTATTTTGATATTTTTTTGTCAAAAATATCAATCATTTGACATTCATTTATTTTAAACTTATATTTGTTGAATTTATAGCGTTCTCCACCATACCGCACTGGTGCCATAGACCTTATACTAATAGACGGGGCATGGACCAGTGCGGTAATGTGGAAAACGCTATTAAATGGAAGTTATATTTATTAAAATTATATTTGAGTGGTCGTCGTGGCATTAACTTTAAAACGACTTTCTTACATATTTTTAATACATTTTTTCACTTCAATTTTTCAACAACATTGAAAACAATTCTTTTTAGTAGTTTTTTACCAAAACGAGTGGACAATAAATTTTCAAGTAAACTTCGTGACGAATTTAAATGTTATTACATATTTATACATTAAGGTATACTCGTATTCACATACACATATTATACAGAATGATTCACTAAGCATGCTCACCCTCTTTTCCCTTAAATAATACAGTTATTCAAAATCTGATTTTAGGAATTTTTAAATATACCTACTTAATAATACCGTAATATGTTCAAATTATTGAGATTTTTTGTACTATACTTAAGGGGTGTGCTGTGGAGATACAGACTTCTGTATTTTAAAATGAGAGCACCCCTTTCAACTGTAAATTATTTAGTAGATAATTTTTCTGAAAATTTTGAAAAATCAAAATTCTTATGAGTATAGTTTTTGAGTTATTTAACTTCGTGTTCTGAGTATAAGACGTCCATATTGTAATGGGTTTATAAGATTTGGGGGCAATGGTAACTTGAAAATTGTAGTAATTAATATTAATAATTTGTAAAAACCGCCCTTAAATTTAAATCCAATTTTACGTCTATTTTCAATTTTTAAGAATTATTATCTTGAGTACAAACATTTTAATCAAAAATAGTACATGATGATGCCTATACAAAAATACCAAGTAAAATCTAAAAATAAAAACTTTCATAATGTTTCTATTCTTATTTATCTATCGACGAATTGATTTACTCTTATTATTTTCGTATATTTTAATAGTTCTTAAAACCCGAACTGAAAACTCTGTAGTGGATGTAAAAATCAATATTTTCCCCATATTATAATAATTACCACCGAACACGAGAATATTCGACGGCGAATGATCGACATGTAAGACGTGGTTCATTTATTATTTGAAATAAGCGGTTTTTTCCGACAATTTTAAAATGTATGTTTTGAAGTATCTCAATCAATCATTATGATTGTTTATATCAAATCATTATGTGATTACACTAAAATGTGAAAGATATTCTGCGTCCTACGCCTTCGTTGGCGGATGAGCACTTGTCGCGCGAAATACAATAACAACGAACTAATCCTTTTCGACGGTAATTTACCCACTTGGAAAACAAACTATATTATACAGTACGACCCAGTACACACCCAGATCGTTATTATAACATCGTTCCTATATTATCATATTATCATAATATAGCCTGGCGCGGCGGCGGCGAATCGATCTGATTAATTATATTACATAATAATATCATTATATTGCAGGTAGGTACCTCCTCATAATATAATAATCATATTATTATTATTATTATAAACGCGTATGTCGGTTTTTTGTTTACGTCTCGGCCGCGGTCTATAATACACATCGTAATTTAGGTATAGCCGATATTACCGCGCGTGGTAATAACAACAACTGCAGCACGTACCGTGCGGGTGCATGTGCAGCGGCGGCTGCGGCGGCGCGGCGTGCAGCATTGCGGCGCGTATAGTGCGCGCGCTATATCGTATAAATTTAAACGCGAGCATTATTTTTTATGGATCTCGTCGGATATTGTGCACACAAAATATGCAGTATACGTACACAATATACACCTATTATAATATTATGTATTTATAAATTATTATTATTATTATAATACACGTCTGCAGCACAGCACTGTACGGGATCGCCCGCCGCCGGTGCACTAAATATGTTATACCTATATATATATACATTAATATATTATATTATTATACACACAAGCCGCGCCGGAACGGTTGGCAGCTGACAGGTGACTGCGTTATTATATTATGGTGTATACGCACACGTACGCACACCCACACACCCACACGCGTACACCCCGGAGAGAGTCTCGGGCCGTGGAAGTCACGGTTCGTCAGATTTCGAAAGAAAAAACACACACACAGGCTCGGGAGTGCGCGCGCGCGCTCGTTCACTATAGTACAGCACGCACTGACAGCTGTATAATGGAATCGGTTCGGCCGGTGTGCTAGGTCGCCGCCGCCGCCGCCGTCACCACCGGCCGTCCCTCCCACCCGCTGCCGCCGCCTCACCATGAGTCGGATGTTTAAATAATGCGCGCAACTTATGGGTTCTGCTCGGGCGGCCACGGGACGGCACGCGCCCTCGGCAGTACGAAATGGTAATAATAATGGTATGCGTATTACGCGCGCGCGCGCGCGCGGAAGGCGTAAACGTACACTGGTGTTGCAGTGGTACGGTGACGATAGCCGAACGGCTAGCCGGCGCGCGGGGGTGGCGGGGAAACGCGCGCAACCTGCTCTCGCGACGACCGACGTCCGTCGCACGTGGTGCCGCCGCCGGTTTCGGTCGGTGCCCGGTGGCTGCTGTCGCCGCGCCGCGCCGTACGTATTATTATTATAGTCGTTGTTGTTGTAGTTGTTGTTGCCGATGACGGAAACGCACCGAAAACGTTTCGCACTGTTACGCGCCACCACCCGCTGCCGCCGCGCGCTCGGTCGTATTTTATTATGATAATATACATATTATTATTATTATTATTATTATGTTATTAGTTGTTATTAGTATTACGACGCACTGCGCACGTGGACGTAATATTACGATATAATATTATATTATTATCGTAATTTTATTGCTGGTGCTGCTGCGGCGAATTCGATACGCGCATACGTATAGGTGTGTGCGCCTACGCATGCGCGTGCTTATTTTTAGATCGAGCACGACAGGCACCCGGCCCGCGTAGGCGACACTATACACCTCCAAGACGTGGGGTACTGTTACAACAGTATTGTAAATACCTCACAGACTCCCCCACACCCCAACTCGTTGGCGCACATTCTCAAATTTTTTACATGAAAATCAACGACACGTGTGTATACATATGAAGGGTACAGGGGAAAAGCGGTAGTAGTCCATTTTTTTCGATTTTGATTCTATTGTTTGATTCGATAGAAAATTAGGAGTAGTATTGACAGTTGAAATTGATTCAGTGAAAAAATCATTCAGTCCATATAGTTATTCAATGGAAACGATTAGATATACTGGTAAAGAAAGATTGTAGTCCAATCTTTGTTTTTGCTCCCCTGAAAAATTTACAGAAATGGACTACTACCGTTTTTCCCCTGTACCCTTCATATCGTCACAGACTCCAGTACAAATCATCAAATATTTGTCTGTGTGACTTATAGCTCCAAACGTACAAAAATGACCCTTCATTTGCGACAAAGTGTGTATGACATAAGCGATAAGCGCCACCAATCTAATTATATATACCTGGTATACCCGACATGTTATAACATAAGGTGCAAAAATTGACATATGATTTGCGCCAAAACGAATATTATATTATATAAGTAGCTATTTAAAAATCGCTATAATATACATATTATAAATATAATTTTATAAAAAAAATGTCCACAATAAATTATAATATGTATACAAGTAATTAATATAAATTTAATAAACCGGTCGATTGCGATTTTATAAAAAAAAATTACTAACAATATTTATGTTATAACACAAGACTGCTCACACGCACTGTCATGTGACAATCTATCGTAATCTGATACTAAATTTTTCGTTGACATAAAACTTTGAAGTATTTTAACGATATAGTTCTAAATTTAATATCTATTAAGTATTAACCATGGCACACAGGACAGGTAGGTACATAGGATTTTTAGCTTTCGTACGATACAATTTTGGCGCTTTAGCACGATTATGTCTTCCACCGAAATATTTGATAACAATATTATCTTATCATCATTTTGGATTTTCCTTACCCAACTACTTTTTAGTTCAGTTTCAGTATAGTTATGGTTCGGCGCAGTGGTGACTATTATAGTGTGTTGAAAACTTAAACTCTGTAATATGGACGTAGACATTTCTAATATTTTTTAAACTTATCGAGGAAAACTATAGGTATATTAATATCGATAATTATAAATTCAGAAAATATCATCGTGTTAAAATGAGTGGATATTCAAATTTTAGATTATATTTATTTTGACTATGCTGTAACGATATTATACCACTAAAATTGCGATATAATCTCACAAGTTACTTATCTAGACAATAATCAATACAGTTTTTTAAAAAATATTTCGTTAAAATAATTTACAATCCATACGGTACATCAAGTATAATAATATGAGTAGGTACATTTAATAGTACAGTGGTTACTGACAGGAGGGTAGCAATTACTACGGGCAGGCACTCGGTCGTGCAGGTACTTATTAGGTATTGTTGTGTTTTTTTATTTTTTTTATATCTTAGTAGGTCTCTAGGCCATGACTGTATTTTGAGTCTTCTACGTACATTATGGAGGATAGTTGTTTGTTTAATTGGTTAAGCAATGAGAGTGTAAGTTGGTATGAAACTTTAAGTAATATAATTTTGCTAATAATTGATTAAGTGTAAGGATTTTTAGGTCCTTAAGAACATTTTTGTTTGTGAAATACCGAGGAGAAGACTTTATTAGTGATATATTAAAACACCTGAAGTGTTTTGGTAGGTATATTAGAGGGCTTTGTAGAACCCAACAACTGAATACCGCATGCCCCAAACTGTTCGAATTATTGCATTGTAATATATGGTAAGTTTAGATTGCACTAGTAACGCTAGGTGTAATATAGAGTGAACTGTTTTACGCTTACGTTTTATATTGTGTTGGCTCCAGGTTAGGCGTTTATCTAGAGTTAGACCGAGAGATTTAATTTAGTTTGCCGTTGGAATGGTTTGGTTTTTTCAAGTAACAGGTGGCTGGTCGAGATTTCTAAGTGGAATGATCAACACTTGAAAACTTTTTATACACATTTTAACGCATGCACTTCATATTAATGATATAAACAAAATATAATATACCTATATAATGTGCTCTTTTTATTAATAATATATTACAATTTGAACGTTAACACGTCAATATAAAACGCACTAGGGTTTACCAATAATACACAGTCCACAAATGCGTACGTCATATTTGAGTGATTTTTTGGTGACCCATTTACCAAAAATATTAAGAGCTATCTATTTCTCCGTGAAGTGTGTGATATTTTAAATTCTAATGGTCTTTAAACTATAGGAATATGTAATAATTTATAACGAATTAATATTATGACTTAACAAGTACGTTAATATATTATATATAAGTAAGTAGGTAAATATATTTATAAATATATGATCTAAACCTATAAAAAAAAAAATAAATAATATATGGATAATGGATATAATCCACAGAAGTCGAGTAACGCAAGTCACAAAAAAACAAACTTTACAGGAGAGACAAAACAAAAATATTTGTTGCAATGGACTTAATTATTTAGTGTTACTTTTCGTAAGAGCTGGACATACGATTCTATACTTATATAAAAGTTTAGGACTTAAGTTGGTATACTTCTTGCTATCTATGAATTTATTGTATATACAGGACTTACATTGAACTCAAAATTTAAAAAAAAAATGGACTTGAGTTAGTGACTTTTGTGGTACAGAATTGTTTTTATAGATTAAAGAAGTTCTGTCAGTAAACATTTTTTACAATCCTTTAAAATGTATATTACCATTTACACAAAATTTATATTAGAATTTACATTGAAATTATAACAAATAAAAATAATTTAGTACATTTTGTTTGTGCACTATTCAGAATTTGTAGGGAATAAAAGAGTTTTTTTGGTCTTTTTAGGGCATTAAAATCCCAGCCCTTAACCTGTTAGCTAATAATTATATACCAATGCAGAGTTCGAGGATCGTTCACGATTGGCAATAATGTATACAGTTATATAATTTAATTAATGATATCGAAAACCCGTATAACTTTTCTATGAATAATATTTATTTATTTTGTATTAAAAAAAAAAAATCACTTATCAAAATATAATATTACATAACATTATTTACATGACAAATATGTTAGATTGACAGTACAAAGAACAGTAAGCAGTAAACAGTAGTAGTAAGCAGTATACACCCATTCGAATAACATATATATTATAACAATTTCGAATGATTGTGTGATCTATATTTTAAATTATTTAAATTATTTATAGCATATAAAACTATCAATGAACAAAATAAAATAAAAACTAACACCATCAATAGCGCAAACTCTTACTAGGAAGTTGTTAATTTAAAAAAAAGCCAATTATAAACTATTAAAAGACTTTTTACATTATATTTCACCGGTAGGCCCTATGGTATATTATGTGCTCTCAGATGAGACATTTTGATTTTTCTATATCATAAAAACCTAGCATTTTTCAAAATCGGTTGTTCGAATAATATTTTGAGTAGTATACTAATTGAGTATACTCGGCGGTCGTCATCATAACAGCACACTTACCGTCCATAACCGCACATTTTACACCGTTCAATACCACAAGCATTTATTTTATTGTTAAAAAGGGAAATTTGAAAGGTCGATAATTCAAAACCACACGCATTTGACTGACAGTTAAAAATTAAACATATTTTAATGTTATTAAAAAAATAATTAAAAATAATTAATTATATAATTTATTAAATTGAAACAAATTTACACCCTAATGTTTGCAAAAAAAAAAAAAAAACAATTAAACTAATTTCGTTGTTAATGAAACGATGATCATATACTTTTAAAATCGATTTTTCTCCCTCCCTACATAGGTACTTTGCGTGTACGGTTGCCGTTTCGTATGAGTCGAAATTCGGTTTCAGTAATTACTAATTATCCGTTGTTTTCTAACAAATAAAAAAAAAAATAAATAAACTAATAACAATTCAAAATATATCAATAATTATTATAAGACGTTATATTATATTTTATGTGTGTGTGCGGTATCGATTTGGGGGAAAATATGCGGGGTTAAGGTATAAAAGTGTGCTGGTTTAAAAGACGACCTTTTTCTTTTTTCATGTATTATATTTTAAATGTGTCAACATGTTACATGTTACAACATGTTTTTTAATATACGATTGAGAGTTTATTTATTAAGTATGGTATGGGGATGATCAGAAGATATTATGTGATGCGTGTGTTAATTTATTGAGGAGTGGAAGTGATGGGGGAGTGGGATTTTGTTTATTAGAGATGTTAGAGCAGCTAGGTTTGGGACTAATTTTAACTCGTTAAGGAAATTGGTGGCGATTTGCAGAGGGTGATCGGATGGTGGTGCGTTCGCCGTGGCTCCGGCATATGAGAGTTCTTCTTTTGGGTTTGACCTTTGCGAGTCATGCCCACTTCTGCGAGGTGCAGGTGGTGACCTTTATTTTGAAAGTGTGCTGTTATGAACGACGTCGTCCAGTATAGGTACTACACTCAATAATTCCTGTACATTTTGGATCGGCTCTTTGTAATTTGTGCTCTACCCGCAGTTTTCCGGGAAAGTCGAAATTTCACACCCGTGGGTGACGTTTAATTTATACCTTATACGTCTAAAATAGTGCGGGTTTCATAATATTTAAGGCTGGGCAAGTTAATGATTTTTTTTAACGTAGTTAAGTTAAGTTAATATGCACAAATAACAAAAAGTTAAAAGTCGATTTAATTATAAGTTAACTCAGTTAAGTTAAAAGTCAATACACACTTTTTGTTTATTTTTTATAAAATAAAAAAAAAATAAATTTGTTCTATACAACGCTAGCGTAAGTACTTAATTTTTTCCAGCCCAAAACTAAATCATAGACTATAGTGTTTATACTTTGTGCAGTATTTCCGTATAAGTTAAATTAGAATAATATAAACAATTATTCACGGTAAATATTTTTTGTCATGAAAACCAAATAGACTGAAACAGTGAAATGTAATAAAATTAAAAACAAAATAAATCAATTTAACTACTTACTTCTTAAAATGAAAAATTAATTCGTTAATTAAAAATAAATGTAATAAGTTAACGGTTAAGTTAATGAAAATCCAAAATCAACTAGTTTAAAGTTTAAATTAAATTAACTTTGTAACTCGTTAATGTCCAGCCTTGGCTAATATTGTTCCCGAGTCATAATATATTAGAGTTATAAAAACAAAAAACAAATAAAAACAGTAACAGTATAATGCTATATAAAACCATATAAAACATTAACTTATATAATATATTTTGGTTAAATGGAAAATGTCCTCCTTGCTCATCACGTGAGTACCTCGTACGTAAAGTATCGATTGCTGCACTGCGTCTATACCTAGGTTGTTGATCTGACGTAGGACCGCGACCATGTACGTGGTAACGTCACGTAATTCCAGCACAATGTGTGCGTGTGCGTTGTGTACTTATGTGTATTGAAGGCAAACATCGTCGATACTCCTGAGTGATCGGACAAATTTGGTATCCTGTTCAACATATATCAATTTTGATCCGAGCTCGATAAAAACCATCACGCTTCATGGCATTTTTCTTAAAATTATCTTCGGTTGTCAGTCGTTTTTCTTTACGCTCCACGGGGAAACTATAAGACATACAGTAAAATAACATCACTTATTATTTTATTATTATTATTATTATTATTACTATGCAATTGAGTTATCAACTTATTGTTATTATATAAATTATATTCATTTTCGTTAAACAGAACAGGTACAACAAGACAAATGTTTCGTATCATTATAGTTTTTTTCAAAAAAATTACGCGCACGTGTTAATATACGTCTTAATAAAGTCTTCCACGCCAGATGTCCGCTCTAAATTAATATTGCTATCGATTAGTGCCAGCTCTTCATATCGGTGTTCCGTAATTTAATGATATTCGTGCATTGCGTATACAAGGTAAATAGGTACGTTATTATGAGAGGTCTGAGAAGCAATTATCATTTAAAAAAAAAAAAAATTTGAGTTGACAACAAAATTGCTGCAGCTCTGACGAAGTTTGTTCCGCAATGTCCACGGGGTATAAATAATAATTATATTTTATGTTTCCAAATTTAAAACAACAACAACAAAAACTGTTTTTTTTATTTGCTTTCTACAATCTGTGTTGCCCCCGAGCTAAACATACAACTTTGTACGTCTTTTTGGCGTCCTTATATTATAATATATAGTAGGTACATATTTTATTCCTTGTGATATATAATATGATTTAAACAAATATGGCTGTTTATGGAGAGAGGTATTTTAGCTGTTTCAGGTGTTTGATTCCCATCCCTTTGCAGATGCCGCTCCACTGCAGCTTGATCTTATTAAGTTGCTTAACGTATATATATATATATATATACAGGGTGTAACAGAAAGACCTGAGAAAGGAAAATAATAAATTGATACCTACTAGTTAAACGTATGATAACAATATTATGAAAATCATATGGATAAAAATAATTTATGAAATTGACTTATGTGTTATGACACTTCCAAAAAGATTATTTTTTAAAAAGTTATACGTTTCAAATACATTTTTTTCGAAAAATATATTGATGTTTTATGAGATTACAAAAAATGAACTACTTGACTTGAATAAACGTTTTTACCATCGAAATTCGTCTAAAAATTGGATTTACAAATTGGCTAGGTAGGTATATTTAATTTTTCTAAAAATTTTAGTATCGAAAAATAACAAAATATGTTCTACTCAACTTTGAGCGCAATCGTTTATATTATGAATTAAAAAAAAAAAAGGTTTAAATTTTAAATGTTGATTTTACGTATAATTAAAGTCATTTAATTTATCAGTAACTTTATGTTACACTTTTAACCATGTAAACCTATTAAATATATATATTTTAAATCATTATTGCTATCAAGCGATGTTATTAATAAGTATAAACTCTTATACCTAATTAAAAAAATAACTAATGTTCTACTTTAGACATACCAAATGGCAAATAATGATTGTCATAAAGTTTATTATAGCTTATATTATATATTGTATTCCATATCTGTTTGAATGGATATTATTTTGATAACATACGCCCTTAGGAATTGTTTGGCCGTATACGTGCCAGTATGATGTATATAAGAAGTTTATATCAAAGTAACAAACCCACTTTTAGATAGAAAAAATAAATAATAGAAGCGCGTAGAGTATACCTCACATCAGCTATTTTCGAGAATTTTTTCAATTAAATATAAGTAAAAGATAAAAGTAAGTATATATGAAAGGCACCTATTCCTTTTACGTGCGAAGATATTTCTGTCTAGCAAAATAATAAATGTCATATTCCACTACACGGTAGCATTGTCCTCCCATCATATACACCATATCTTTTTATATTATTTTGCTCTCATAAGACGACTGCCTTGTTCAAAGTAAGGCGAATGAACAATGTACTGCAGAAATCTTACATGAACACTTTATGTAGTACCTATGTAAGTTTTTTTTCTGAAACGTACAAATATACCGAAGAAAATGTTATTTTTTTCCTAACATTAATACTAATTGCTAAAGTTAAAATTGATATTTTTATCAACATTTTGTATCGAAATAAACTATCATGATGTCTGTACTTTCTCTTAATTCTATATATTTTATAATATGGTATGACAAATTAATATCACATAAATAATATTATATTAATCTTTAACTGCATAGACCTTGAACTTATACTATAGGATGATTTCTTAAGCACGCTCACCCTATTTTTATGCTTACATTATGCATAATATATTCAAATTCTGATTTTTAAATACACTTGAAAACCATATTTTTGAATCCCTTGAGAATTTTGATGCTTAGACGATTTTGAAAAAGTTAGTAATTACTATTGCCCCTATCTATATAAATAATTTGTAAAAACTATCCAAAAATAATAAATACTAGGTACATCGTTTATATTTTTATGGATTATTATTCTTAGTAGTTATATAAATTTTAATAATTCAACAACTACTCATTAGAATTATGATTTATATAAATTAGAATTTTCAATAAAATCGTCCGCTAAATAATTTGCAGTAAAAAAGCCCCTCTTTTTTAGGGGTGGTTTTTATTTGAAAAATAGAAATTTGTATCGGTACAGGACACTCCTTAAAGTATAGTACAAAAAATATCATCTTTGGGTATATTTAAAAATGTCAAATCAGAATTTGATTAAATGTTCCCGTATTAAAGGGAGACAAGGAATTTTCATAATTAAAAAATCATTCTGTATACTTTGAAGTTTATATAAGGTCTTTGATTAACTGTTATTTTTTAATTCTAGACATAGGTACGCGCGTGTTGTATTGATTGGATATTAATATTGTAATATATTTTCTAAATGATAAAATTGTATATTTTTATATTATTTAAAAAATATAAAATAATATTGAAAACATGATATTCAATGGCTATTCTAATAATTGGTTCAATATTTTCTCGCACTAAATATTAATTATTTATATTATTATAAATATGTTACAGTTACAACGATGTATTGTATATTATATTCCATTGTACTAATATACACGATATTTTTACACTGAATGTCTGAATATATTATTATGATTTACGTAATAATAATCGTGTTCGTTAACTATAATATTGGTGTAATCGATTTAAAAATCCTGATTTTAGTACATTTATCGCATGCTTTATGTTTTAAATTGTCCGTGAAAACATAAAAAAAAATTGAAATTAAGAGTTTTCAATAATAATATCCAATATTCTTTTATCAGATAAGCTACCGATAAAACCAATTACGTATATGGATTTACGTCCATCTATTATAGGAACACTGCGTATAACATTGTAAGCATCTTAGATCATAATAATATTTAAAGTGAAGTGTGTTGCCTTTTTAATAACTTCATTAGTGTATAATAATATATAGTTATTTGTCACAGATGTTTTATTGAATTATTGGTTTAATAAGAATGTACCTTCCCACTAGAAAGCCAACGTTGATGAATGTTATAGACGATACATTTACTATATCCATGTTATTATTACGATGTTAATATTGAGAAAATAAGTCTTTTAAATGATGTCAATACATCAATCGTCGACAAAAGGGGCCCGTCTACTACTGTAATTTATTATTTTCCGGGAATGGTAAGAATAAAAATAAATAATATAAAACAATCCAATCACACTAGGTAGTAATAATATAACATTATGGTATAACGATTATTAAATTATTATAACTATTATAATTAATGACTGTCACAGCGTTAAACAACGTGCCATGTCCACATTTAAGTTAAAAACGATATGCCTTTATTATCTGAACGTTCCTACTGAATCTTTGAACGAGTTAAATATTAAACATGAAACGGGCCATCAAATAATACATTGAAATCATTAATAAAACGAAAAGATTATTCGATTTCAAATCAATTTACTATGACTTGTACAATTGTATATTATAAGTAGGTACTGAATCAGTGTATTTAGTTACCTACCTACTTAAATTAAAAACAATATCCATTTGACAGGACCATTTTATCCGCCAGTCTGAGTGTACCATACCTACATACATTATCGACACGGTAACGACAAAGTTTATTTGCGTCGTAATTGAACACTCCGTATAAGGTTTTAAAAATATTCAAAGTTCTAGAAAAGCATTTTACGAATTTCTATAGTAATAATCTGATTAACTTTTACTCATAAGAAGTATAAAATATTATTATTCGTACCCAAATCAATCGACACATATTTTTTACTACAATATAATATGCCTACCTACATTTTGACATTTGAAAATCTCGTGTTGGGGTAAAATATAACCTCAAGAATCTGAATTATTAAATCTCATCACAGATCACGACGGTATATTAATAACTGTTTTCTGAACCTAATCTTATAAAATAATATTGTAAATAGTAAATGAATTATATTTCATTAATTAGATTCCGTCCAACAAATCCGTCTTACAAATGTACAAGTACAACATAGCAAAAACTGTTTTGAGCTGGACAACTTTTATCGCACCATATTTGTTGTAGAACTATCAAATTTTCACAACACGTAAAAAAGAACTTTATCTGTGCAATAACGTGTTTTTTTTTTTTAATAGCGCTATCCAATCATTTTTTATGAGCTAACAAAAAAAAACAAAAAAACCAAATGTTTAGAAACAAATAACTTTTATTGTATTTACGTTATCTAAAATATGGGCACGCTGTAGATAATTTTCTAGTCTAAATGTTCAGAAATCAGCAATTTTGGAGCCACTACTACAAACGCAGAACGATATAAAAGTTGTCCCTCGAAAAACAGTTTTTGCTATGTTGTTACATTTGTGAGACGGAGACAACACATGCGGGTGTGACTTCCTCTTAAGCAAACAAAAATAGTTTTTTTTCTTCATGTTTCGTAGGATGTATAGATGCAACGGCATTTCTTTCTCAAAGCAATTAAGTCTTACAAACTTGATGGAATCTCTCGAGTCCATCTGTTCCTATGTGACCGTTGATCGTATACACATGATTAGTCATGCGTAAGTCCACAACATTCTATAAAGTTATTCACAATGAACTTAACTAGGTGTATAAGACTTGATTAAAAACAGCATGCCCTCGTGGCCTATTTATTATAAAAAATAATTCGATTTTTACTGTTGTCCTACGGCACATTAGCACATGTCGTATTATACTATTCAAACCAGCTATAGTCAGGTAAATTAAAACACAGTCATCTGTATAATATAATCTTACGTCCCTTTCTCTCTCTATCGAGTTATAGGGCGATTTGCGTTTGGGCGAATTTTTAAAAAATGCAGTGTATTCGGGCAATTTAGTTTAATGCGTTTGGGCGAGTGATTTTAAAACATTGTCATGTGTTTGGGCGATCTTTTTTTATCATCCTAGAATGGTGTATTTTATCAATCCATTTTCTCTGTCATTTTGACAGACTTGGGTTGTCCATGATGAATTCTACGGGTTAAAAGTGGATTGTTTTTTTTTTTTTTGTGTGTTTGTATGTGATTAAAATTGAAATTATTGAAAATTATGTTAAAATATTGTTAAAATTAAAAAAATATGTAAGTTATATTAATATAAGCGTGTGTAATTAAAAATTGAAATTATGTGCCATGTTTAGATTGATATAAAATTCCCTATAGATTTTGTATACTATTTTCATCTTAATATTTACAAACATATAATTTTATCTTTTATATTGTATCATACTCGCTCAAACACATTATAAGAAACTCTCCCAAATACATTACTTTTATTATGTGGGTAAAAATGTAATTCACCCAAACGCATGACGCCCCAAGTTATAAACTTTAGTGAACTCTCCAATGAGAATTCAATGTCAATACAATTATTACATGGATTATACAAGGTAATCAAGGGAGCCCATTAGGGGTTGCAGGGGGGTGACATATGTCACCGCCCATAGGCAAATGTGAAATCATACAAATTTTTTTAATTATAAACTTTATTTACCGATGATATCACATGATGACGTAATAATACATGGGTACATCGTTTATCTATGTCGTATATCTATTTTCTGTTCTTTAATAAAAGAAATGTTGTCGGTTCTTAGTTTTTTTCTTATGATATTGTCACCTCTATGATTGATGGGCACCCTTGATGGTATTGATAATAATAATATTATGGTTCATTTTCAAGATTTTCACAAATAATTTTTTATATAATAAAAAAAGGATTTTTAATCTAAAAAAAACCACCAACAAAAATTGCTAAGGATAAAATTTGTAAAAAATTATAGTTTTTTAATGAGTAAAATAACGATCAATTATCAAAAAAAAAAAAAACTGGTCTCAAAAACGTTGAGACTTTTCGAGAAAATTAACGTTTGCTTTTAAACAATATTTTCTCCACACCTATATAATATTATCATATTATGTATAATGTATGAAGCCATTTATAATGATAATACACCAGTCACCACCGGAACCACATGTGTTGTATCGCTGCACATTCAAAATTGTTGGCCGTGACGCAAATTATTTAATAGACAATGAAATACAACCCTTAACAATAACACACATTGTACGTAATATTATTAGGTTAAAACACGAGAGTAAATTCTTTGAAGTAAAACCGAGCCAATACAATACAGGTATATATTTCTGATTTTTTTTTTTTAAACATTTTGCACAATTTATTATGATGAAGCAATAATATTGTACAGATATTATACGTTAAAATTTACGTATAACACGCGTATGATGACTTAGGAATTTAACGTGAGATCGAAAGGTCTTAAAACTATTTGAATTTGTCATAATTTATAAATATTATATTTTGTACAACTGCAATACTGTTGGTTAGGTGAAAAGTTTTAATTTTTTTAAATAAGTGTCATCGAATTGCCGAAACGCCAGATGACATGATTTGAATTTAATCATCGTCGTCATTTTTTTTCACACCGTTTTTTTTTATTATTATTATCGGGTTAGCACGTCAAAGTTGAGTTGTTAAATTTAAAAATATTAAATATCATGTATGGTATAAAATATAATGCCATATCGTTCAAATTCCATACGAAAATTATGTGGATCCGAATAGTCTTATATCCGAATTTTACGATTAGTTTTTTAATCAAAGCTTTTTTATACACATAACCTACCAGGAAGGGGATTTTATAGCAATTTCATATTTCTTTTGAAATGCTTCGGAAATAGCAGAAATTTGATTTAAATTCAGGAAATTTCACGGAGAACTTAATTAATATATTATACTTAGTCTTTTATATTTTGCTATTTTTCAGCTGATGTTAGTGCTATTCCTGAACTTTTAAAGAGATTTGTGAACTTTGACCTGTTTTTTTAAATAAAAATTGGTTATATTTTATTGAATAATATTTTAATAAACGTGTTTTTTATTATTAAATATTTTTTAAAGTAAATAGACCGACTACATCACCACCACAGGGACTCGAGAATCGGCGTTCATAATTTTATAATATTATTTGGTTCTAATTTTACACTTTTGTTATCGGTTGATTAGTTTTTGTCATTTATGGTTGCGGTTATCGTCGAACAAAAATTAAAAATTAAATTTAATAAATAATTATTATTTTAAGGGATAAATTGCTAATGAGTACCTATATAGGTATCTAATAATGAATAAGTTTCTATTTTTTTTTTTTGTTTTTATTGACAATTATTAGCAATATTTGAGGTTTGAACTCATGTTCTCGCTATAAAATCCCAACCTCTCACACTACTAAATAATTGTGTGTTGAGAGGATGTCAGTTTATACTATTAATTGATTTCTCTCTGCAGACCCACGTACGACATAGCAAATTTGTGTTCAGCAAACCCAACCACCCTGTGTTGTCAGCATTTATAGTTAGAGTGAATTGATCTATAATAAAACTTTAAGTCGATGGATTTTTTACAATATTTTAAGTCTTAAAGGAAGATTCGAGTATTTTTAAATTGTAAAATTGTATACAACTCGCATGGAATAAATAAAACGGATAACGTGAAACGTACAAACGCGAATAATGTATTTATTATTCGGTTTGAGTTTGCAAACAGGTTAGCAATTCACGCTAATATATTATGCCAGCTAAATCCATAACGACACACATGGTTGCGGTTCTGCTGAATGCTGTAAATTTTGCCGTGTTCCAGGCGGCAGTTGATGGCTGCAGAGAGAGAAAACAAATAGTGCTCGCTCATATTATAATTATCCTCTAAATGTTATTATGCGATTCGTATAATACGCGCTTTAAGATCAAAATAATATTATAATATAAGTAATCATTTTCGGTCGGACCACTACAACTATTGCAGACAAAAACTGTTTGCTCTTGGAACTCGTGTTTATGTACGCGTCTCGTATAAGGTATTGAGGCGGAACAGAGTGAGTAGGTACCTATACTATGGTTTTAACAGAATTCGCGGTTACACATTTGTGCAACTCTCGAACTATCAAATATGCTGAGCTCAAACCTTCAGCATAGTATTATAACTTATTTAAACCCCACGCGGAACATAATATAACATCAAAAGTAAAGTGCGAAGCTCTAGGCGATATCCTAATCTGCCGTTTTATATCTACTTTAATAATTAATTATAATATTATATATGATGATATCATGATTTATACAAAATTATTTAAAATTATTTTCGATTTATACAAAATCAATATACCTAGCTACGTGTGATATTATTAACAGACCAAGTATGACCAGGTATTAAGGAATAAAAATATCACTGTGATTTCCCAATACCTATAATATTATTGGAATTATCTCGTTCCAATTATTTCGTTCAAGGAACATAGTTCCCTTTTCGCGTGAAGGAACATATTGGGATTTCGTTGATTTTTTTTAAAGGAACATACGAACGATTTTATTTGTTTCTTTTTTCGTTAACTTATTTTTTATTCTTATTTAAGGGAATTTAAATAATTTTTAGAGCAAAAGTTTTCAAATTTTTTTTTTTTTTAGGAGTTTAGTCGATATAATTAATAACAATTTATAACTACATTATTTTAAATTGATTTTAATTCTAGTCACTAGATAATATTGTATCAGGATTGGTAACCAACTTTAAAGAACATTAATTTACTCCAAAATAATTGTTGTTTTACTGTGGTTTTTAAAATATTTTCTGAAATTATTAGCAATTTTAAACATATATTAATATACAATTTGTTATAACCTGTATTCAATTTCCGATAATTTATTTCAGGTACCGGAGGGTATAATACGGCATTGTACAAAAACAAAAAAATTCCGTCTTAATAATTTATGTATTTAATTTGGTAATATAATGTAAACTTTTTTCCACAATTTCAGAACGTATAAGAATCTTATTAAACATAATATATATATATGTCCTATTGTCCTGTCATAGTAGAATATAATATTATTAAATAATAATAATATAACTTTTGTGTTTCAACGATAATAATTATTGGGTATAATCTATCTCTAGTAATGTGCGGAGGAGGATTCACCGTGATTTCTAATTTTAAAAATAATTTGTTATATCGTATTTATTTAATATTAGTTGTCCTTTATTATTATGCTGTGCCTTGAGTTTTTACAATGTTTTTAAAATTTTGATTTGTACTAAGTATGAATATAAACTTAATTAGATTAGATCCAACACTACAAGCTCGCTTATGGACTCAAATTATTACTTAATTTGTCTATTTGTGTATAAGTAAATTTGGCATTGAATGATGTGAAATAATAAATAAAATATGATAACAAATAATATAAATGCGCACAAACCCATAGACCCATCATGGTACATATAAAATAAATGCTTAAATAAATCACGTCGAAAAAACATCATCCTCGAGAATGTCAAAATCTCTCGTCGTTAAAATATTTAAGTCATCGCGGCAACATAATATTAGTTAGGTTGGAACATTCGTACGATCATTAAAATATATATTATTATTATACGAGACAGATTTCTGGACAAAGACGCATATATATATATATTGTCAAATACCTACTGCAGTACGACCCATACTCGAGCATAGTATATAGCCATTAACGATAGTGCCTCTGATACGTCGTACCTATATACACACATATTATATACATATTATACTCCTCATGTCGGATATATGATACCTAAACAAGTGAACGAAACACACGTGTTGATAGTTAATTATATAGCGCAATGGTATAGGCCGCAGGGGTGGCCAAACTATATTCTTTTCGATTACGATCTACTGAGATTATATTTCTCCTCTGATGTAAAAAAAATAAATAGTTATTTTTAAGTCTGTATCACTAGGTATGTAATAGTATTAAAAATAAAAACACTGCTTTCATCTTAGACTAGCTGATCCCGTGCACTTCTTTGCCCATTAAAAATGCCAACTCTATGCGAATAATGTGTTTAAAATAATAATATAATAGCTTTAAGACCCATGACAACCATTTATAAACAAAAATTTCCATCGGAAATCTCAAAATCCCTGTTTGAGCACCTTCCAGGAGTTGGCCCTCTCCCTTTTTAAATTAGCCTATCTTCTGCTCAGAGGTTTAATCTCTGTACCATATTTCATCAACATCGGTCCAGCCGTTTAGGAAGGCATAAAGGACACACAGACAGACAGACAAACATTCATTTATATATTATATAGATTATAATACAAAACATGAAAGGCTGTTCGTTGGTATAAGAACATCAATCGAGAACGACTGGACCGAATTGCCTCATTTGTTTTTTTTTTCAAATATTTGTATAGTACCTATTCCGAATGAGGATACTACGGAAAGAAAAACGGGAAAAGTTGCCTGCAGGAAAGACCTTTTCCTGTGGGATTTTCGTGTACTGGTATAAATAATGGTTACATTGGTTACATATATTATTACAAAATAGTAATAGTATAGAGAATTAGTATATTTTTAACCTGCTTCGGTTTGTCCGAATTTAATATACTCAAAAACCGCTGGACCGTTTTCAAAAAAAGTTACATAAATTATTGATTCCTTGAGACTTGGAGGGTGCTTATAGTTTATTTTGTACATCCCTATATCTAGGTAGCTAAATGCTAAAACGTAGCAAACAGGATTTTTTGTTCAGCTCACGAAAAAAGAATATTTATTATTTTGTTTATTCATAGAGACATAGAGTGGCCATTGATTACATTTAGTATTAATATTGTAATAATTAGTAGAATAGGAAACATTTTTTTTACAAAAAATGATGTAGACTAGTTTTTTTTTTTGAGGGTAACGACTTAACGAGTCGTCTCTATATTGCCCCGAACAATAATTTCGTCGTTTAATTTATATTTATTTTTTTTATTGTGAAAGTCGCCATGCTTATTAGTCAAATAATAATAAAATTTAACACCGATAGGCACACCCTCAAAACATATTATCTCTATAATGATTGTAAAAAATCATAAAAATCGATCATAGGCTAAACGTTATATATTCACGTTTTATCGTTTTGAAATAGAAATCAAACATGCGCTTACATCCACCAAGATGTATTTAAATTTATTAATTTATTATTAATGTACCTAAGTTTGTACAAATTTATTCATTTAACTGGTATCAATTTTTCATTTTGCATTTATCAGGTCAGGTCAGGTCTTTCTGTCACACTCTGTGTCTCTGTATAAATTATATTATATGAATATCTACATTGCACGTGTAGGTATTCGATTCGTCTGTACTTACCTAGTTTTAAATTTTTGCTTACTCCTCAGAATTCGTTATAATAAATTATGATATACCGATTTATCAATGAACAGTATATACCATACAAATATACATATTCTATCGTACACATCACGCAATTCATTATAATATTATCTTTATGAAATTATAATTGGTACTGTATCTGGCGCGCACATTATACTACATGGCGTGGATAAATAGCTGTCATATCAGGTCAGCCGACTCGATTATTATTGTGTAGTTTATGACAATGACTAAAAGGCTACAATTGTTGTTAACGTTTATTATTATTATTATTTTTTTTGTTTTTTTTTAGGTTTGAACACAATGTTTTTTTCCCCTGCGCTTGAAAATATTTAATACCGAACAAAACATTGCAGAAAGGGTTATGGGTAGGTAAGGTTTATTGTATATAGTTACTAAATCTTCCGTTGGAATGTTGAAAATGTATATAATGGAACTTTTGTACGGATTCGAGTAGTCGTATATAATTGTTTTCAAAAACGAGAATCCAAACTTATAATAATATCAAAATATTATTTCTGAAATATTAAAATTTTCTAAATTGTATTGTACTTATGTCATAATTTCTTTTTTTTCCAAAGTTTTAAAAACTAGTAATTATGAACCTACTAAAATGGTTTAATATTATTAATTAATATTAAAGGTACGTTTAGTTTGAGGTCATTTGATATTACTTAGCTCCTGTCCCGTTTATATAATATAGATTTTTTGGACTTATATACATACCATATATTACACAGTCTTAGAGTATGCATATAATTTGCAAATAGATAAATGTATTTTACGCAGAAAACGTAATCGGGGATACATTTAGACTCGTATAATACTAATATACTAATTTGTTGTTCACAACTATTTTTCTCTTGGCTATTTTTGTATTTAGAAAAATATATTTTTATGATTGTATCAATTCTAAGTTATAAGACGTGGTTTACAGTATTTTCGGTAACCAAAGGTATTACTGAATCGTGGACCACGGTAAACTTGTGTTCTAAAATAGCCTATAGACTAGGGTGCCTATATAATTAGAGCAACTAACGGTGGCTTAGCCTCCTCTGATTACGATTTAGCCCCCCCCCCCACAAAAAAAAAAAATATATCCCTTATTGATTATGTAAAGATTTCCCTGTGGGTTATTTCAAATTAATAATTTTATTAGGTTGGCTGTATCCGGTAACCTCGTCAGAGTTTTAACCCTAGTTTCACCTATGGTACGAATGGTACGATAATAATACCTATTACGGTTATATTAATGAGTAGGTACGCAGGTACTACATTATATACAATAACGCAGTAGACATTAAACTATCAAAGTAAGAAAATTGTTACTATTTTTAGATTCTGAGCGGAGCGAGGGAGCTAGTGGTTTTACGGTAGTGTTATTTTATTTATTTTTTTTTTATCCTGTATACAAAATTTCTACCAGAAATAGTGCTTTGATTTCAACATATTATAGTATCTTATATTTTAGAAAATTGGATCAAGATGGTACTTTAGAGAGGTCATTTTTCGATATTCTCAATAGTTATTTAATGCCACTGGAAAAACCACCGAAAAATTACGAAAAACCGCTAAAAACGGGATTTTAATCTATAACGCTTTGTCTATCACCATAGAAACAAATACAAAATTATAATATCATAATATTAATTCAACTTACACGGGCTATAGTAAATAATGTCAATATAAAAATATATCCAGACTGACAAACCGTCTCCGCTCAGAATCGTTTTTCTCAATGATAATATCATATATCATTGAATTCAAGTTTAATACAATCCATTATACAGGTGGCCCAACTCGTAACCTATTGTGCAGCAGCGCGACATCCACTTACCAGCGCTTTTTAGTTTTTGTTTGTATAAATATCAATAAAATGTATTTGTTTCTTAGAAAAAGCTCGAAAATGTCGCTTTACATCCACATATACGGTTTTAGATTCTGAGTGAAACGATGAATGTATTGATTTTACAATGATTTGTGTTTTTTTTTTGTGTCTGTCATCAAGTTTTAGGACAGTAAAAGTACTTGGATTTTCTTCAACAATATCTTTTCTGATAGGAAAGTGAATCTAGTTGGTACTTTGGGGGGTCAAAAGTAAAATTTTTCAGTAGTTTTCACAAGCGCCGGGAAAACAATATAAAAATTAAGGAAAAACGGGAATTTTTACGCAAAATCGGTTTTCCAAAAAATAGATTTTGGTTTTTGGTGTAACTCTAAAAAAATGAACGTAAATGAAATACTATAATATACATGAAATTTTCACTGGTTGTTTTATTTGCATTTTCTATACACGATAACATTTTCAAAATATATTGATTTATTTTGAACTGTTTAGGGACATATCATTTACCATTTTTTTTTTAGTTTTTTTCTAAAAATATCAATAAAATTGTATTTGTTAGTTGCGAAAGCTTGAAAATTTTATAGAAGGCTCCTAGTATATTGTTTCAAAGGCAGATGAAAAATATTAAAAACCTTAGTCACAATTTTTTTTTATAAGCATTTAAAGTTCAAAAATTAACAAAATATGGAAAAATCACGAAAATTAGCAAATTAATTTGTAAAAATTTGTCTTTTTAAATCTAAGATTTTAAAATGTAATACAAGATTCCTTATAAGATTATCTACCTTTATCAAAAAAAGAAATGACTATAAGTAAGACAAATTAAATTTTTATGAGCGTTTAAATTCAAATTTTTACAACATTGGATATTCACTCGATTTCTCATGTAGCGATTTCTTTATTTTGTTGTAATTCAAAAACGAATAACTGTAGATACATGATAATTTATCAAAATCTCGAAAATTATCAATCATTGTAATTAATAAATTATAAAATGTTAGTTTTTATAGCTAAGGATTGCAAATTTAAGACAAAGGTTCTCATAAATAGTTCATACTGTAACCATAAAATCTAAAAAATATATGAACGCAGTTATTTTTTACAGATATTTTAAATTCAAATTTGGACGAAAGTACATATTAAAAAACCTAGAATAACTATTTTAGTTATTTTGTTGTGATTGAATAATATTAGTCGTGGGTACTTGAAACGTCTAAAGTGTATAGGTACTATTATATATCAATGAAAATATCACGGTTTTTGTTGATGTACAACGCGTTATAAGTACCTAATGGATATTGTGATATGATTAATTTGGAATTTATTATAGGTACCTATTATTGGTAAATTTTTTTTTAATACCATAGTTATGTATATAATATGTCTTATACCTAAGCTGACATACCGTCTCAGCTCAGAATCGTTTTTCTTATACAATGATATTATATCGTTGAATTCAAATTTAATATCATCCATTATACAGTGACTCACTTGTAATCTACTGTACAGCAGAGCGACACCCACTTGCCCACCTTTTTTTTTTTTTATTATTATTGGCAATCTGCGGGTATTCTGCAGTTTATTTTATTGTCAGCTGTAATGACTGTATAAGTGTAAGTTCTTAAAAGAACACAGATCGAACGGGTGTTTGACTGCGATGACACCTCTGCTGCGCGACGTATATTACCTATATAGGTATCTGCAGCAGTGCTGTAAGACGTGACGAGTGACGACCGTTATCGATTGAAATCGTAACTGTACACAATGTAGAGTATACGATATACATATTATTACGGGACGTGAAAATACTTAAAGGATGATCTTGGGCGGTAGGGGGGGGGGGGGGTCGTCGACATAGTCGCGGTGCGGGGTTGTGAAAGAGAGGGCGGCGCATATAATATAATAATATTAATATTATATAGTGCGAGGTTGCGGCATATATTGTGTTGTGATATATAGAATATTATCCACACGAAGTGGTTTTCAACACGTTTCTTCCGTTCCGCATACGCACGTCCGGTGTAGGTTCATATCATTATAATATATATAATAATATATACAAACGCGGCGGCTTGGCATACGCAGGTAGGTACACAATATCAAGTGTCGTATAGACCCTGTCAACGGTTAATCATAGTAGACCATATAGACTACGTCAAGCTATATACAGGGTGTTGCACGAGAAATGTGTCAAACTTCTAGAGGTGTTTCTACGCCTCAAATGGAACAAAAAGAGTCCTTATGACCCCTGCCTTAAAAAATAATAGATAAACCTGAAATTTTTTTAAATCTCGACATTTTAATGTTATAAAAAAATAGTGTTATTCTTTTTACCCAAAAAATCAGTTGGGAACCTTGTAAGATATGTTTTCCTAATCCCAATTTTATGAGCTTTTCATCAATGTATTCAAATTAATTGTAGTACCTACGGTTTAGCAGACATGAACATTATTATGAAACAAACTTACGTTTAACCAAAAAAACACGAACATGGAAGTTATTAATAATTCTATTATTGATAATTCGATCATGGTCACAAGGACTTTTTTTTAAATTCTAACGTTTTAAATTTACTCAAGAATACCAATAAGGATCATATAATATTTTCTAATTTCTGATTTTTTTGTACTACTTAAGGAGTATCCTGTGGCGACACGAACTTGTATTTTTCAAATAAGACCTCCACCTTTTTGGGCTGCAAATTATTTAGCCGACGATTTTCTTGAAAACGAAAGTGGTAATAGTATACACCACATGGCAGCGGTTTGGAACAGTATACTATGTCTTAGTTCTAAGTTGGTTTTGGTTCTCAAAAATAAACCGAAAGTTTCACTGTACCTACTTATGCACCGGGGAAAAATGAAAACTCATCCCCCTTTTTACTGAAAATTATTTAGTGAATAATTGTTTTGAACACGTTGACTTACAATATTGAGAAATTAACGTACTTGATATTATAAATTTCGGTTAAATACGATTTTTTGATAACACTATTGAGAACTCTTGATATTTAATTTATTTTCCATCGTCGCCAAATTTAATCGAACGATAATTTGAGCACGATAATATTTGAGCAACATATTTAAGGATTATTATCCTTAGTATGAACATTTTATAAATTCAGAAACTAGGTACTTGTTAAAATTTTGATTTAAATACAACATTTTAATGAGAATCACCCACAAAATAAGGGAATTTTCATTTTAAAAGTTGAAGTTTGTATCGCCACAGTTTGAGTAGTACAAAATGATAAAGGAATTTGAAAATATGCAGGTCTTTGGGTATACTCAAAAATTCTAAAAATCAGAATAAATGGAGGTGAGCATGTTTAAAAAATCATTCTGTATATACATTTTTTATTCTACGTCCTATATGTATAATATTACATATTATTGGGTGATTTAAATTTTTATAAGACTATAATTATTAATTTATGACTTTTTTCAAGAATATTTATTTTAGGTATAGTAAGTTGTATTACTGAATCTTTCAATAGCCAAATAAATTATACGACAACGTTCCACATAAATTCGTTCTGAATCGATTTTTTTTTTTTTGTTTTTTTTTTTGGGGTCAGCGTTAAGTAATTTGTTAATATTGTATAAGTGTTCTCAATCGTTCGGCCCAAAAGGTATAACAATCGTTCTATAGCCGTATTTTTCCTAGTACAGAGAGGTCCTCGTCTGGTCACTCCCGTAACAATATTTGGAGTTACGAGGAGTGTCGAGAATCGGAAAATAATATGCTCCTTAAGTGGTGTAGGTATCGTGTTGAAAAATGCGATTTCGAATAACACTGCATTATTGAAAGAGCCCGTTTGGGGTGGGCATTGTCGGGTGCGTGAATCACACGGGGGGGATGAGTGAGGGTGCTGCTGCTGCTGCTGCTGCTGTTGCACAACGGGTTGATATCGATGCCGACGACGGATATTATTAATATCGTACAACATGATGTAGGTGGGTGGTAGGGTACATGTGTGTATAATATCGCGGAATAATAATTACAACAGATACGGCGTATCGGTTTCCAGCGGCGGCGACGGCGGTTTGGAACAGTAGACGATGACTTTGCGGATTAATTGTATTGTATTTGTGTGCGCGCGCGCGCGTGTGGGTCTAACCCGCCTAATAACAACGATAATAATAATATAATGATACACGTTTTATTAATAATATACGCACCTATATAATAGATGGCCGATTGGGTTTCAGACGAGTGTAAAAAAAAAAAAAAAAAAATACTAATAATATAAAAACCGACTCGCCTCCTGCTCCACGGCTAGGTATGACTAGCTGGTGTAGGTTCGCCCAATGCGAACGTCGGGCGTAAAAAATTCCGAAATGTACGATATAATATAACGTACATTAAATGATAAAAACCAATTAACGTGCCGTCGTCCTATGACGACGACGACACGACATATGGGCATATATCCTCTCCCGAGGGCTGCAGCCCGACCAGCAAGTGGAGGCGGTGGTGGTGGTGTTGTAGAAAATATAATGTACATATACAAGGGACAAGGGTGGCTGTGCGGGGGTGGTTGTTACGACGCCACATGGTTCCTGGTCGAGCCGTCGTCGGCCGCGCGAGTCGTGGCATATGGACCGGGGCAGCTCGTGTCCATAACAATAATATTTTATAGTACCCATCCCCACCCACCCTCGCGCCCACCCCTCGACCGCAATAATTGAAACGCTCGTCGTCGTGATGAATGCGTTTTATATCACACACACACACACACACATAATATAATATAATATACGTGCACATTACATTATAGGTGTACTAATAGTCGACAGTAGGTACGATATTATTATTACTATTATATACACCGCCGGCATGCTGAGGGACGGGGCGAGGATAATTTATTATTTCAGTCGTATTTACCGTTCGCGTGCGCCGTTGTCCGAATCTAATAATAATTAGCGGCACGTGACACACCGTCACCTGTACCGCCCGAAATGGAAATGGAAAAAAAAAACCACCATCAGAAACCATCTCGTCGGGCCCGGGTGAACACGCCGCAGTGCATAAAACGTATTAATAATATTATTAATAATAATAGTAACAACGCGCGTATGGTGTGTGTGGGTACCTACCTACCTATAATGTATAATATTTATATTATTTTAATACCTCGACTAGGCACGTCGTCGTCGTCATCGTATGACCTATCCTGCACGAGATGCACCGTCCGATAGGCGATCGGTATCGTAATTAGATATTTATTTACCCGCAGAACCTGTACGCCGGGGGCGCGTGTTACCTATACCTACCAGCTATACCGCTGTTGTTATACCTATGTATTGCAAACGATGACTTGTGCAGAAGACGCGCGTCGGCACGTGCACCGTATAGTGACCGAGTGCACAAGTGTACCGCTCGCCGTGCAGAGTGCTCTGACGGATTAAACATTTGTTGGTCCGCTACAGGCGCGGATCTAAAGGGTGGGCCAGGTGGGCCCGGGCCCACCCAACATTTTCAAGAACAATAATTTTAATTTTCAAGATTGGCATTCAAGTTGTTATTTTAGATAACACGTCACGGTCACTCGTGTAATCGTAATATTATTCTGTCTGCTGTGAACTTCCAATACGCTATACCTGAATCCACATTTTAATTAAATAATTTAAATATTAAAATTTGTTAGAAATCCATCTATGAATTGTTGATGTGCTGAGCATATACATCAAATAGGTAAGTTTTATTTTGTTTTTTAGCTATTTATTAAGGCATAACCATTTATTTTATATTTAACAAATTGTTTGCGCAATTATTGAATACTTACACGAAAACAAATACATACCTAATACCTATATTATGTACAGTATATACACGTAGATTGTTATATTATTATAGTAAATAGTTATTCAAGCTCTGTAATCCAAGCTCCAAAATGTTTTTAGACTTTGACACACTTATAAAATTGCCAGGAATTTCTACAGATAATCAATTTATTGAAAAGTTGAGAGCACAATGTGATTTAGGAAAAAAAATGTTTGCTGCAGATTCAAATTCTATAGAAACCTATATTTATCAATTAAAAGCATGGGAGCATCATTCTTACAGCTAGAAGAAGTGTACAGACGAATTTTAGTTATTCCAATTTCAAGTGCTACAGCTGAAAGGAGTTTTTCTACAATGAGGAGAATTAAAACGTATAATAGATCGACCATGACCGGAAAATGTTTACACAACCTAGCTCTGCTTTCGATTGAACGAGAAAAAAGTGAAGAGTTAATACAAAATTTTAAATGAATTTGCTAGTAATAAGTTAAGAAGGTTAAATTTTTCCATGTAACTGTATTTCAATATATTTTTTTTTAACTATTATTATATTTATAACTAAATGAAAATTATTCTTTATTAAATCTTAATTTTACTGCATTATCTTATGTGATTAAATTTACGGGCCCGCCCAAAAAAATATTCCTGGATCCGCGCCTGGTCCGCTAGAAAATTATTACCAACGTCTTTGATTTTACTATAGGTACCTTGTCAATAATTGAAATACAAGCAGTTTTTATGGTAATCGGAAAAAAAATCCTAAATCCCCAAAGCAAGTACTTATATTATATTATAATTGTACATCATGAAATACTCTTAACTCGCTTTAAAATATTAAAATATAATATAAAACCCTATTATATTGCCTGGATAATAACTTTAAATTTTATAAGAAGTCAATATTCACTCCGGTATAGAAATAATGTTTTGAGGTGAGCTGTATGATATGATTGACTATTTTAAAATGATATTTTAATTTTACAGTAAAATCTAAAAAAATTGTTTCTTATGTAGTCGTGGCGATTTCTTCCCACTAAATATAAATGATTGCAGGGTTATTAATTTTTTTTCGTCTAGATAATGTTATTAGTTATTACTTTTAATTATAAACATGGTAATTGTAGTATATTACTTGTTAATACTTTGGTTAAAAATCATTTTCATAAACAGGAATACGATTAGTTTTAAGAATATTAACTCATTTATAATATATAATATGATTTAATTTCAGTATAATATTTGTCAAATCGAGATTCAACTTACAGTACTTTTAATTTTTATTACCAAAGGGTACACCTATCCGTTTATAAATAAATAAATAAATATTTATAGATAGCAATATCATATAATAAAATATGTATGTACCTATTTATAAATAATATAATAACTGCCATTCAAATTGTATATAATATTTTTATTATTATTATTTTTGACAGGCTGTATCCAACAATACGGTTAGGTATAACTTTGGGGATTTTTTTTTCCTAGATTCGTTTTAATAATAACCAACTAAAACGATGTTTACGAATGCTTATTCAATCATTCCACCGTAATTCTTATTCTTATATTTTTACCTTTACTACAAATTTAAAAAAAAAATACAATTCTTAACAACTATAAAAAATTCATTTAACTCATGAAGTAAATTGAAATTTTTAGCGAACTTCTATTTACGGCGGTCGACGATAATGTTTGCCGCCGCATGATAGTATACATACAACACATATTATTATTATCAAGTATTTATAATTCGACAAAATCCAAAAAATATTTTCAACTGCATAATATAATATACAGTATGGAGTGGGTCTATTTTCTTTTAAAAATTAGATACCGTTTTCCTCCGAAATAAAGAAAGGTTAGATACCACTTTCCTCCAAACATTTTTTTGGACTAAAATGATGACCCATTTTCCACCAAATATTAAAATATTTAACAGACAATCTTATAAAAAAAACTAAATATTTACGTGACTCAATATTGTGAAAATAATTAAAATGGATATTTATTTTAAATAAGAACTATTCATATTCCAAAACAAACTACAGACTACCAAGCAAACAAACTAAGTAAAACAATCGAAAATTAAATACTAAATTAGAAATCGAATAATTTTGATTGGTTGTACGGAAATTGATTCTTCTCTTTTTGTTTTTCCATTTACCCTCTCAGAATTAGTGTTTCTATTTTATCGGTTGAATTTTTAATATGAATGTGTCGTCCACAAGTTTCGATGACATTAGGTAAGTTTTATCTAAAACTGAGAATATTATCTCCGAACATTTTATTAATTGTATTCCTTGGTCCATCTCAAAAAATTATCTTTTTTTCGTTCATCAATATCAATTTATATTTTGTATACATTTATATGAGCCAATAATTTGGCCCTTTTCAGTAAAATAATTATTATATTATTTATAACCCCTTATTAAAAAAAAAAAAATGAAAGCTAAAACTCTTTTAACTTTCTAGTCAATCGAATTCTCATTACATAAATCGAATTATTTCTACAATATTTTTTTAAAAGTTACTCATCTTAATAGCTTTAATGATCGTTCTGAATTTTTCCGCAGTGCTAAAAACTTCGCTCCGGAACTACTTTATAATTAATCAATAATTTGATAACATATTGTCGATAGATCTGGACTCGTGGCTAAAGTAAGCTCGGCATGACAATAATTGGTGTACTTAATAACGCTTGAAAATAATATATTACAAAATGTGGCAACGTCCAATAAAATATTCTATGCTCAATCGTGTTGCTAAAAATGTAAATTATGATCAACAGTGTAGTTTTACCGAAACCGAGCTCTCGCAATATTATGCACTGATTTTGCACAGAATAATTTTCAAATTGTACTTATACGTACTATTTTATAGACGATTGTTGTTGTTTTTAAAAGTCTAGGGACGTGGAACGCTCTCGAACGGTTCGTTAGAAATTAATTCGAATACTCCGACCTCCTCGAATATTTCGAGAAAACCAAGCCTTACCCTAGAGTACTGTTTTTATTTCCCGTGTTTTTCCATTTTCTACTCGTCAGTTTTCACGATTTCTTATAGACGATAATATTAATTTAATTGAAAATATTTTAGAAAAAAGTTCGAGTTCCCGGAGTTCGATCTCAAACGATTCTAGGATAAATCAATACAAAGTCAAAATTTGAGATCGAATCCATTCGCGTGAATACTAAATTGAACTTCGACTTTTATCTATATTCCAAACTATTATTATATCTATATTATTATTCAACATATTATTATATTTTTTCAAAATCTATATTTGGTTATCGCGTGGGTTACTATATTGTATGCGTGTCGTCACCGTCTTATTAATGCATAACATATATACAGCAGTTCATTTTACGATTCGAATAATCTATATTTACTCTGTCTCTTTCAAGAGTCAATGTTGACCTATTATCAAATTGAAATGGTATACAAATTAAAAATATTATCTATGGGCCTACTATAAATTGGAAACGGGCCCTCGGATAAAACAGTTTAACCTTTAAATTGTATAATAGGTTTGATTTCAGCTTCTCAACTTTTTTTTTTTTACGACGACACCTTAATATTTATATCCATGAGACGTGCTTCAAATAATTAATGGATTTTCGACAAAGCAACCTATTATAAAACATATTATGTAGGTTTAATTTTATTATAAACCTATATTATAATATTATGTAAATTGAAAATGAGCCTATAACTTAATATATTTTGTTTTCCTTATCTGTGGTTTTTACCATCAATTTAAAACGCCATAATAACGACATATTATATTAATTATACTTTGAACACGTACAATAAACATTTTTTTTTTACTACACACCGGTAATTTGCGTCACACTTGGTTAATTCAACTAGTGGAATGACACTACAGAGATAATAATACGATACCTACCTATCATTATTATATGATATTATAGGTATACGTATAGATACGGTTTTTATGCCGATAAATGCTCTAAACTCTAAAAGGTTAAGTACCTTTATTTTGTTATTACATTCATACAAAAAATAACCTTAAATCATAACTCTTAGTCTGTGCGCTACATTTTAAATCTAAGTTTCAGACTTTTTTAACGAGATTAAACGTTTTTATCATGTTTTTCAAATTAAAAAAAAATCTAAAAATATTCAAAGATGACAAACGTCTATATAATAACAGCCTAAGATTAGTAAACAGAAATGGATGTATCTTAAAAGATACATAGCCATAAACCAATACTAATATTCATGTATCTAAAAGGATACATACTTTTAAAATTGATATAAAATAAGCATTATTGTATATATTATTAGAAACTTTACATAAAAGTGATTAACTGAGTTGATTCTAGTAACAGATTAAAATTTGATGAAATTAGCAGTTGAAGTCAACGAGTTTGATCGGTTATAAATTTCCAAAAAATGATAACAAAAAACAGTTATTACTTATTATCAATCCCAATCATCATAGAAACGTTATCGTAGTGTACTCACGTGGGAGATATGACATTTATCAAAGTGTACAAATAATAAAAATAAAAATATTGTACATCGGATTCCGTACAAAAATTCACAAACTTTGTGTATCCAAAAAGATACAACAACAAGTTAAGGGTTAAAATTAGTATACATAAATTGAATACTTTATTGAGTGTAGACAATTATAATTTACTTAGCAGTGGAGGAATAACTAAAAATGTTTTTTTTCTGAACTTACGATCAACTTATAGTACCTTGTTTTAGTCCAGTATTAACAAATTATGAGGAAATTTCTACTCAATTTTCAAACTTTTTAATGGTAGAGCATACATTTTTTTTCCACATTTTTACTTTTGACCTCCCCAAAATACCAATTAAATCAGTTTCCCATCAAATAAGATATTTAATTTGAAGATTGGAGCATTTTTTACTTACTGTAATAAGTAGACAAAGGGATACAACAATTTAAAAAAAACACAATCACATTATTCATTTATATACTATCATCTATTATACATATTATAGGTGGGAAGCTTAGAATCTCAAATTAATGAAAACCACTTAAATCTCAAAATCAAATCGTTTTAAAAACCATCAACATATCATTATAATGTTGCTGGCTTTCATTTTAGAGTAAATACTAACAATAATCTCAAACGATCGTCATAATCGGTCTTCGGGTTTGTGTTTACGAGCAAGCATCGTCACACGAATGAGTGTGTGTTTTTTTTTTAATGGTGCTTTTATGAAAGTATAAAAGCAACACTGTACATGATACATTATACTGCATTCGGTACGTTTTTAAAATATTATATTGTACCTACCTTAAAACCGGGTACCATGGGACACTTTTTGTTTGTATGTACGTTTATCTTAGAAATATACATTGTACTTATTTTGAATATTGTACCTACCAATAACAAATGAGTGGAAATATTAGCTTGCAATGTCCGTTTTGAAAAACAACGTGCCTAAACACTTTTTTTTTTAAAAAAAAAAAAGAAAAATCACTGTCCAAGTTACTATCCAAAAAGGTATATCACTTGGGACATCCATGTCAAATGGTTTAAAATGTAGTCGTGTTTGACCCCCTAAAGATAACTTGGGCCTTATTTTTTTATTTATCAAGTATTCGGTAGGTATTTTGTATGATTAAATTTATTTTAGTAGGTAAGTATTAATAACTTTACCACGATAAAAGGATAATAAGTTTGGCACTAGACGCAATTTGGAATTTCATACCAATTAATTTTGTTTAAAAAACTTTAACCATTAAACCTTTATATTAAATCAGTTAGGTATTGACACTTAAACAAATTATTTTTTAAGATAAAAGTAATACGTTACAATCGATGTACAAAAAGTGACCCGTCGGCCGTCAATCTATAAGTCGATAATAATTGTGTGACGAATTTCTAACTTTTGGCTTTAATATGTTTCGAGTCTAAACCAGTACGATAAAGGGATAATCGTAGATGTTTTTCTACTCTTAAATATCTTAAAATAGATTGAGAAACTTTATGACTAATGTTAATCTAGAAGCGTTAATGTTAATGAGTAATTACTATAGAAAAATCAATTTTGACGGAGCTATATAACGATATAATAATAATGAGTTAATATATTAGTAATCTTTTAAGTAAATTGTTATTGTAATTATTTTAATTATTATTATATTTTGTTAAACGTTTGTGCAATAAACTGTTTCTAAAGGTTAATTTTTATTTCATATCGAATAAAAGGACATGCTAAAAATTATATTTGTTCGAAACATCGAACTCCGTTAAATTGGTTGATTGTTCATAGCTAAAATCAAATAAAATTAATAATTTTCAAAAAGAAGTTCCAAAAAATAGGCGTTAATAAGAACATCAAGTTCTAATAAAAAAAAATATTATAACCCAATGTAATAGGTATATTATTATACTAAAGTGTACAGTGACACTAAAAATAGTAATAATATAGGAAGACATCATAGGAAGACATCAATGTCATGATCAGTATAATATGATCCCTATAAGTTGATTGGACAAAACCAATATTTTAAAACCATTTTCCAAATTATTTTTAAGTTCGTAATTTTTAGTAAATATTGAAAATATCGGTTTGCACTGTGAGAACTTTAGAGCAATTATCGGCACCTGCCAACACATGTGTTATCATAAATTGGGAAAAAAAAATCAGTCTACAAATTAGTCTTAATTCAATCAATATGGGTAGGTACTGACACTCATAATATTACCTTATGGTCTCATCACGGGCACTTGAAATACATAATATGTTGTTAATTTTTATTTAATTTTTCATATAAGTAGGTATACTCGTAATAATATTATGTTTAGTATTATAGAATTAGATTTTTATTTATATTATTGACAGTGCATTTCAAGTGATGCATTTAAGTCTATTCATTATTGCATTATGCCGAATGGGGAAGGAGTGTAATTATAAGTCATATAATTTATTAATTTATCATCAGTGCCAACAAAACGCTATAAAATAAATTGTAATCGACTATTTGTGTATCAAAGACGCATTTGTCTAAAAAGTATGGTTGTAATCATGAACAGGTATAAACTATTACATTATAATGAATCGTTAAGTTTCCTGCTTTGTATTTTTTTGGCACACTTTGCACACTGAGGGATTTAAAAGCATTTGTTTTTTTAAATTTTAATAGTGTATTATATAGGTACCGGAATAATTCAAAAAATAAAATAATATTGCTCATACAAAAGTCGCAGGTCAACTCGGTGTATCAACAATAGGCATTCTCTTACTACATCAAACTAAAGAAGAGGTAAACAAAAAGTCGTGACACGTTTATTGGAAATTATCAAACGACAAACGGTATACCCAAATACCTTCACCAATATTGCACATTAATAACCATTACAATGACTTTTATTTCTTTTGTGTTTCTTATTCATAAATACAATACCTACTTATCTATCGTATAGTTTGTTGACAATATTAATTAATACCATCATTTGCAGTTTTAAACTTTAAGATTGTATAGGTACTGTTTTAATATTCATCCCTGCAAAACTATACGCTGTATCCAAATTGTTTTATCAAGAGTAAAGAAGGTAAGCAACAAAGTTTAACGTTTTTATTCAAACTCATTAATGGTCACATATAGATTGTCCATTTCTTATTGAGAGTTTACAATTTGTAAAGATCTACGTAAAAAATATAAATAAAAATAATATTAGAATCTTCTACTTTACAAACGTCTTAATGGTGGCAGGTAGTACGTCGCAAATATTTAATTTTTCAGTCATGACAATTATGATAAATCCAAATCCTGTCTAAGCATGGGCGCACTTAATAGTGTTTGAGTATTTATTATTTTGAGTTTTATATTACAATAATATTGAATAAGCTTAAAAACAATTTGGAGGGGCTATTGGTATTTTGAGGGGAGCTTAGCCCCTAAATCTCCCTCTCCGTATACGCACATATGTATAAAAGAATAATAATTTAAAATTCATAATTTAAAAATGTTATTTTTCGTTTGTTGTGACTCGTAAGCCCACATTTAACCTATAGTGATTGATTTATCGTCCAAACGGTGTTTTATAAACAAACCATAACACCACATTTGCAGTATTTACCTAACCTTTTATGGAATTTAATGATTATCTGGCAAACTATACAGTCGACCGATTGTTTATAAATATATTTATTTTTTTAATGTCTTTTATTCATTTTTAGAAATGTTACATTGTACCCACGAATTAATAAAAATCCTAGTTCGAATAAAAACAAATAAATTCACTTAAATATCTCGTTTTTTATAAAAGATTTCATAATTAATGACCACATTATTATTATGAGGAAGAATTTTCAAGGGGCTTTTGTAGGCAATCTTAACGGCTTTCAACACACACTCACAATTTATTATTCACAATTCGTTTACAGAATAATTAACGTACCTATTATTTTTATTTGCTCGTCAGTGTCGCGTCTATTGGTATTGTGTTGTATAACAGAATAATAAAATTATTCTAAAAAAAAAACACTGTGTTCGCCGACCTAACCTCACTCAATAAAATATATTTAGAATAGATTAACCAAATGCATAATTGAGTAGAACTACAACGACTTACTGTAGGTACATGTCAATTACAAAGGTAGCTTGTTTATCTTTTACGACAACTTAACTCAATAATTTAAAAACCAAACAAAACGATTCTACAAGTTTACAAATCTTCACATATTATGGGTTTTATAAATTAATTATTTAAAATCTACCGAAAAAAATAAAACCTCTGCGGATCGCAAATAAAACCTTTTTTTTTTTTTCGGTCGTATTTTTGCTAAGAATTCAGTCGTTCTAAATAATAAATACATACTATTGAATACCTAACCTTGTTGTCACAACTGGCCGCTGTGTTTTTTTACCATTAAAATAACGCACACACGGCGACGTGCATTATTTTAAATAAATATAAATACTATAAACTACGCCTAAAAAACAGATGCGCGCAACCTAATATATACGAAGGCAATTTATGGCCATGGACCAGTTGCGCCTAAAACAAAATTTATACTATTCTGGTTTAGTACTACTTTCATTGATTTGGGCCCAATATTCTATAATATATTAGGTATTTCATTATTATTATCAAAGCATGCATTTTAGCGATATACGATAACGAGTTTTTAATAACTACAAATTTTAGTGTGATTGGTAAACCGTTATTAATTCTCAACGAAATTGAATTTCAAAAACTTTCTAAAACAAAAAATGGAATTAAGTTGAGTTGTACAACAGATGGTTAAATAAGACGAACACAATGTGTTTATTAAATCTGAAAATAAGCTATTTATTTATATGGTATACGGATATTTATTATTAATACACATTTTTTTATAAATATCCTGTAATGTAGAATAATATTATTATAGTGAATTATTTAATTAAAATGTTATATTAATTATGTACCTATATTATCTAAAATAATGTTAAGGTCTATTGAATAAAATAAATAGTATTAGGCTTTTGTTTAGCGTAAGCCTCAATTATTGGTCTATCAACATTGAAAATGACCGAGGTGGCCAGATAACAACGAGATAAATAACCAGGTAAGTTTAAATTTTTCCAAAAGTTGTTTTTAAAATTTTTGTGTTAAGAAAAAATTATGTTACAAAACTGGCCGTACTCGCATTTATTGAAAATGTATCTATCAACATTTTTTGGTTTTTATAACAATATAGCTCTAAAAAAGGTTGCTATATAAGCGCAAAACCTTCTTTTGAAAACATTCTTACAAGAGCTTAAAATAATACGTGCACTAAAAATACTAAAATATGCAAAAAAATATAAGTATAAAAAAAACTGTTGAACCTTTTAGAACATAAAAAAATATTTAATAACATTTCATCAGAATTGTTCATTGTGTCGTGATACTCTCAAAGGTTTCGGAGTCTACGGTATTCAATAGACACAAAAAATCAAAATAGCATTTAAGATTCGAAATATGCAACATAAAATTTCGTATTTAGCTTTATTGTTTTCTGAAACAAATTTATATATCTCACATAAAGGAATCTCTAAGACCTCTTAAAAAATATAAAATATCCAAATGCTAGAAGTTATGAGCATGATGAACATAGAATGAAGGATAGAATAGAATCGAATATAGAATTGTTTTATTTAGTATGTCTTATTTCTACACGTCATGGCATGACAACACGTTTTCAATGTTTGGTTCATTTACCAATTTTTAGGAAGTTTCTCTAGTCTCATGAAAAATTTGAGAAAATTTACTTACCTGGTTATTGCACTTCCGGTGCCTTCAGTTGAACTAACAATCCGGAAAAGCGCATTAGTATATAATCAAAGGTGGGCATTAACTAGTTAAAAAGTTAAAGTTAAGTTAAAAAGTTAATTTTTTTTAAACTTTTTAACTTAACTAGTTAGTTTGTTTTCTAATTAACTTATGAACTTAACTAGTTTAATTTATAGTTGAAATAACTTAGCTTTTCTCAGTTGATTTAAAAAAAAACCAATAAGTTAAAAACATTTTGAAATTTTTCGTTTATGCGTAAATTTTACTATATCATTATAAAATAAAAATAATCCAATACTATAATAACACAAACATTTCTGTACTTTTTCTTGATAACATAATTTTGTGTATATTATTATATTTTATTTATTAGAAAGGCAATAAGCTATTGTCATTTTATAGTATTAGATGTTTGCAGTACAAATATGAAATAAGTAATTACAATAATTTATTATCAATAAGAAAAAATACAGCTGACCACCAGATTCTGAAAATTGGAAAGAAAATTCTAAAGATAACTTGAAAACTAAATTATCGTTTAAAGTAAATAGTTATAGTTGTGTATAATATATACATGATAATTGATAATATTATGCTGGTCTATACTTGTAGACAATAATACAATATTATGAATTATAAATAGTGCGCTTGCAATGCTTGCATCGACCAGTTCCTTACGTTGTCCGTAATCGTACTTTATCATAATCGTCAATCGTTTACCTATTGTGTGCGATATTTATTTAGTCCATATCGATTATAGGTATTGTTATAATATTATATGGTAGACATTTTATATATCCGAAATTAAAAATGTCATTAAGTACGGTAACGAGTAGTGAAAATACAAGAGATCTTCAATCTCCAAATAGTTTAAAATGGCCGTGCGTTAGTGCTTTTTTTCAACAAATATTTGATTCTGCAACCAATACTCTCAATAATTCTTTAACATTTAAATGTTTGTTATGTGTACCCAGAAGAAAAGTGTCATGTTTTAATTTTATATAACTTATATATATATGAAGGTCATGTACTCGGCTTCACGTATTATGACATTCAATTGCTATTAATTTGAGATGAGTATAGTTTAATTTAATAAATAATAAAAAAGTAAAAGGGTATACACTATACAGTGTACATTATGATAAAAGTTGAATCAAATTGATTTATAATTTATAAATTAGAAACTAGAAAGACACATTCACTCTACATGTGATTTACTTAATAATTAAAAAAAAATAGATTAACTTTTTTTAAACTGAGTTAAGTTAATTTTTTTTTCTATATTAACTTTTAACTTATCGAGTTAAATTTATAATTTGTTAACTGTTAACTTTTAACTTATCAATCTTGTGTCCTCTTAACTTAACTTAACTCGAGTTAATTATTTTCATTAACTTGCCCACCTTTGAGTATATTATGAAAAGGTAATTCAAAAAGCCAATTATTGGTAAACATTAAACTCCCATGATACAGTCAGTATTATTATTCGTACCAACTATTGTGCTCCTTATTTTTTCCGTCAATAAATCTATTATTCGAAAAATAAAACAAAAAACAAATAATTTGAGGCCAATGTTCTATAATATTATATCAGACTTTTATGAAAAATCGTTATTACCAACGAACCAAAGTATGAATTTGACAAGTTTACATTATCGTTACGGTCGCTTTACCTTTATTTCATAGTTATCAAATTTTATATTTGTACAGCTAATGACATAAACGTTTAGTTAATACAATATTCATAGAATTATAATGGTTTCAGAATAAATACAAAAATTTTATAAATGTTTAAATATATAAATATTGCATTGTTATTATCCCATAAAATCCATATTTATATTCTGTTAAAACACCTAAAATAAGATATACTCTTTACAAAAACCTACAAATATTATCCATATTATATTCTTTTAAAAATTGAAAAAATATTCAAAAATAATAGGTAAACCTCATTATAATATTATTATGCTTAAATATAGTGAGGTATACACATGCATTATGGAATAGTTGGACTTTACAATATAACAGTTAATAGTGTTTTCTGTGTTTAACCGTTTGTTGTATCCATTGTTTCAAAAAGTTTTTAAATTAATGGATTTTTTTAAAAGATAATACTCCAATTGTCATTATAATATTATTATAATATTAAATCGTATACTCTATGTCGAGAAATGCTCTAAACTATTAAGCAGGAATGGCGAAATGGATTTGTTCAATCTGCCAAATTATTGCAAAATTAAAAATAAAATTTCAACCGCGGCAACAGGTAGTTAATTGTACAGTTATTATTTCAGAAAATTTTAGGAAAATTTTTATTATTATTTTTTAACCCATATTTCAAAATATAAATGTAATGAAAGTAGTGTAGATAGAAATTATTGAAAAAAACGAACTTTTATTGTTTGTTCAAACGTTTTTCTCCATAGATTTTTTATGCTTGACTGCAGATATGTTGTTGGTTGCATGGTACCTAATACGTCATGCTGTCGAATTTTCTTCGGTTAATCTGTTTCTTTGAGTCTCTGAGTGCACACAATTTAATACGGAAAACAGACTCCCACCGGCAAAGTTGAAGAGAAAACTGTTAACAACGCAATCGCTATAGTTTTTCGACACAATAAAATATATCTGGAAATTGGAATATTATTCCGAGTTTCTAATACTGCAGAGTTTTCAATACCGAATTCTGTTTCTCCTTTATGCAACATTCGATAATATTCCAATTCTTCCATACGTTTCCGCATATTCACAAATTTCGTTTAAATCGTTTTAATGTCGTGTTACACACAAATCTAAAAAATCTAATATTATATGGACACATATAATATTAATAACTATACAAATAGGTAACGGCCTAAATCATTAATTTTAATTTGTGCGCTACATTAAGTTATTTTTCCTCTCTACATTAATCTACGTTTCAAATTTTTTTACCAAGCCTAAACATTTTTATAAGCATTTAAACAAAATAAAACTAAAAAATAATCTAATGAAATATCAAGCAAATTATTATTTTGGATACTTGCATATGAAATTCACTAAAAATGTATATTATATTATAAATCCAGGGCTTGAAACCGGTTACCAAGACCCATTTTGGGTCTGGTAACCGTTTCCCGGTTTGTAAGTTTAAATTTTGAGAAGCGGTTAGCAATTGCCGGTAATCACCAAGTTCAATTAAGGGGTAAAGCGTAGCGGTAACCTTTTATTTAAAAAAACCGGTAATCAAAAAATAATAAAGTTATATTTGATTTTTATATTTTTATATTATTTTTTTTTTGGAAATTGTATTCTATTTTTTTGATTAATAATTTTACTTACAAGATAATAAATGTAATGTAATAATAAGTACCATTAAAAATGGAGTACTGTCTGTAGCCGCAATAATAATTAATAATAAGCACCAATCGTAGATACTATAATTACGATTCATTGGTTCATAGACATACCATAGAACATATTAGATTATTATTTATTTATTTTATTTTATTGTTATTGACGCCGTTGATTAACACTTTTCCATGAACTATTTTCCAATCGATGGTTATGAGTAATTTACTAATTTAATTTAAATTAATATTTATCCATAGCTTCAAATGATAAAATATAGCCAAATAGGTATTTGTTTTTTAATTTAGCTTGTCCCTGAATCGTTTTATAAAGTGGATATTTGTTTTGTGTAAATTAAAGTAAAACTAAAATTTTCCGAACAAAACATAAATGCAAAAAACTGATTTCGAAGTGGTTACCGGTAATCTCGAAGAATTAAAACCGCTTCCAAACCGATAACCGTTAACCACATTTTTAGAGATCATTTTGGTTACCCGTGGTAATCAATTACCACTAATTCTAAAAAACCCTAAAATCTGTAACCACTTACTAAAATTTTTTCGGGCCCTACCAGACCAGGTAACCGAATTTTTCATAAGCCGTTTCGTGCTCTGAATTAATCTAATTAATATTAGTCCAATATTAAAGATGATACTGATTATTGATATAATATGTTATCAACAAATAAAGATGACCTTTTTTGTTTCAATAGTTTCCGCTCTTCTCCTAGAAATGTCATTATTTTAATTTCATTTAACTGATCGTTAGTAGGCGACCAGACAAAACATTTATCCCCCCCCCCCTTCATCGGTCGTTAAGGTCAAATAATTAAGGCTCAATAATTAGGAAGAAAAAACAACATTTTTATTACAGTGTAAAATGGTTTCAGGGGTAATGAGTATACAACAAACAATGCTTGTGTGCAATTAGAATAAACTGTGCTTTAAATTTCAAGTCCCTAACGAAGCAAAGTATGTGCAATGCATTCCTTATTTGTTTTGTGACGATGTTTTTTTTTTTTTATTATTATTGTTATTTTCGACTAACACTTATTTGAGCAGAAGGCGTGCTCGGAAAGTTTCACGGTGCACCTTGTCCTAGTTTATAGATCGGAAACACGCTGAAAGTTTTGTATGAATTTGAAGGGGGTACCTACCTAATAATTAATTAATTAATTAATTATTGTTCGATCGACGACAGTATTTGAAGATGTATATATATTGCAGCAAGTGCTTTTTAGCAGCCGACTGCCGTACATAATCGTTTTTGAATACCACTTTATTGTCTGTGAAAAAAAATGAAATGTCCATTTAAATTTAAAAACATTTTATTTAAAAGTCAAATATTATATAAACTCAAATAATAAAACATTCAAAACCCATGATATTGGTTATGTCATGTCAAACCCTCAATAATATTGTTTTCTTTAATTTTTGTGACGGGTGTTTTTTGTTTTGAGATTACTAATAAATCGTAAAAATCAATTTCACGCAGATGCGTTTTGTCCATGTACGCGCTTGAGCTTGTGAGAAAACAATTAATATTTCGCTGACATCCTCTGGATAAAAGTTGTTAAACTTGAGAAAAAAAAAAGGTAGATGCCGCATAGGTTACAAGTGGGTCAATGTAATGGATGGCTTTAAATTTGAATTCAATGATATACATATAAATTAACGTCGAATACGATAACCGAATTTGAGTGGAAACGGTTTGTCAGCCTAATTATAAACTCTGCAGTAGCCAGTAAGTTGAATTAATATTATTTGCATATTATAATATTTGTACATACCTAATAATATACTTTAGAAGTTTAAAGTATCCACTAATAATATTTTTTAATCAATAGAAAATAACTAAAATCTATGTAATTTCGTCCAAATTCGATGTAAAAATAACCTTAAAAAAAAACTGTGCTTATATATTTTTAGATTTTAAACAAAATTAACTACTTACGTGGAACTTTGTTTTAAGCTTTTAATTTCTTAACTATAAAAATTAAATATTTTATATATTTGTAACTACAAAATAATTTGCAAAATTTTAAATGTCTCTAAATAACTCCAAAACGAGTCAAAATATTTTGAATATATTTTCATCATACATAGAAAATTATAAAATAAACATTTGGCGTGCCTATTTTAAGTACTTTCGGTTAATAGTTTTCGGATTATAACAAAGTAAAAAAATCGTTCCATGAAGATTTGTTAATATACTGGTGAACAATATCTCACCTCAAATGCTCATAAAAAATTACTTTGAGTTTCCGGAAAACTTTTTTTTTTTGTATAAATTAGGAAAACTTATGAGGAATCTTGTATTACATTCTTAAATATTAGGAATAAATAGGAACATTTTTATAAATGTGTAACTAAAAATAATTTTCAAATTTACGTGTTGGGTCATACAAATTTATTGTGAATTAACGATTATATAGTTTTAAATTGACAACAACAAACACCAATTATGAGACACCTTGTATTTCATTTTCAAGTATTTTGACAGAAATTTTTACCCACATTAATTTACAAAAAAAACGAATACAAATCTAAATTTTCTTGTATCTATAAATAGCTCAAAAAGGAGTCCAAACACTTTGAACATTTTATGGTGTATAGGAAATGCTAAAATAAGCATTTGGTGAAAATTTAAAGTTATTACATGGTTATTACTTATTTAGTTACACTAAATCGATTTTTTGAAAAAATAGTTTTGTGTAAAAATATCCGTTTTCTAACTCTGGAGAATTTTTCATTTTAACCTCTTTCAAGTATCAACTAGATTCAGTTTCCCATCGGAAAAGATGCTGGAGTTGAAAATCGAAGCAATATTTCTACTAGGTATATAAAAAATGTGTACTGACAGTGAAGAAAAAAATACACGCTCATCGCTCATGGTTGTAAAATCAATACCTTCATTGCTCCTCTCACAATCTAAAATTAATGTTTCAAAGTATCTTTTTAATGTATCGAGCAGTGGCATACAAGAGTATTTTTTTTTTGAGACGATTGAACCAAAATAATTTTAATTAGGTAGATAATTTTGTTGGATATAAAAATATTCTTATATTTGACTATAGTTATTGAATAGTTTAGTATGTTGATTTTAATCCAGAGTGATAAATTAGCGTTATTCAATGAGTAAAATTTTTATTGATTTACTCTGGTCGTCACAAATGTAATAAAATGCATTCTTATGTTATAGGTAGAACAGGTAACTGAAAAGACTATACAATTCAAATTGTTTTGTATCAAATTTAATACCACCCAACATACACGAAACGCCACTGTTATAATATACCTTTGAAGGCGCACGCTCGTTTTTAAGGGGTTTAATAATAATATAATAATATTATGTAATTACAGCGAAATGTTGAGAACATTAAAAATCTGACATATATTATATATTTAATAAAATAGACTTATTACCAGGGCTCGGGACATCATGCCCTTAAAAATATGCCCACTTATGCCCTAGAGAATCACTAAATATGCTATTAAAATATGCATTAAAAAAAAATCATATTACCTATTAAATAAAACCTTTTTATTTGAATGTCTAGATAACATTTTCAAAATTTTAAATTGTAATTTATAATAAAAATCTTGTATATTATCAAATAATTGACGCATGTGGTGGTGTGCCGATAAGTAACAATACCAGTGAATGCAAGGAAAACAAACACTAATTTTAAAATATTTATTTTCTATAAATAAAATCGTCATACTAATATATACATTTAAAATTAAGTTTTTTTCATTAAATTATAAGACTTACACCTATATAATATTATAAAAAAATTGTCAAATATGCAAAATATGCAACTACAAATTTTAATATAAATTGCTACGACACAAATTTCTATATTACTTGGCTATATGTTTTTAATGATCATTTAAAAACATGCGAACTCCCAGAAGTCCCTAGACCTACTTATTACCGTCAGTCGATCGTATAGTATAACGAGCATTTGCATTGTGTTCACAGCTTTGGATTAGAAAGCAAATCGTATACATCAAAAGAAGAGAACTCAGCTGTGCGTGCAGTATCAAACAAATAAAAACGATAATACATTGCACGGACCAAAAGAGTATTTTTCTTTTTTTTAATGTTGAAAACCTGTTTCGGTTTTGGATTATGAGCGTAGCGATGAATGTATCGATTTTACGACGATGTGTGTGATTTGTTTTTTGTGTCCGTCACCACCTTTTAGGCCCTTAAAAACGCTTAGATTTTCTTTAACAGTATCTTTTCTGATACGAAAGTGAATCTAGTTGAGGTACTTTGAGGGGTCAACTGTTACATATAAGAATTGATAATTTAAAACAAGGTTCCACGCGAATATGGGTTATAATTGTATAAGTTACTTTATTCACAATAATATTATCAATTAAATGGGAATGTCACACCCGCATGTGTTGTCTCCGTCTTACAAATGTACAACGCAGAAAAAACGGTTTTGCGGACAACTTTTATCTTTGTGTGTTTGTAGTAGTGGCTCCAAAATTTCTGAACATATAGGCTGGAAAATGATCTATGCAACAGAGTGCCCATATTTTAGATAACATAAATACGATAAAAATTATTTGTTTTTAAACATTTGATTTTTTTGTTTTTTTTTTCATTTGCTCATAAAAAATGATGGGATAGCTAGTGCTATTAAATTTCAAGTGTTTTGAACATTTTGTAGTTCTACAACAAATATGGTGCGAGAAAAGTTGTCCCTCGCAATACAATTTTTGCTATGTTGTACATTTTCTAAGACGGAGACAACACATGCGGGTGTGACATCCTCTTAACTCTTAACTTGTCAAGCATTAAAATATTAGAATGAAAATTTTAAAGTAGATATTTTCAAACTAATTTAAGGTCGCTGAATTCAAAAATGTTGTCAAAAAAAATATTGGACTTGAAAGTTCAAAGTTATGAATTGTATCTTAAAAGATACATAGCCATAAACCAATACTAATATTCATGTATCTAAAAGGATACATACTTTTAAAATTGATATAAAATAAGCATTATTGCATAATATATTATTAGAAACTTTACATAAAAGCGATTAACTGAGTTGATTCTAGTAACACATTAAAATTTGATGAAATTAGCAGTTGAAGTCAACGAGTTTGATTTAAATTTCCAAAAAATGATAACAAAAAACAGTTATTACCACTTATTATCAATCCCAATCATCATAGAAACGTTATCGTAGTGTACTCACGTGGGAGATATGACATTTATCAAAGTGTACAAATAATAAAAATAAAAATATTGTACATCTGATTCCGTACAAAAATTCACAAACTCTGTGTATCCAAAAAGATACAACACCAAGTTAAGGGTTAAGAGGACGCTACCCATGTATTTGTTGTCTCCGTCTTACACACGCACGACGTACCAAATTTCCATTCGCTAGTTTAAATAGTGTGTTGTTAGTTTTAATATTAGAGTGAATTGACCTATTATCATACTATCAGGTAAGAATATTATCTGTGCTTAAGCGTTGGCGATTTTTAAATATTTTCATTTTCAAGTAAGATATGTGTAAGTGAAATATCAAACATTTTAAATGCTCATTTCTCGCTTGAAAATTAAAATATCGAATAAAAGCCAACCCTCAAGCACAGGTAATGTTATTATCTAAATATGTTATAATAGGTCAATTCACTCTAGTATCAAAACTAACGCATACTATTGAAACTAGTGAACGACAATTTGCCATGTCGTGCGTGTGTAAGACGGAGACAACAAATGTATGGGTAGCGTCCTCTTAATATACTTAGTAATATCAGAATCGTTTTTCTTATACAATGATATTATATAATCATTGAATGCAAATTTTTTATTTTATTAAAATACATCTACAATCTATACAGTTAATAGTATAATAATTAGATTTGATAAAGGAATATAACATTAACAGTGAAATAATATGATTGGGAAGTTATCCATTGATAACACCCAGCAAAATGCAAATTTAAAACCATCCATTACAGAGACCCACTTGAAACCTACTGTACAGCAGAGCAACACCCACTTGTCCCCCTTTTTTTAAAGATTTTTTTTGTGTCCGTCGCCACCTTTTAGGCCCGTTAAAATGCTTAGATTTTCTTTAACGGTATCTTTTCTGATAGGAAAGTGAATATAGTTGTAACTTTGGGGGGGAAGTAAAAATTTACCAACTGTTTTCAAAAGCGTCGTGAAAAACAAAAGAAAAATTAAGGAAAAAGGGGAATTTTCACGCAACATCGATTTTCGACAAAACTGATTTGGGTTTTTGGAGTAACTCTAAAACAAATTACTGATAAATGAAATTTTTACTCAATGTTTAAATTAGAATTTTCTATACTTCATAATATCTTCAAAATATTTGGACTTATTTTGATCTGTTTAAGGACATTTTCAGTTTCCAATTTTTTTTAGTTTTTTATTCAATAAATATCAACAAAAATGTATTTGTTTAGTATAAAAGCTTGACAATTTGATAGAAGGCTCCTAATATATTTTTTCAAAGACAGATGAAAAATATTAAAAATCCATAGTCACAATTTTTCTTTATAAGCATTTAAAGTTCAAATATTGACAAAATAAGTAAGATTCACGAAAATATGCAAATTATTTTGAGTTAGAAATTCATAAAAACTTTTTCTTTGAATCTAAGATTTGAAATTGTAGTACAAGATTTTTTATAAGTTTGTCTACCTTCATCAAAAAAAAAAAAAAAAATGTCTACAAGCAAGTAAAATTAAATTTGTATGAGCGTCTGCAGTTTATATCATCATTACAAGATTGGAAATTCACTCGATTTCTCATAATATAACGATTTTCTTATATTGTTGTAACAATATAAAAATTATTAAAAATTTTATATCTGGCTCCTGGTATATTGTTCCAATAGCAGTTAAAAAATATTAAATTAGATAAGCACAGTTTTTTTTTATTATCATTAAAGGTTTAAATTTTGACGAAATTTATCAAGTTGAGAATTCACAAATTATTTAGTGGTTAAAAATGTATAAAACGTTCAAATCTTATAGCTAAGGATTAAAAACTGAAAACAAAGTTCCACGTGCATAGTTAATTCTGTTACTAAAAAATATATTAACATATTATTTTTTTTTATAGTTATTTTAAGTTCTAATTTGACCGAAATTACGTATTAAAAAACATAAATAAAAAAATAATATATATAAATATTTAATATTTTAGTTATTTTGTTGTAATTGTAGAATAATATGAATTCAACTTACCGGCTACCATATTAATAATAATTAATCACAATATAAATATGATATAAAATATGCACACCGACAAACCGTCACCGCTGAGAATTCATCATTGAATTCAAATTTAATACCATATCAATTATACAGTGACCCACTTGTAGCCTACTGTACAGCAAAGCGACATCTACTTATCCACCTTTTTAAGTATGAATAATTTAAGTATTAAATAACTTTCCACGCACTGCTATATCCTGTCTAGCTTCTAAATGTTGAGTGGAGCGGTGAATGTATTCGTTCACAGTTACTATGACGTGACTTTTTTTATGCGTCTTTCGTCGCCTTTTGGAACAGTAAAAATGCTTCAATATTCAACTTAGATGGATAGTGGCCAATTGGATCTAATCGCTACTTTGGTTTACCATTCAAAATAATTAGGACATCTAAAGAAAAACTGCCATTTTTTTTTTTTAAGAAAAACCATTAGCTGACAAAATCGATTTTATTGTAGGTGATTCGGAAGAGGATAAACAACTGCTGAGACTCGAGCCTTAAAATGGAATTAGAATTCCACCAAATATTTATTATATTATATTAATTTCTAGACTTGATATAATATATTCAAAATATATTGTTATTTTTGTGATTTTCAACCTTTTTTTAATCGATTTATCTATGTCTGACTCTTAACGTTTTTGGTTTTTAGTAAAAATTATTGAAAATTTAGTAGAAGGTTTCTCGTAAGACTTAATTCAAAAATATCAAAAATACATAGTCACGTTTTTAAGTGTACATTTTTTTTATAGTAAAAAATTCATAACACGTTGAACTATAATAGATAATAGATTTGAAAATTTAATACAAGAGTCATCATTATAAGCTGTCCTTACAGAATCACAAAAAATAAAAAAAAAAAGTTGACAACACGAATATTTACGGTATTTACGTGACCCAATTATCTAAAAAATTGATTTAGATTTTTTTCTTCAATTCATTAGCGAATAATAAAGCAGTATTACTAACCATAAGTAGGTACTTTACATTTTCAAAATATGTTTACACAACCATTTTCTGCAAATTACAAAATTTATAAAATATCTTTTTTATAGACATTTGAAATGTATTATGTTTCTAGTTTTTTCTACAAGTGTTGATAAAATGTTTATGCTTGATCGAAAAGCTCGACATCGTAGTATAAGTTATAATTCATACATTTATTATTTTTACATTTACCAAATATCTAAATCACATAATTATATAGTCTCAGGTTTCTTCGTGGCTGGTCAAAGTTATAATATTTACAAAATTCGTAAAAACCACGAAAATATGTGAATTATTTTGTAGTTAAAATTCAATAAAATTTTCAATTTTAAAACCTAAGGCTTATGATATAATAAGTGTTATAAGAGATTACTCGTACGTTGTATTTACTGGAAGTCAAAAAAACAGATTCAAAACCTCGAGATTTAAAGCTTATAGGTAGGCACTGGTCATTTAAATATTTCGTAGTAATTTCTACAAGTTGATTTGGTTCAAAATTCGTCAAATTCACGAATGTTTACAAATTATATTTCGTATACCATGTACCTGGTCAAACATTTTCAAAATCTTTAATTTGTATTGCTAAGGATTGAATATAACTACGTATCACTCTAATCGTAAAAAATTACTCATAGCATCATAAAATATAATATAGAAAAAAAACTTCGGTTCAAAAATATTCTCATAGAAATTATAACGACTGACAGACAGTCTGCGCTCGGAATCGTTTTTTCGTCGAATTTAATTCATATTTTTTTTAACCATTACTATACAGTATACACACACAACTCATAAGTATCGAATAAGTCATTGACTTAAAAAAACTTTCATTTTGGTACATTATTTTACACAATTCAATATTATGGAGCTATTTTCACGACGTTCGATACAATTTTTTGAAATTCTCTGTTTATCGTCAACATCCAGTAGCAATATGATAATCATTTCGAGTCTAAAATATAATATCGATAGTTTATTTTACCGATTAGAGCCGATTATATAATTTTATCTATTAATTATAATGGTCAAAAATGTTATCCTCGGTGTAAAATAAATTAGTCCAGAAAATAGAAACTATTAGAGGACATCGCGAGAAAGTTATACTACACGTGTCCTTCAGACGAATAGTTGGTGTTGGATAACATCCAATTAGTTCATTTATAGGTCTATGCAAATCCTTACAGTGCGTATATTATTATAGAGAATAACGCTGATATAAAAATAAATACAATAAAGTTTTTCGTTAATATTTATGTGGTAATAAAGCGTTCGTGATTTGTTGAGTGGATTTTTGAACGCTTCATTATTTAAAAAAAAAACGCTTTCGTTATAAGTTTATAATAATACGGTTAGGTACTTCGTATTTTATTCGTCTTGATTTTAGTAAAATAAAACTTTGTAAATCATGTTTTGTAATTCTCAAAAGGAGTCCAAGACTTTTAGTTAAATAACATAATATTATATTATTATTATTTGACGTGTTTAAAACTTATGTTGAAAAGAACATTTTAAATAATTAATTATTTCGATGTAGGTACCCATAACGTCAATAATTTAAAAGTCGAATGTTTTAATTTTATTTTTTATTATATATACGAGATTTGACTTCAAAAAGTAAACGCATCTCTTTTTTTTATTTACATCTTAATAATATTATAATACAAAAAGACCACACAACTGAAATAACTTTCGTTCTAATCGGAATATTCAATAGGTGTTTAAATATGAATATTTAAAATTTTTTAATAATTTATAGATACTGTGTTGCACTTGAAAGTTGAAGTACATTATAACATTTTTTTGTTTTTTTTTTTTTTTTAATGCCGAAATAAATAATTTTACTACCCATATCTTTTGGGGGGAAATTCAAAATAACCAATTTTTAAATCTAATTTTGATGGAAAAAATCTTTTACCATTTTTGGAAATATAAATATTTTTTGGAGTAAACAGATTTTCTTAAAATAAAAAGATGTAAATCATGTTTTGTAATTCTCAAAAGGAGTCCAAGTTTTTGTTGAATAACATAATATATTATTATTATTTGACGTGTTTAAAACCTATGTTGAAAAGAACATTTTTAATAATTAATAATTTTGGATGTAGGCACCCATAACATCAATAATTTAAAAGTCGAATGTTTTAATTTTATTGTTTATTATAAATACGAGATTTGACTTCAAAAAGTAAACGCATCTATTTTTTTTATATACATCTTAAAATAAGACCAGACAACTGAAATAAATTTCGTTCCAATCAATATCCAATAGGTGTTTGTTGTATATAATAATCATTTATAGACACGTCTTGCACAGTTGCACTTGAGTACAGTATAACATTTTTTTGTTTTTTTTTTTTTTATTACCTATATATTTTGGGAGAAAATTCAAAACAGCCAATCTGTAAATCTAATTTTGATGTAAAAAGAGTTTACCATTTTTTTTAAATATAAATATTTTTTAGAGTAAATTGATTTGAAAAGTGCCTACTTAATAACATTTTTCAAAATTTTCTTCGTGAGAATTTCCCCACATAAGTATATTTCTAAAATTATTCGTTACCCATATAATTTTCACGATTTTAGTCACACGTTTACCTATTTCTAAATTTTATTTGTATCGCTCTGTAGCTTTCTGTACCTATATCGTGTAACGATTGATCGTATTTCTTCGTTTACTTTTGTGTTTATAATCAATGTAGGTTAAAGTACGCGTGTAAAGAGGTCATTATTTTTAGAATTAATTTAACAAATCAAACGAATATCAAATTTATTAAAACTGCATACTATGATCGAATACATTACCTGATTTTGTGTTTGCAGTCTTCTGTATATTGTATTCATTGGAAATTATTGAAACATTGAAAATTGCTGGCCTCCTCAAATTCCAATCTAGATGACGATTACCAATCTAAAAAAGTAAAACATTAAACTATATACTTTAATAATTTATTGGAGCTCCAAACAACCAGAAAATATTAAGTCCACAAAATAAATTGATTTCTCTTTTCACTCAAAATCTAAAAATTCAATAATACCCACTTTATTATTTTTATCTTAAGACTTAAACAGTAAACAGATATTATTATTTAAAACATCAAATTGTAAACTTTTTAATTTGTTACGTTCAGGTTAATACTTAATATTATTATATTACAATATGAAAGTATTAAATTTGAATACCTATACCTTATATTTTTCGGGTAATAATAAATTGCGAGACTAATGAAAAAAGTTTTCCACATCAAAGTTTAAACCAAAATTCTGATATCTATCGATTAACTGTCATGATATCAAAAGGGAGCTTGTCACCTAAGTAATTATAATTATTCGTAATATTATAATGTTGATAAAAATAATATTTTTGACATCAGCTCCAATAATAATATTAGTTATAATATATATATTTTAGTGACATCAGGTTTCTTTATATTTTTATTTTTTAGGTACCTACATTAAAGGTACGTAACTTTTATGCATTATTCGTTTTTGCACTTTTAATCACGATATTTGTTGAATTGAATGAAGGTTAAAAAATGCATATTAATAATTGAAATATTTATATACTTATTATTTTTATGGATCACAGAGGAGGGTATAGGATTTTGAAATTATCCTAAAACAGTTTATAAATGTAATGCTAATAATATGATAAGCGCAACTGTGTCATTTAAAAATAATGTTTTAAAATGGTAATTTTTTTTTTCAGATTCTGAGCAGTGTGATTGATTTTTTTTATTAGCGTCTGAAGTTAGAATTTCGACAAAACATGAAGGTTTGCAAAATTATTTTGATTTAGAAATTCATAAAAAATGTTCTATTTAAATCTAAGTTTACTGAAATGTCAAATTAATTTTTATGAGCGTTTGAAGTTCAATTTTTACGATATTGGATATTATATATGCCCGATTTCTCATATTATTATACCGATTTTCTTATTTTGTTGTAATTCGAAAATGAATAACCGTAGATACTTGAAAGGTTCGCCTAATATTATTTTTTAAAATAAATTGTCTACACATAATAAAATGTACAACATATTTTGATTCTTTTTAAGCTATTCATAGGCATTTTAAATTTTAAATTTTGTTAGTTTTTTTTGTATAAATGTCAATATAATTTTTCTCTTTCGGTCAAAAAGCTTAAAATTGTAGTACAAGGTTCATCATATGTTGTTCAGTATAGGAATTCAAAACTATTAAAAATACATAATATGCACGATTTTGTTTATAAGCATTTAGAGTTCAAATTTCGACAAAATTCATTAAAATCTCAAAAATTTCAAATTATTTTGTAGTTTATAATTTTAAAAGGTTCAATATTTATAGCTAAGGATTGAAAATTTAAATTCTCAAAAGTAGTTCATACTGTAATCGAAAAACCTGAAAAATATATAAACACAGTTTTGTTTTTTTATAGATAATTTAAGTTCAAATTTGGACGAAATCATATATTTAAATTAGAATAACAATCTTAGTTATTTTGTTGTAATTTAAAAAAACATCTGTCGTGGTTAATTGATACTTTTAAAGTATGTTATTACATTGTATATACATACATTTATATTTTAAAATTCGATTTTTTTGGCAAAAATTAATTGAATCTAGTGTATTAGGTACTAAATTAAATGTCTAATAGTAAAATAAATTGGGTACTTTAATATCGATAATATTATCATAAAATATACGAGTACTTAGGCTGATTGACAGTCTCAGAATCGTTTTTGTTTCACTGCAATGATGTTATGTCATTAAATAAACATTTAAGTAGGGATGGAAAACGTTTTTGATCAACGTTTCGATACCAAATAACGTTTTTTTTTTTATAGTTTTGTTTTTGTTTTTTTAATTCTTATAATAGTAAATGAGCAATACGTGCAGGTAGGTATTTAAAAGTTAAAAGTTAAATTTATAATACCTAATTATAATTTACTTGAAAATTAAAAACGAATACGCCATCAAATTTTAAAAGTGCATTAGTGCACTAGTGAAGTACTACTTCTAGAGTAAAATATCAAAATAATCTACAAGTCGGAAGTTTAACAGACTATTATTTCATGAAATACATCTCATAAACGAAAAACTGCTCTTACGCATTGACCTCCACTTGACAATTATTAGTGATGAGGATCACCGTCTACTGATATAGGATTCGTTTCGGATTTCTTTTTTTTTATAATTTTTCGGATTTTTGGTATCTTCTTGTTATCGTTTTAAAGGTTATGTTTTTGGTTTTTGATTTTTTTTTGGTTTGTCAATGTTTTTTGAAAACTTTTTCGAATTTAACACATACGTTACTCAGTGACACACTCGACACCAGCTAATGCACAGCAGAGCAGCACCAACTTGTTCGGTTTTTTTCTTTTTACTTTGAGAGTAAGTTTTCAGTAGGCACGAGTTTCGTCGCACTTGGAATTCAAAGGCATCGACCTCTGCTACTATTATGGTCCGACAAAGAGCGTATTTTCATTTAACCTACTCAATATCAGCCTATTTATTAGAAACTAATAATATGGCTCATATAGAGGTACCCGGCACATAGGTACGCGTCTTTATAGAGCGTTGCACTTTGAGTCTATTATAGTCTATAATAATAATATACGAAAGTCTCAAATGTACGCCATACCGTGGCTGGGAGTAGGCATGGTCAGATAAAAGACAAATCAATTCAAACGAAACAGGTAAAGGTACTGATTGTCGATTAGTACATCATCGCCTATTATTAACGCATTAATTCAATAATTCATCATTAACGTTTGTATGTTTTAATCAGAACTTGTTTTCGTTCATAGATTAAGTACCTACCTAATAGTATCAATACAAAGTGTGTGTATTGTTTTATAACAATATATTATAATATGATATTGCAGCAAGTGCACAAGTACCGTTTTATTATATATATCTGGGTGTAGGTACACGTGAATACATGTGTGTAAATATATGTTGTGATTTCGTGAAGAGCTATTACAATAATATGTGTGCAGACGGCTCTATTTGTTTGGTTTTCAATATAGATAAGTATAATATAGTATATACCGAGGTGGTGGTATCACATAAATACATAATAATAATATTGTATATTATAATTCTTTGCCGACCGTCTGCGGTTTTTTATAGATCGGTATAGGTAGGTATAGGTACTTAAGGACCTATACAAATATCGTGAAACAATGACTATTAGCATAAAACACACACTCCGCACAGTCGCCAGTCATTATACAAAACAACAAAAAAACAAAAAAACAAAAAAAAACAACTATAAATTCATATAAATATATTATTTTTACTTTTAATTTGATTGTGTGAGGTTAAGGCAATAAATTTAATTTATATATACAAAAAAAAAAGCCGTTGGATCTTTTTAATTTTCGGTGGTTCCGCGGACAATGATATACCTGTATACAATGCGATATAATATTTCAGAAAAATTTCCAAACGTATAACAAAGGACCACCACGCGGCAAGCGTCGCAGTAGTTGCTTAATATTATTTTATACGTTTTATCGTAATCCGTTTTTTAGTCCCCGCGTGCATATTATAATATACATGACCTCACTATGCGAGTCGTCATTGACCAACAAAACAGGCCACTCAAACTGTTTTTATTACTCTTATAATATATATTATATCGCACGCACATTATGCCTATACGGTTTATTCTCGCGACCGTTAAAATATCAGCTACGGCTTAAAAATAATAATAATAATAATAATAATAATATGTTACTGATGATTCGACTACATTTTCAGCAGAACGGCAAAATGTTCCATTATAACAATTATTATTATTATACAAGTCGATTTCAAACACTGTTTTATATTATATTCGAAACACACACACGTCCTGCTATTATACTGTTTCAAACGAGTGCTTTTGTCTCGGAATCCTTCGAATCATAATAACATTATACAATATTATACTCGGCATACACAATACAGGGTGACCAAAACGTCCTGTTTTAACAGGATCGTCCTGTAATTTTTCTGACGAACTTTTTTAAGTACGCCTTCTGTCCCGTTTCCCAAGTCGTTCCCAATTATTATATTCTATATCAATTCTTATCGATGTGTATAGTATATTATATTGTAATGTACATTATCATGGTTTTTTGGATTTCATGACATTTTATTTCTTGAAATATTTCGTAACTATGAAAAATTATACCTAAATAAATGTATAGTCATCGACTTGCAAGTGTACATATTATTTAAAAGTTGGTATATCGTATGAAACAAAGATAATAATATGTAACATATTATACAGGTACATGAATAATGTCGTTTGACAAAATATCTATAAAATATAACAAATTTAAACATATCCTTAAGTTATATGCTCATAAGCTAACTCAACTCCACAACATATCTATTAAAACTCTTATAAAAAAGTGTTTAATGTTTTTAATTTTTTTACTTATAAATTTAGGTAGTCTCATACCATTGATATTGTAAATTGTTCATAATTATTGTCGACTATATTATATTTATACAATCATAATTTATAAATATTATAGTAGTGCAAAGTGTTGTAACTTCAAGTGTTATTGTTCTATAAATAAGTTGAAAGAATACCTAATATAACAGTATATTAGGTATATAAGTTATAATACTGTGCTAGGTACTTACTAGATTGTTGATTTTTAATCACCTAAGATTCTAGTTTTTCTGATAATATGATTTATAAATTATAACACAATTAATACCAATAAACCATATTTTATACTTATACGTTTATACGTAGTTACATACTTAATTTATAATCATTAACATAATATTATAGTAAAAATTAATTGACACCTGATAAGTTATTCATTGTCAATGGTGTTTGTGTGTAATCAATTTATTATTTCTTATTATCTATATAACCGAACACGGTTAAAAGAAGAAAAAATATTTTTTATAATTTCATTGAAAAATTTCAAGTGAATAATGTCGAGTGTACCTAATATTTCAAATTCAGAGGCCTATTGTACCTATAAATTATACTCGGAAATCTTGTTAAGTACTCAAACACTATAGTTTTTAAATAATTTTTTGGTATTTCAAATACTTTCGAAATACATTTACTTTGTAATATATTTTATTCCAGAATACTAAATACCTTTTTTTTAGCATCGTATTTCAACGATTTTTATATTATCATGCGAAATTTTAGTTTCGGATAAAACAATTTTAAAAATTGATCTTAAAATAGTATTTTCATAACGTTTCTAAGAAATATTACGATTTCATTAAACACGCAGATGACACAATACCTAAATTCCATATCTATATTCTATATATATATATACCTTGCTGAAGTTTAACTCGACAATATAACATAGGTGGGTAGGTGACATCTGAAATTCTTGAACCAATATTGAAGAATGTATATTTTATTAAATTAGGTATTTAATTTAAATATTTATTGATTATCTTTAGTATACATTTGTAGCCAGTCTCTAAAATTGTGTGTACTACGACACACTGTTTGTAGTATGAAATTTAAAAGTGTGTTATTCTAATTAAACCTTTATAATAATATTATGTACAATTTTTATATCTTCACATTTTTTTATATTTTCACTTTTTTTTTGATAAACCACATTTTAATTATTATCTACATTTTACTCAGACACACAGTAAACAATATTATGTGTTGTTACGTCTTATACACTTTTTATAGTTATTATTATGAACTATTCTTTGTTATTGAGAGTAGCTATTTTTATTTTTATCAGCTTAGTAGTGAACGGTGGTATACTAGTGTTTTAAGTGTTTATCTATAGAAATAATTTAGATTTGACCGATTTGGGAGTTTGAGACAATGTGCGTAGTACAACAATTTGGATATTTTATTGACTGTTTGTGGCAAACGTAAGAGCATTTCAATATATATTTTACAAAAATATACTCGTAAAGCGTTTTGAATATACTTTTAAAATGCATTCGTATTTATATTCGAATGGCACCAATAAGTATTTAACATTATTATTATGACATATTATACAGAGTGTAACAGGAAGACCTAAAAAAAAAATATGCTCGTTAAACGTGTGATAAAAAATTTTAAAATTATATGATCAGTAAATAATTTACGAAATAGGTATACTCAAGGCAGCGAATTCCCAAAAATAATATTTTGAAAAGAGTTATGACTTTCCAAATTAATTTAATCAAAAAAAATACTGCGATATTTAATAAAAACATAAACTACTCGACTTGGATAAATGTTTTTACAATCAAAATTTTTTTTATAATCTAATTCACAAATTGGCTATTTCGAATTTATCCAAACAAATTTAAATTAAATTTTATTTTCACTATTACAAATGAAAATATTTTTTTTATATTATATGCGTGTAGCACATGTGACTATAAATTATATGTGAAAAAAAATTTTAATATTGATTAGAACAAAAGTTTTTTCATCTGTCAGGTCTTCCTGTTACACTCTGTATACTGCCTCCATATAAAATACTCGAGTTATAAGTAGGAACCTACAATCAGTGCCGAGTCTAACATTTTTTTAATCCTGGGCAAATTATGAAATTGGCGCCCTTTTATCAGACACAGAATACGAAATTCGTTAAATTTTAGTGTTTAATTCATTCATAATATTTACCATCGACTTAACTATCTTATATTATAATATAACTGTGATATGTTTACATTGAACCTAATAGGTAATGATTCACTTTAAAATGAATGTAAAATTACATAAACACTACGTTTTAACTTGGAAAAAATCTGATTCTTCAATAACAAAAATATTATACAGGCGCGGCGGCCCCCTCTTCAGTTTGTTAAAAACATATATTATAATATCAAAAGTTTTCTGAAAATCATGACTAACCCTCCCCCCAGCCATGTCTCTGGAGCCGCCTCTGAGGGTATACATATAATACATACTTCTACTTAGGCCTAATAAAATAACTCGTTGCCTAATTTAATTTCTAATATTTCTAGATTTTTTCGTAGCAAAATCGTTTGTTATGTCATCGTAGTCTAAACTTCTCGCGATGTTATTTTTTTTTGAAATAATTGACAAATGGTTAAGTGTAACTTGATTTAATGACGATCTTAAGTAAGATCCCATTATTAGTTTTGATTCGCTACAATTTATTTCACAAAAAGCTGTAGTTAATCACAGGTAAAATAGAAATATGTTATATACCTCAAAAATATTAGGATTTCCAAAAGTTAATAATTCCAAATTTTCTTAAGAATTGCTTGTTTAGGTAAATAAAATTTCAAATTTAACGAATGATATTCCGTGTCTATTAGTGTACCATTCAAAACAAACAATTATATTGTTCTTCGAAACTTTCTATTTTATTTAATACTTCAGTTTTATTTATGTATACTTTTCGTACTTATCAGTTATCACATAAATCAATTGCAATGCTTTTTTATATCTCTTAACGACGTTTTAAATAAGATAATATTCTCATCTAAAAATGATGGGTTGCAGCCTGTAGGCACTGAACTGTACGATTATTATACAAATTTACCGTTTAAACAAATCCGATTTATTCACTAAATCCAATTAATAAAAACTCCATTAATAATTAAACATAGCTTATTCCCGTATTATTCAATATATATACATTCCAGTGGTTCTCAACAGGTGTGCCGCCAACGTATAATTTATATAATATGTATTACATTATTATAACCTGACGTGAAGGGAAAAACAGCACTTGAGAAAAACAATTGTGAGGATAGTCTCATCCTCAATTTACATATTATTATATAGGTTCAAAACCATTAATTATTTTTAGGCGTGCTGCCATTTTTATGGATCTAAATATTCGTCTTTAATCATGTCGTCGTAAAAAAAAGGTCGAGAACCACTAATCGTCTACACTATAGCTGTTTACATCGTATTATGATGATATGCATTTATTGTATGGTGGGTAGGTATATGCAAAGAACGACCGAATCGAATGGTTTCAGCATTATTATTAATTTAATATTTTCGATATATTTTTTTTGCTCGTACCTATAACTAGATGTTTTAAAAATAAATAACTATATTATCTCAGGTACCTAGATGATAGGTAATAACAATAGGACTAATTGGCGTTTGTGAGAAACAGCCTGCGACGTTTGCATAAATTTTAATTTAATATATTTATCGAAAACAATTGCTATAACTAATATATACTTTGGTAAGTACAACATACAACTTGAATATAGTTGGATATCATTTTCGATTTCTGGCCTAGTTTTCGGCACCGGCTAGTATATATTATTTACATACAATTACCATATCTTAATTATTTCATCTATTTTTTTTTCAGTACTTAAAAATGCATAAATTGTAATTTAATATACATAATTGTTTTTGCCTACCTATAATGACCATTGTCTTTCTTTAATGATAATTTTTTTTCTCATGGACTTTTTTGTGCATTAAAGTACCTATTCCAAAAAATATTCTGCTCAGGAATATGAATTTAAATATAATATTATACCTAATCTGTCATTAAAAAGTAAAAACTTCAGAAATAATAACGGTACAAAAAATATAGTAAAATATATTTTAATTTAAAAAGAATATATTATTTCTTAAGTTTTCAACACACATTTTTAAACTCATAAACCTAAGAAGAACATTTTACGGATTATTTCGATCTTTTTACAAAAATCACGCTCCGTTCTTCAAAGTTTAAAATACCTATTTAACTAATTTACTACTCGTTCGGAATTTTCCGGAAAATAATTAAAAGACGTTTATTTGTTGTCAATCAAAAATTTAAAAATCTTAAAATGTGTGACGTTAAAAATAATTAGTAAAAAAATTAATATCAAAAATTATGTTCTGTAATGACTTCAAACTATATTATGTAAAAAAAATATTTTCAGAAACGTAGAACATTTTCGAAAGGAGTCTTATTACGTCGAACTTATCAATAAAGTTCAAAAAAAATTTTGAGCGATCAATCTTTGATGTGAGCCTGTAAGTATGGCTAGTTTATACAAACATAAATGATAAATAAAAACAGGTTAGTGGGTAACGTTCTGCTGTACAGTAGGTTACAAGTGAGTCAAGAGATTTACCTATACCAAGATTATAATATTTAGGTATACTTGTTGTTATTATTAATACGGTAGCCAGTAAGTTGAATTAAATTCACATCATTGTAAAATCAATACGTCATTCGTCACTCCGATCAGAATCTAAAATTAGAAAAAAAATTGATTTTGGAAAAATGTAATAGATAATAAGTACATACTACCATTAACATTTTAGCGATATAACAATATCATATTTGTTACACATTATAATAGTTATTATTTCTTTAATTTAAAGAGATTTCACTAATTCGATGTAATACCTATAGTTGGAAACCTTACGAAGTCAATGTCAATGTTATGTGATTTGCTTAGTGACGAGTGTAAAGTACGACAAAGTATTTACATAAGTACGATTGCAGTGTTTGCGTTAAAAAAATATGTCAATAAAATAAAATTAAAACGCCTGCAAAATAATGTTGCATTTAAACCGCGTTGGAAATTTAATTAGAGAAATTAAAATACGGTATAGTATTATTTTTATTTTTTATAATTATTCCGTATCGTACCGGAATATAAAAATATTATACCTTATATTCATACCATGACAAAGGTATATAACCTTGCAGCACCTTAAACTATCGGAAACTGAAAGCAACAGCTATACAACTATAAAGTGTATATTATTACAAAAAATTTTAAAAATATAATGTCAGAAGAAATTTTAAAATCCACTGTAATACCTACACACCATAAATATTTTAGAGTAAATTAATATTAAAATTTTAAATCCGTGCTTCCAAATCTATACTGACTAATATGGACTGACGAAGAAATTTATTAAAAAAAACTGTTATGAGTATAAACTTATCTAAATAAAATCATGTCTAAACTATATATAGATCAAATATTATTTTTTTACTCATACCTGTATACACTGTACCATACCTCATAGAAATGTTTTTCTAACCTAGAATGTTCACCGGATTCCGATAGTATAACCTATATACAATGTGATTCCATTTTAAAGGTAAAACACTAAAATAATGCTGTGTCCAGTGACATCAGATTAATTATGCGGTTTTCGGAGAGGGTATAGGTATACATAAAATTCACATTTCTTGATGGTTTTTACATTTTTAGATCTTTCCGTGTGCGCATGCGCAATAAAACTTGCATTTTTTTAAATGGCAACAGGTATTTTCAATACCAAATTCGGATAGACCGAATTTTTTTAAGTCCCTTTGGTCCTTTTTACCATAGCTCTAAAATCAAAATTGCCCAAATGGCAACGAGTCAAAGTTTCGATTAAAATTATTGATTTTTTTAACAATCATACTAGAATACTAGAATTTCATAATAATTCATAAAATTCTATATATTATATGTATATTATACACATACTTCCAATATATAGATTTCTAATTTATTTAAATGTTGTAATCATATTGAAATTTTGCATAGTATTTTATTTAAATTTAAAAGCGAAAAATCAACCTTTTTAAAATCTGCATTACATAGGTATTCAAACAATACATAATTTTAAATGTAGGTATTTCTTTTAGATTCTGAGCGGAACGAGGAAGCTAATGGTTTTACAGTGGTGTTTATGAAGTGTTTACAGTGGTGAAAAGAGCTAGAAATGGGATTTTAATTTCTAACGGTTTGTTTAGTATAATAGAAACGAATAAAAAAAATAATATTATAATATTAATTCAACTCACATGATATAATAAATAATAACAATATAAAATATCTCCGATCAGAATCGTCTTTCTTATACAATGATATTATATCATTGAATTCAAGTTTAATACAATCCATTATACAGTGACCCACTTGTAGCCTAAGTGTAGATTTAATATTGATTTTTTAAAATATTGTATCTCGTTAAAATGTTAAAATCATTTTCTTCAAAATCAAAACCGAATGATATTATAATACAATAATTTGTATAGTACACAACTATCGTCGATTCACAAAATAGCTCAACTTCTGTAACGATGCAGAATAAATACATTTTTAATAAATCGGAAAATAATGTAAGAGACGTCCAAATATAACACGTCCTGCGTCTACCGTTTTTTTAGTTAAATCTTTTATTTTACTTGACTTATACTAGCTGTGATATCGTTTTTAAATTTTAACGGTTATTTTTTAGCGGTTTTTTGTTTATTCGATTTAATCTGTGGTTCAAAAACTTTTACCTATACTTATAATATTATAAGCAGAGTATATTATAATAGGTGCAAGACAGGGATACGCCTGCACGGTGCAAACGGAAAGTTTATGATATTATATTATACTATTCTGCACGTCATATGATCTTACAAGTGTCGATAAGTTCGCACTAGGTAGATAATATTCCATAATATTAACAACTCGTGAACAACAATATTCTAACAGTTAACAAGAAAGCGGAAGCGACGCACTACGCTCCTCGACCGTAATCAATACGACGTATATACGAACATCGAATACAGCAATGAGCAAATAATTTAGAAGGTGTATTATAATATATTATACAGAGTGATTCACACGCAAGCATTTAAAACTATTCGAACTATTCGGTTTTTGGAATTCTTAATTTTTAATTTTTAAAATGTTTCACTTCAAAACCACAGTATTATTTTTAAATGTTTCATAGTTGTCGTTCTACACACTTATACCTACCATAGGGAATTTCAATGGGGGGGGGAGGCTTCAGCAATACCATTTTAACTAAAAATTATAAGTTGAGGCTTTGTTATTATTATTTTTAGTTATAATCACTAACAGCTGTAATGTTGCAAAATAAAAGCTTAGTTTATTAAATTAAAAAAATCATAATCATATAAAATAACAAATGTACACAATTTTAATATTTACAAAATTAAATCAATTCTTCTTTGAGTTTTTGCAAAATCATTCAAGACCTATTCCACATCAATATTTATGTCTTATTCTATACTAAGTAAGCCCAAACTACTAAAACGGAATTGATATCTATTGTCTACATTATCGTGCCAAACACATACTTAAAACTAAAACTATTAATATTATTTCCGATAATTGTAATAATATTACAATTATCGGAAATTATGTTTATCGTTTATATGTAATTATGTCTACACTGTACAAACGTTCAATGTCTCTAACCAATTTTTATAAAATACTAGCCTGTATACCCTTTATTTTTTAAAGTATTTCTAGATTCTGGGTGAAACGATGAATGTATTGATTTTACAATGATGTGTTTTTTTTTTTTTTTTTTTTGTGTCTGTGTACACGACAAGTAGTCGAAATAATGCTTCGATTTTCAACTTCAGTATCTTGTTCGATTGAAAAGTGAATATCGTTGATGCGTGGGTTGGTCAAAATTTAAAATTCCCAGTAATTTTCAAAAGCGCCAAGAAAAATAAAATAAAAATTAAGGAAAAATGAGAATTTGGTTTATGGTGTAACTTTAAAACAAATGACCGTAGATACATGAAATTTTTGCGGGGTTGTTTATATTTGCATTTTCTAAACACGATAACATTTTCAAAATATTTTGATTTATTTTGAACTGCTTATAGGGACATTTTCATTTTCCATTTTTTTTAGTTTGATTTGTTGGTTAAAAAGCTTGAAAATTTAATAGAAGGCTCCTAGTGTATTGTATCAAAGGCAGATGAAAAATATTATAAATCCTTAGGTTTTTTTTATAAGCATTTAAAGTTCAAAAATTGACAAAATATGGAAAAATCACGAAAATTAGCAAATTATTTTGAGTTAAGAATACTTAAAAATTGTTTTTTTTAAATCCAAGATTCTTTATAAGATTATCTACCTTTATCAAGAAATAAATGCCTATAAGAAAGTCAAATTAAATTTATATGAGCGTTTGTAATTAAATTTTTACAATATTGGATATTAACTCGATTTCTCATGTAGCGATTTCCTTATTTTATTGTAATTGAAAAACAAATAACTGTAGATACATGAAAATTTCACTGAATAATTATATTAGCATTTCCTATACACCATACAATTTTGAAAATATTTTGACTTTTTTTGAGCTGTTTACCGACATTTTCAGTTTTCAATTATATATTTTTTTTTTCTATAAATATCAATAAAGTTTTATCGGTTGGGTCAAAAAGTGTAAAAATTTAATACAAGGCTCCTGATATATTGTTACAATATCAGTTGAAAATATTAAAAATACATAGGCACAATTTTTTTTATAAGCATTTAAAAGTCGAATTTTGACAAAATTTATCAAATTTAAAATCGAATAATTATTTTGTAGTTAAAAATTTATAAAATGTTCGACATTTATATCTAAGGATTGAAAATTCAAAACAAGATTTCACGTAAGTAGTTAATTCTGTTACCAAAAAATCTAAAAAATACAGAGGGACAGTTTATTTTTATAGTCATTTTAAGTTCAAATTTGGACGAAATTACATATCAAAAAACCTAGACTAACTATTTTAGTTATTTTGTTGTGATTGTATAATATCATTCGTGGGTACTTGAAACTTCTAAAGTGTACTATTATAATATCTATGATAGTATCACGGTTTGTTGTTGATGTATAACGCTTATAACTACCTAATGGATATTGTGATATGATTAATTTGGAATTTATTATAGGTACCTATTATATTTCAATTTTTAATACCATAGATAAGTATATAATATGTCTTATACCTAGAAGGACATACCGTCCCCACTCAGAATCGTTTTTTTTATACAATGATATTATATCATTGAATTCAAATTTAATACCATCCATTATACAGTGACCCATTTGTAACCTACTGTACAGCAGAGCACCTTTTTAAAATTTATTTTAATGTATTATGCACCTATCATATTTTAATTTTTTTCTTAACAAAAATTACATTAATACGATGATAAATCCAGGGGGGCTGAATTCACTTTGGGGGGGAGGCTTAGACCCCCCCAAGCTTCACCCTATTTGTGTCTATGATACCTACTTAATGATGGTGTCTGGTGGCGATAATAATTACTGTTGTTCATGTATGAGAACAGTTTATAAACTTAATTCAAAAGTCGAACGATTAGTTTCTTAGTTATTAAAATGTTTAAACAGCAAGGATAATAATTATAACAGTCCAAAGAAATGGTTTCAAAAAAAAAAAAATATTAAATAGAATATTTATTGGAAATGTCGGACTAGTATTTATTATACTTGGACCATTTTTACGAAATATTAAAATGACCATCGATTAATATCAATTACTTACTGAAGTCATCAAAATCCACGTGGAATTATTATCCTTATAGTACCCAAAGCCAAATACCTCAAGACGTAACGGTTTGATTTTTGATTTTGATGCGTTAACATTTTCATAAACATTATCTGTTAAATAATTTACAGTAGAAAACGGCGGGGCTTTTCATTGGAAAAAAAGAACTTTGCGTCATCACGGGGCAAAAAAAAAATTGTTAATAATTTATAAATACCGTCTATGAGCATATTTGTGAATTGAAAAATCGGATTTCGAATAACTGCATTATTGGAGAGAAATAAAGGGGGTGATCATGCTTGGTGAAGCATCATATTATATACGTTTATAACATTATTATGTACTCTTACATTTATTTCACATTTTCGAATTGCACATTACTGCGGAATGTAATTTGTGAATATAAATTTAAACAAACTCAGTTTTTAAACAAATAATCGGTAAAATATTATCTACGCATTTTCTTGTAGAGTAATAAATTATACATATTTTAAATATTTAAACCATCCGATTCACGTTAGAACACTCAATAATGCGCTTTAAGTAGGTAGGTAGCGGTATCGTGATTAAACCGAATACTGCATTATAAATTATTATAAGCCAAGTCGTAATGCCGTTTTAACGTAGGTATAGGTACACCGGTTTATAACACCTTTTTAATTCGATATGCAACCAATAGTATTATCAGGGTTTATTCATATTTTTTTATTTTATTATTTTTATACCTATACCGTTTAGTTATGTTCAGACGTAATCAGTAGGTAATCAGTATAACCGTGTCAAACAAATAAATTAGCAACTTTTCCATTTTTTATTTTTTTAAAAAACTGCCCAAATTTGAGGTTTATTGCTAAGAGGATGGTATTATATATATAGTTAGGATTTTTGGAGAAGTTTGCAGGCTTTTCTACGAGTAATTTATAAATTTAATATTGTCCCCCGAAAATGTGCTATTCATAGAATCAATTAATATTTTTGTACAGTCGATGGATAAAAAAAAAAAACAGACCCGTCTAAACGGGTTTGGACCGTTTATTGTTGTAGAACTTTTCACATTTTCAAATTTAACGTCACTACGGAATGCAGCTATAAATATAACCATATAGATACGAACAAACACAGTTCTTAAAACAAATAGTGGGTGAGACAATATTTACATTTTTCGTAGAGTAATAATTATTGTTTAAACTATACACAATTCACGGTGGAACACTTGATAATTATTTACTACATAAGTACCAAACCGAAAACTGCATTATAAATTATAATAAGTCAAGTCGTAATGCCGTTTTCAAGTGTAACAGTTCGTAACACGTTTTTATTTCACTATTCAATCAATAAAATTATCAAGTTTTATGCATATTTTTTATATTCATTCTCGAACTACAGTGTTTAGTTGTTTTCACATGTTTACAGTAACCTCATGATGTCAATATGATGTACGGAGTGATTCACCAAGCATGCTCGTCTTTTTTTTTTTTTAAATAATACAATTAGGTGTATAAAATCTAATTATTGGAGTTTTTAAATATAGGCACCATATTTTCAAATTCTTAATATTTGTTGTACTATTATATGGTGGTGTCCTGTGGGCATACAAACTTCCGTTTTTCAAATAAGAACCCACCATTTCAACTGTAAATTACTCAGTGGTTAAATTTTCTGAAAACGTTGACGTCAAATCAAAATTCTTACGTCAACTTAAAACGAGTAGGTAGTTTTATGTTATTTAAATTTGTGTTCCTTAGGTACATGGTAATGGTTTTATAAGATATGGTGATTTGAAAATTGTAGTAATTAACATTAATCTATCGATAAAAAACAAAATGGCCCAATTATAATAAACACTAGAGTTCCAATATTACGTCCATTTTATATTTTCGTAAAATAATTTTTAAAGACTATTATCCTAAGTACAAACTTTTTAATAACTATGAAACCACTCGTACGAATTTTGATTCTGATATACGTCTAGTCAGTTTCTTAGTTACTAAAATGTTTGTACCTACTGAGGATTATTTGGTTTTGATGGTTTCAACAGTTTCAGAAAATTGATCTGTTAAACAATTTACGTTAGGAAACGTATCTTTTAATTGGGAAAAAATTAATTATGTACCTATTTAAGTAGTACGAAAGCATCTAGAAAATTGGTAGAAGTATATACTTAAGTATACTTGTAAATTCCAAAATCAGATTTTGAATAACTGCATTGTTGATGAAAAAAATCCGTTTTCATCTTAAATGTATAACACTTTTTTACTTCCCTATTCAACCAATAATATTATCAGGTTTTATGCATATTTTTTTTTATACTATTCCTGATATATGTAGTGTTTTAGTTGTTTTCAGATGTTTACAAACAATGTCACTATTATATATTATTATATTATCTATAGGTATCATAAGTTATTTTTGAATAAGAACCCACCTTTCAACTGTAAATTACTCAGTGGTTAAATTTTCTGAAAACGTTGACGTCAAATCAAAATTCGTACTAGTAGTTTTTAAGTTATTTAACTTTATGTTCTTTTATAAAGGGTGTTACCACTGGGTATCCTCCCTAATCATAAGATTCATGTCAACCTATTTTTGCTGTCACTTATGAAACCTACTTATTCTACAAAAAAAATGTGTAAGTTGTAGATTTATTTCAATTTACCTAGTAAAAAACAAAACCTGTGTATTCTCGGGATAAAAGGTCCATGGTAAAAGATTTGTAAGATATGGTGATTTGAAAATTTTAGTCATTAATATTGATCTATCGATAGAAATAACATTTTTAAAAAATGGCCCAATTGTAATAAACACTAAAGTTCCAACATTACGTCTATTTTATATTTTTGTAAAACCATTTTTAAAGACAATTATTCTTAGTACAAACTTTTTAATAACTAAGAAACCACTAGTGCTAATTTTCATTCTGATACCTACGTCTAATTAGTTTCTTAGTTATTGTACTAAGGATCATTAGGTTTTGATGCGTCAACTTTTTCAGAAAAATTGATCTGTTAAATAATTTACGTTAGGAAAGGGATCTTTTAATTGGGACAAAAAGGAATTATGGACCTCTTTAAGTAGTACGATAAATTATCTAGAAAATTGGTAGAAGTATCTATGAATACACTTGTAAGTTCAAAAATCAGATTTTGAATAACTGCACTATTGATGAAAAAAATCCGTTTTCTTGTAAAATGTTAACATGTTTTTATTTCAATATTCAACCAATAATATTATCAGGTTTCATGCATATTTTTTTTTATATTATTCCTGATATATGTAGTGTTTTAGTTGTTTTCAGATGTTTACAAACTATGTCAATATTATCTATATATTATTATTATATTATCTATAAGTATCATAAGTTATTTTCGAACAAAATAACTGTGGAATACTTAGGTATAGATACGGGTGGTATTTGAACAAAGTATCATAGAATAAATATATAATAACAAACATTGGAAGGTTAAAAATCAATTTTCAAAAAGTGGCTAAGTGTATGTCACTCCGTTATACAGTGGGTTACAAGTGGTTCACTTTAATGGATGGTATTACATTTGAATTCAATGATATGATTTCATTGTATACGAAAAACTATTCTCAGAGGTGACAGTTTGTCAGCCTAGGATGTTTTATAATATATTTAAATTGTTATTACTTATTATTAAAATGATAACTAGTAAAATGAATGAATATTATACAATTACAAAAAAAAAAACTAAAATCGTCATTTTTGGTTATTTGATATGTAGGTAATTTCGTAAAAATTTTAACATAAAATAACGATTAAAAAAACCTTGTTTTCTATTTTTTTAGATTTTTTTGGTTACAGAATACCTAACCTATTTGTGGAACCGTGTTTTAAATTTTCAATCCTTAGCTATAAAAGTTGAACATTTTATACATTTTTAACTACAAAATCATTTTTAAATTTGTTAAATTTTGTCAAAATTCGAACTTTAAATACTTATAAAAACAAATTATGCCCATGTATTTTAAATATTTTTCAACTGCTATTGTAACAGTATATCAGGAGCCATTTTCAACCTTTTTGACCCAAAAAATAAATATTAAATTACTTTTATAGAAAAAAAAAAAACTAAAAAAAATATGACACTGCAATTAATGTCCGTAAACCGCTCATAACAAGTCAACATTTTATCAAGCATAGGAATTTATAAAATGAACAAAAATTGTGTACATTTCAAGTGTCTACGGTTATTTGTTTATGAATTACAACAAAATAAGAAAATCGCTAAGTACATGAAAAATCGAGAAAATAATATCCAATGTTGTAAAAATGTGAGCTTCAAACGCTCATAAAAAATTGATTTGACTTTCCAGCAGTTATTTTTTTTTCGATAAAGGTAGATATTCTTATGAGGAATGTTTTATTAAATTTTCAAATCTTAGATTTAAAAATGAACATTTTTATGAATTTCTAACACAAAATAGTTCTGGCATTTTGTCATTTATATAAAAAAAAAAATTAAAAAATTGGAAACCGAAAATGTTTGTAAACAGCTCAAAATAAGTCATAATATCGAAGTATGATTTCAATTACTTATCGTGTACACATACACAAAAAGTAGTATAAATAATAATCTGTCATGTTTAAAAACTCAAACTCCATGCTCAATATACGATACATATATATTTACAGAAATTTGGTTAAAAGAAAACGTTATGTCAACAGAATTATTGTTTTTATAATTATAATGTTTTTAAGAACAATTACTGAACAAATGAATCAAGCTCATTATCTAGAGGTGGCGGTGGTCTACTATTCGTAATAGTATTTATTCTAAGCTTATCGAAATTGTAATTAATGATATCGAACTATTATATTTTGTAATGACAAAATTGACTAATCTTACTTTTATTATTGTAGGGTCTATGTACATGCCTATTAAGTCAAATGTTATATTATTTAATGAATATTTTAATAAGGTCGAGTTATTAAGTATAAAAAGTTTAACGATGCAATTCTCTTATAGTTTGGCGATTTTAATTTACCATCATATTGATGTATTTCACCAGGCCAGTTTTAGCCACTCTACCCATCATATAATAAAGTATTTCTCAAATTTTAAAGTATATAATAATATACATAACTGGCCCGGCGCAAATTATATTTCTAATATAAAATATTTAGAAGATATTGTATTGATTCCTTTACTAACAATAATTAAAAAAATTGTTTGGAAGTTATAAAATGTTATGGTCACATTAACTATATTAAAGATAATTTCATTCCCAAAATGCAGAAGCATGAATTTACATTTCCTATTCGGTTTAGTAAAGAATTAAAATGTCTCATTAAAAAAAAAAAAAATTAGCTCATGATATATATTGTACAAACATTCGAATGATGTTGCAGGCTGTTTAAGATTTCAATAATTTTGTGAAGGACGTACAATTGTACAAACCATAACTATTATATAGCTGCCCGTCGGAAATATGTGTCCAATTTAAAATGTTTATATTTTCCAAAAAGCCGTCCGACTTTTAGGCTATTGTTACAAAGAGGACGGTGTATAGCTGCGATTTTTGGAGAAGTTTGACGTCTCTATGAGTAAATAATGTATTTGATATTGTACCCAAAAAAGTTTCTATTAATAGGAGATAATATATTCGTACGATAAATAGATGAAAAATAGACCAGTAAAATGGGTCGGACCGTTTATCGTTGTAGAACGGTTGTCGTTTTCAAATTTTACATCAGTGCGGAATGCATGTATAAATATAGACATGATGAACAAACACAGTTTTTAAACAAATAGTCGATAAAATATTATTTGCATTTTTCGTAGAGCAATCGTTATTTGAACTACACAATAGTTTACGTTAGAGCATTCAAATGTTTTGGTAGGTACCTATAGCTGGTACTGTGATTGTAAAATTATAATGTTTTATAGAACTGCATCATAATAAGCAAGGCTGGGCATTAACGAGTTAAAAGTTAAAATTAAGTAAATGCATTAATAGTTAATTTTAATTGAGTTAGTTAACTGCGTTACTTTTTTTTCAAATTAAATTTTGATTTAATAAGTTACTTTTTTTTAAGATTAACGAGTTAACTTCGAGTTAATTTCATTCAAAAGTATCTAAATTATGTTAGAAAGAAGAATAATGAAAATTTTTGTATGAGGTTTTTACTGTAGCGATGTATCGTTTTAAATTTCTCCAGTAATTTTCTGGAGTGTAAAGAAAAACTATCTAATAAAGCATAATATTATGTGTCAGGAATTTTTTTATTTTTGCTAATTAGAAAATTTTAATTTTAAACCAAGTTAAGTTACTTCTTTTCAAAGTTGACTTTTAACTTAACTCAATTATTTTAAAATAACTCGGCTTAGGGAGTTGAAAAAAAAATCGTTAACTTGCCCAGCCTTGAATTTATAAGAGTCGTAATGCCGTTTTCACATACCTAAGTATTTTTATAACAAGTTTTTATTTCACTATCGACCAATAATCATCAGGTTTTATCGTAACCGTGTGTGTGGTATTTGCACAAAATATCATAGAATAAGCATACTATACAACAAACATTGAAAGGTTAAAAATCAATATGAAAAATTAATCAATCGTCTACATACCTTACCTACCTATACAGCTACTATTGTGGCAAATATTAATAATTCAACATCAAGTCCGATTGCATGCAAAACTTCGTGGAACCCATGTATATTTTTGATTTACTTTTTAAATACTTTATGTAGTATGCTGTTTAATAATTTAATAATTATGTCAAGAACGTGCCAATTATAATATTATATTGGAACGTCCATTGGAAACGTACTATGTCTCCAATTTCAATTTTTTATCATTTCAAAAAGGACGGCTAACTTTTAGGCTTATTCCTATGAGGACGGTATAGTTTGGGTTTTTGGAGAAGTTTGGTGTTTGCATGAGTAAATTATATGTTTTATAGATGTATAGGTACACTAAAATCAGCCGTTTATTGATGTAGAATACTGTACTGCATGTACTCGTAAGTTTTGACACTTTTTTCCGGGAATGGAAAGCGTTTTTAAAAAACGTTACTAAAGGAGAAAAAAATCGAAAAACAACTGAAAAACGATACCGAAAATCGAAGTTACATAGAAATGAAAATGGACATTAATTATGCCCAAATAGAAAAATATAAATCATAAAATAATAATTCTGTTATCGAAAAATTGGTAATCCTGATAACCAATTGTTAAGTAAAGGTCAATGTGAAAGAGCGACTTTTTGATTTTTAGAAGTATTTTATATAATAAGTGTATGTTAAACTTCTGAGTTGAGGGTTGTTTTTATTTTTTACTCTAGAACTTATGCTTGACTTTACATATGAACTTTAATTTTTAATTTTCGTATAAATTATAACGAGGTGTTATAATTTAAATTTAAATATCAAGCATAATTAATTTTAACTTTTAAGTACCTACTACCTACGTATTGTATATTGCACGTTTACTATTATAAGAATTTAAAAAAAAAAAAAGCTATTAAAAACATTAAACAAAAATGTATTACATTTTTAAATCGATAAACAAAAACGAAAAAGAATGTTCCGTCGTTGATTTTTTTGCACATTTGTAAATTTTACATTACCATGGAATAAAAGTATACGTCATAGACTTAAACAACCACATTTTTTAAACAAATAGTCGTTAAAATGTTATTTACTTTTTTCATACATTAATCACAATGTAAACTACACAATAATTTATGTTAGAAAATTCATTATATGCTGTGGCTGGTATCACGATTAAACCAAAAACTACTTAATAAAATATATGTTATAGTCATTTTATTACATGTTTTTATTTCACTATTCGACCAATAATTATCAGGTTTTGTGGTAATAACCGTTAAACCGTATATGGGTGGTATTTGTACAAAGTGTCTTAGAATAAACATATTATAACAAACATTGAAAGGTCGAAAACGAGCGAATCGTCTGCACACGCTTGATAAGTTTTAGATAAGTATTGCTGAGAGGACGGTAAGTATAATTAGGATTTCAGGAGAATTTTTATTTTTGACGTTTCTAATCGATGGCTCACGAACGTACATATCGAATTTTGCCATAGCTGCAGGTATCATGATTAAGCTAAAAACTACCTAATAATATGTTGTAGTCATTTTATTACACGTTTTTATTTCACTATTCAACCAATATTATTATCAGGTTTTGTGGTAACCGTTAAACCGAGAGGTATACGGGAAGTAGGTATTTGTACAAAGTATCATAGAATAAACATAATATTATAGCAAACGTTGAAAGGTCAAAAATGAGTGAATCGTCCACATACGCTTGATAAGTTTTAGATGAGAATTGCAGAGAGGACGGTAGGCGTAGTTAGGATTTTAGGAGAATTGTTATATTTGACGTTTCCAATCGATCACTCAAGAACGAATTGCGGAAAAAATCCCAAAAAAATAAACACACTAAAAAGCACAGAAATATAAATATGAACACAATAATATTGTGTATAAGTCATGATACATTGTGTTATAATTTATAAGTCATAAGTCAAAAAACATAAGTCTTAGGTATAAACATACCTACTAAAATGTATACAAAAATTACACAACTATAAAAATAATAATATAATAAGTTAATACAAAACCGGTGGTGACTGGTAGCTGTATAATATATGTAGTCATGTAGATAGCAGACAATATTTTAGTGTGTATCAATGTTGTTAAAAATACTTTTCGAAAGCATTTCAAATAGGTATTTAAATACTTCAATTACAAAGTATTAAGATATTTATTTAAATACCTTTGCTGATAAATATTTAAATACAAATACAAATATATACCCTTATACCTAAAAACAATCACCATATATCTGAAAAAACATAATCAGTTGGATTCTATAAACCATGAGGTCAACACCAGGTATGCAGCTAGTAAATTTTCCTTAGATTGGCCCTCAAAAACTAGTTGCCGAAAAGTTTACTATTTTTTGGGAAAACAGATACTTAACTTGATGCCCAATGATATGGTTATTTTACCGCTACCCATATTCAAAAAAACCAAAAAATTAACCACTGGTTACGACATGAATATTATGTGTGTAAAACTTAAAATTGTATGTAACGTTCTAATTTACCACCTATTTTAGTTACTGGAATTATTTACGTGATTTATTTATGAAAAACTCCTTATTTGTATTTTAAAAATGTAACATGTACCTTAGAACAATAAGAATTATTTGTAATTTAAGATAACCCATGGGCCTCCACACGAGTTTTCCTCAGTGAGGCCCAGTAATCTTTCGATATTAATTTAAATAAAAATAAATATACAAAAAGTATTTCAAATATTTTTTAATACATTTTTTAACTTTATTATTTTCTGATTCTTAAAACTAATTATTTGTTTAATTTAATAAAGTGTATTGAATATATAGAAGATAATTGTAGGCTTATACAGAATTCCTTTATTTATAAAAAATTGTAAATGTAGTTATGTTTAATTTATGTGATTTATAACATATACAGTTATCCTAACTAAATAGTAAACATCTTGTTTGAAAATTTTGTATTTAATATTTTTAAATACAAAATATAATAATAAGTATTTAATATATTAATATTTAAATATTCAACAAGTATGGTGTGTATATACCTAAGACTTATGTTTTTTGACTTATAACACAATATATCATGACGTATACATGATATATGGTTCATATTTTTATTTTTATTTATATTTCGGGGCTATTTTTCAGCCAGGGTTTTTTTCGGGGATTTTTTTCCTTGGGCTTTTTTCCGTGTTCTTTTCTTCGGCCTACCCTCACGAACGTACATATCGAATTTTGCCATAGCTGCAGGTATCATGATTAAACTAAAAACTACTTAATAATATATATGTTGTAACCATTTCACTATACGTTTTTATTTCACTATTCTACCAATAATATATTATCAGGTTTTGTGGTAACCGTTGAACCGTATACGGGCGGTATTTGTACAAAGCATCATAGAACAAACATAATACTATAACAAACATTGAAAGGTCAAAAACGAGTGAATCGTCTACATACTTGATAAGTTTCAGACATTGCCGAGAGGACGGACGGTATAGTTAGGATTTTAGAATAATTTTGATTTTTGACGTTATTCTAATCGATTACTCTTTATACGGGTTACATATCGAATCGGGAAATATCGAGAAAAACGGCAGACAATATCAACATATTTTGGAGGACTGCAGGGTTACCAAAATGTTTTTGTAAAGCGTCATTATGCGCCACGAAGTAGCTGAGCTCTCTTTGTACATTAACTACACGAACTGCAGTAATATTATTAGATTAAAATGGTTAAATCATTGTATTTATTTTAGATAAACTACTCATTTGTTTTATTGAACAAATACGACAAATTCGATACGATAAAAATTAAAATAGTAAATATTCTTTGATTTCCTGTCACAATATTTTAGTCAATAAATAATTGTGTGCATTTATCTAGTATATAATAATTATAACAGTCGTTTATTATTAATACCGTTAAATTACTTTTTCTGTGAGAAATTTAACTACATATTTATATGTACCTCCCAACTATTTCTTAACTATATAGTTATAAATAATAATTATATTTTAGATTCTAGTGGTTTTAAAATGGTGTATATTTTTTATTTTTTATTTTTTTATTATAATGTACCTACACAATATTTTTACCAGAAAGAATGCTTCGATTTCAACATAATAATATAGTACCTTATCTTTGATAAATTACGAAAAACCGCTAAAAATGGGATTTTAATTTCGAATAAAGCGACGAATAAAAAATTATAATATTTTAAGATTAATTCAACCTACTCTTATACAACGATATTATAGAATTGTATTCAAGTTTAATACAATCCATTATACATTGACCCACTTGTAACCGACCGTACACCAGAGCGACATTCACTTACCAGCTTTTTTTTTTTATCAATTATAATTATCGATTTGTAATATCCAAAATGTTCAATACCTAGTTCTAAAATTTAACTGACCGAATGTGAAAAAATTGTGAAAAAAATACGAAATTCTCATACGGTCTATGACATAATAATTAATTATGCACAACAATAAATATTATTACAGCCATCTTGCATTTCTAATGTGAATATTCAACACTTAAAACGAACATTTCACAACGTAATAATTCCAAAAATAAAACTTACAAAGGTTAGCTAATGCACCTAATTAATAAATATTAACCTAATTAACATATAACTAGTTATAAATTAACCCAATTATAAACAATGAACTACTAACGTACCTACATAATGGCAAATTTAAACAAATTACAATTTTGCGTACGATATTACTAATTTTAACTTCGGTACCTACCTACCTACCTACCTATATACATACCAAAGTAACACAATAATGACTATAACCACACGTGTTTTTTATAGTGGTAATTATATTAAATATCTCCCCACCAGGCGTTTTCCGTGCAAAAGATGAGTTAATTGTATGTGCCATAATATTATCATGTCTACCTAATATATATAATAGTAACGTAAGTAACCTATACCTAACCTATGGTAACATCATAAATTAACAAAAAAAAAAATCATGTGTGAGCTACTATTAAGCTATATAGTGGTTGATAAAATAAGCTATAAATAGAGATGTGCAGGATTATACCGGTAAAATGTACATAAATTTACTTAAAAATCGGTAAATTGGCAAATGCCTCAAGTCCCGATTCTTGACCATATTGTTCACAGGAAAAACAATTGTATCAACTTGAATTAAAATAACTAATAAGTCTAGGGCTGTGAATTTATAGGAAAGAGCATTTTTTTTTTGGTGATTGTAAAACATAGCTTTGTTAGTACATAATTTTGATTATGTAACTACAAATCTATCTATGAAACTTTTATTTTGCATATTTTTGCATTTTTTGACGTTTTTAATTTTTAGGTCATATTTTGCTTTTTTAATTCATTTTCTAGTATTTTTAATCAAATTCCGTCAATTGACTTGTTTGAAAACATTTTTTTTTATTTTACACATGCTGTATATATTATGTCAAATTTATATTTTATTAAATAATATTTTACACAAGTCAAAAACTCATACGGGTTAAAAATTGTTTTAAACGTTTCAGGTGAATAGCATTAACTTAATGCAAATATAAATTCAAATTCAATCAACATTTTTACTATTTTTTTTTTTAGTAAATAAACACTTTTTTTTACTAATGTTTAATAATATTGTGTACCTAATATTAATATAAATATCAAAATTAAATTAATTTTATATTATCATTTTTAGCATTTTCCTTTTTTTTCATTTTAAGTGCATATTTTATTGCATTTTTTTGACATTTTTAATGCACTTTTTAAGGTTTTTTAGTGCATTAACACATTCACAGCTCTGCTAATAACTAATTTATTTGTTCTTACTCCGTTGCAAATACAATGTTTACAGATGAGCATTTTTTTCTTAATGTGTAATTGCTTCTGTGTACCGATTACACTAAAAGTGTATTTATTTATGTATCTATTAGAACTTAGATAGTAGTATCGTCCAATAATAATGTAAATTATTCAAGGTTATAATCATGGCTCGAATTTTATAGAGTGTGCTAATTATTATAGGATGCAGATAAAAATAGCTATAAATTTGTTCTATGCACCAGGGTCTCCAAATATGAAATTTTATAATGCTATTTTTTGGATATCTGAAGTATTTAAGGTTTTTAGTGCAATTTTTCAAGTTTTGGTGCTATTTTTTGTTAATTTGCATAATATAAGATTTTATTTTGTTTTTTCATAAATCTAGTTTATATTATTATGTGGTATGAAAATTATGAAAATGTTGTCATTTATTTTAATTTTTTTTTTTTTTTTTGAATACACATGAAATAAATACCCAAATTTTCGTTCATATTAAAATCTATATTTTTTAAACAGACCGGCGTATTGACCTATCGAACGGTAAACAATTATGACTCCTTATCGGCTGTACAGCTCGTATCTATATATTTTTGTCTGGACACACATAACTGTAACATTAACTTATAACACTAGTAAAAACATTAAGAATGAATGGCTATTCGATTTTGTGAACGGTAAAAAAAAATTACCATCTCGGTAAAATTTACGTAAATTACCCTGTCAATTTAACGAGCTTCACTCAGAGGTGCCAGGTGAAAAGTACGTCTTCAATTCTCCAGGCCTATAAACTAGAGCTACTCTCTCCAAGTCTCAGGGAATCTATTGGTATAACTTTTTATTGAAAACGGACCAGTATTTTCGAGTCTATTAGTTTCGGAAAAAAACCAACTTGGGTTGAATATTATACACTGACAGAATGTCAAATATCTGACCATTGCCAACCATTTTTGACGTTTCTAATCACGGACGTACATATAGGAATATCGAATCAGGAGATATCGTCAAAAATGGCAGACAATCAACATATTTCGTAGGACTGTAAGATTACCAAAATGTTTATGCAAAGCGTCATAATGTACCACGAAATAGAGCTCTCTTTGTTTTGGATAAACACTAATTTGTTTTAAATGCAATAAAATTCACTTAAATTACCCTGTAAATTTACCGAGCTTCACTTCTCTAGACTAGAGCTACGCTCTCCAAATCACAAGGAATCTATATTGGTATAACTTTTTATTGAAAACGGTCCAGTAGTTTTTGAGTCTATTAATTTTTGATAAACCAACTTGGGTTAAATATTATTAGTGACAGAATGTCAAATATCTGACCATTGCCAACCATTTTTGACGTTTCTAATCACGGACGTACATATAGGAATATCGAATCAGGAGATATCGTCAAAAATGGCAGACAATCAACATATTTTGTTGGACTGTAAGATTACCAAAATGTTTATGCAAAGCGTCATCATGTGCCACGAAATAGAGCTCTCTTTGTTTTGGATAAACACTAATTTGTTTTAAATGCAATAAAATTCACTTAAATTACCCTGTAAATTTACCGACCTTCACTTCTCTAGACTAGAGCTACGCTCTTCAAGTCACAAGGAATCCATATTGGTATAACTTTTTATTGAAAACGGTCCAGTAGTTTTTGAGTCTATTAATTTTTGATAAACCAACTTGGGTTAAATATTATTAGTGACAGAATGTCAAATATCTGACCATTGCCAACCATTTTTGACGTTTCTAATCACGGACGTACATATAGGAATATCGAATCAGGAGATATCGTCAAAAATGGCAGACAATCAACATATTTTGTTGGACTGTAAGATTACCAAAATGTTTATGCAAAGCGTCATCATGTGCCACGAAATAGAGCTCTCTTTGTTTTGGATAAACACTAATTTGTTTTAAATGCAATAAAATTCACTTAAATTACCCTGTAAATTTACCGACCTTCACTTCTCTAGACTAGAGCTACGCCTTCAAGTCACAAGGAATCCATATTGGTATAACTTTTTATTGAAAACGGTCCAGTAGTTTTTGAGTCTATATAACTTCGAACGTGGGTTAACTACTATTGTACACAGATAAAATGTCAAATATCTAACCAACGCCAATCATATTTGTGCCTGTACAACAATTGCATTGGAAAAAAGAAAATAGAAAATCGTCATATTGTTTTAATGAAAAAGCGTTGACCTAACCTAAGTTACCTGGTAATGATGAATGTTGTTTCGTCTATAATTATTATAAATAAAACTCAAAAATAACTACTCGAATTATTTTTAATAATGAGTATTAGGTAGGTACCTAAAAATCAAGCAAAAATTTAAATGGTACATTTTTTATAAATTCAAATCTTGAAATTCGTCCGTTTTTAATAATTTTCTATTACCTAAGAAATAAATGTTTTTCATGTGTCGTCTTTGAGGATATTACTGTCCACAGTACTTCAAATTTTAATGCAAACATCGAATGGCAAATAATATCGATTTGAATTTATCAGCAAACGACCTGTGCAAGACTTAACAGTTCAGTTGGGACACAACTCGTGTTGAAGGTACCCCACTTTTATCGTTGGGACACACAACTCGACGACTACTTTTTGAGACATTTTTCGAAAACTTTTTGACGGCGTTCTGCAGCAGCAGCTGTGTCTTGGGCCACAAAAATAATTTTAATATTTATGGAAATGTGTCGTTATTTTTCGGAATTTATTTCAGCGTGTAGATATCCAAGTGTATAAGGCGCACGAATGTACAATATTGTTATTTTGTAAACCTGAAATAATTTGAATACAAGGTTGACATTATAATATATACTCCGATAGCTGTGGCAGATAGCTGTTATAATAATATTACAAAAAAAAAAAAAAAATAAGCTGCCAAATAGGTGGGTATACAACCTATATAATACCTCTGCCGTACGATAATAATAATAATAATAATAATAGTGATAATATGCGTACCGAGTAAAATACACCTCGACGCATTGAGTAGGTCACTGCAGTAATGGATGTGTTAAATTTGAATCCAATAATGATAAATCATTGCACATTATACGAAAAACGATACCGAGCGCCGTCCGTCTGACGGCCTATATAATATATTACAAGTATCTATATAAATGTCACTAAAATATGTTGTTTTTGATAACGCTATAAAAGTAATATTTGCATTGCTATATTATACAGAGTGATCCGTTTGAGCGCCTACGCCAGTCGTTCAACGTTTTTGGAAAATTATTTTTTTACATACAATTCGATTGCATTACGATATCACACAACAAAATTACTATAATACTATAGTTGAACAAATCGTAGTAGATATAACTATTTAATGGGTAACATAACTAAAACGATTTGCTCGTTACGTCTATATAAATATAGGTAGTTAGTTTTCATGGCGATGTTTACTATATTTTATAGTTAACGAAGTTTTTAATGTTTGAGTTAGTTAAGATATATAGTCAACATAGCATATTTCAGCTCGAATAACTGTAATAACTCGACTATGATATTTTAGTAAATCTGACTAACCCTATATCCCTATAGAAAATTGTAGTGTACAGTAGTAATCCTACTATTTGTATAGTACAAACGACTGTTTGGTTTTTGTCCGTGCATGTCTCGTCAAAAAATTACGATATCGACATATTATATCCTATACAACGGTGTTGAGAATAGATGCCGAGAATTTTATCTACACGGAAAAAAATGTGGTTAAAAAAAAGCATTTAAATGGTTGTAAACGCGACCAAATTGCGCGTTGGTGTGGTATAGTGACAGCCCCACACCAGGTAAAGCAGGCCCTATTATTTGTAAAATTTCGGACTGCACATTTGATTTTATTCTCGCTACCGTCCTAGAAAAAGTAATGTATTATACATATATTATATATTATATATAGATATAATAATTTAACAACGCAATTCAAAAAAACAACAAAATACTTATCTTTTAATAAAAATCATAAAAATTAAATAGCATGTAATAATAAAAACCTCGAATTATTAACTTTTTAACAATTAAAATCATAACAATCCATATTACATTCTTGAAAGTAAGTATGGTAATTGAAATGAAAAAAGTCTTAATTTTGAAAACTTCAAGAATTCGTGTTAAATAGGAAAATAATAAAAATCTAACTCAGTAATGATGAGTAGGTGGGTAGTTTAGCTAGCTTTAATATAAAATATTAATGAGAGAGATTTGATATCACACCCAAGCGGTGGGGTTTCATCGATTCCGCCAGACCTTTTTATACTAGAGGATATGACCACTTTGAATCCACAAAAACGTTGGCTTGAACAGTCCTAAAATTTCTATTTTTTTTTTAAACTTTTTTCCTAAACTATGATACCTAGCTAGAAAGTTGATTGATAACTCATTAAAAAGGGATTATCAAGTAGACACTAAATGTGGAATTCAAATATTTTTTTAATATTATTTAATTTTTCACAGATAAAAAAAGGGTTATTTTCGCTAGTTTTTCATTTAGCGAGGTAGATTTCCGAAACTGGAGAACGGATTTCATTGTTTGGGGTCTTTTTAGATGATTCACATTGGCTAGGAGAGAGCAGTGAAGATTTTCAGAACTTTATCTCCAATCGTTAATTCACTACAAAGCTGTAAAGCTGAAAAACATCAAAAAACGCCCAATAAAATTTGTTTTAATTGCAATAGTAAAGACTTAAGATGAATAAGGTACTACCCGCAAGTAAATATATGATTTAAGTTTGTTTTATTATCTTAACAAAATAAATACACAAACAAAAATTTAAAATTATTTTCAGGTGAATAGCATTATACAAAATTCAAATTCCATTCTTATTTTTATTATTTTTTTTTTACTAAGCAAACACATTTTTATGCATGTAAAATGTAATGTACCAATGTATAATATCCTATAATATCAATATAATATAAAAATTTAATTAAAAACCATTTTAAGTGAATTTTATATACTATAGTTTTTGGCATTTTAAATTTCATTTTTACATTTTAAATGCATATTTTATTGCATTTTATTTTGACATTTTTAACGCATTTTTTAAGATTTTTTAGTGGTTCAAATTCACAGCCCTGCTAATTATATCGTTGCCCATCACTAATTCCAATATATTATATTTTTTTAAAGTTATTTACGTTTTTGAACGACCGAATTATTCCAATCTATAAATTTCGGTTTAAATAGTTTAGATGAGCAGAGTAGAGTGATACAGAGGCATCTCGCCAAAATATTGGCCCACTAATCCACTAATCTCTACTTTAAATACGTATACCTATGTGAGTTATAACTATAATGAACTACTTGTCCGAAGTTTGACTTTTATAAATTGAAATACTACGAATAATATTCTGCTTCGGAACGTGAAAGTCAAAATGTATATGTTGTCTTTCGAAAAAGTAAAAAACTTAAAAAGTAAAAAATATATATTGTCTTCGGAAATGTTGTTTTGAAATGACATAAAACAAAATAAAACGAATATTTTCAAATAAGTCATAACTTTTCGAAATAAAAAATTGTTTAGATTGCATATTAACGTTATAATATTAAACGTCCAAACACGAACGTAGAAAACTTCTTTGATTATAAAGACTCGTTTATTTCCAACAGCATTATTAATTTAAAAAGTCAATTGATATCTTTAAGACAACTATATGTCTACATTATGTTGTACATATTATAATCATCGATATAATGAATCTCTACTTGGCACTATTAGCAAGTTAAAGTAAATAGCTATTATGTTAAATATTTATAATTGCATAGGCTTATATTTTATATGACATTCTTACTTGATTTTGTTCTGTTTATCTTCTTTGAGAATACTTAACGTTCCACTTTCGGTCGGTCGAAACTCGAAATGTATTACTGCTATTATTATTATTATTATTATTACTATTACAACTGCCCTTTTCATTATATTATTAAAACACCTTGTTATATGTTATCTCACAAGTTCATCGTTTGTATTGAATATTCATGTCTGTAAATTGAATAAAAAACAACGTATATTAAAATATGCATCTTGTCGATGATATCGGTGTTCGACGATGCAGTTCCCAATATATATTATAAGTCCATTAGTAATCTTCGATAGATTGAATGGAGCGTCGACCGTCTAGAGATAATGCGATAATTGTTCCGTCGCCACAGTCACATTATAACACTATAGGTATAGTCTTTTCATTTCTGGGTCTTTAACTAAATGTGGTGTGTGGATAATAACATCATAAATTATACTTAGTAATATTACGAGCTGACGGATCATCTTCGCTCAGAATAGTTTTTCGTATACATTGATTTTACGTAATCGAATTCGAATTTAACACATCCGTCGCAGTGACTTTCTAGACACTATCGTAGTGTACAATAACCGTATATTATTATATCTAATTAATAATTTGCAGTGTACCAATTCATTTTTTTTTTTTTTTAAATGTTCAGGTATTATATAAAATTCCTAGGCATTTTACAAAATACCAATATTATACACTTTACCGATAACATGGACGCTTATAAACGGATCACCGAGATAGGTCGATTAAGGGGCCTGGTCGCGACCTGTTTTTTTGCTCAAAAACATGCCTTACAGGAAAAACTCTCACGCCTTGTAGATTGGTCCGATTTCCGTAATTTTTTTTTTGTTGAATAGAGAAATACGTATTGCAGGGCGCATTGGACTTGGATTTTCAAAATTATTTTTCGAAATCTTATATTACAAGTTTGAATTTAATCCATTTTTACAACTTTTTAGTTTTTGTATTATTATTTATTTTTAGCAACGTAATCAAAAATCAAAGTCCATTGCGCCCTGTAAAAAATATTCTTCTATCTAACAAAAAAAAATTACGGAAATCGGACCAATCTACGAGGTGTGAGAGTTTTTCCTGTAAACTGTGTTTTGACCGATATAATACATCCTATCAACCCCCCCCCCTAAATAGGTATTGGGTAGTAGATTAGTGGAAAAGTCTTATAATTGAGGTGGCAACTAAAATATAAAATTTAATTTTCAAATTTTATAGAATTGCGGAAAATTTGAAAAATCGCGACCAGGCCCCTTAAATTTTTTGACAAAACATCGAATTTATTATATTATATTATCATCAATTATTATAACACATGGCAGGGCTTAAATTTCAAGAATATATATCGTTTTTACGTTTTCGGATATTTAAACGTTATACAGTTGTAATGTGTTTATCGTTTTTATATTTTTTATATTTTTAAACGTTACTTTTATTTTTATAGATCTGTAGTTAATCACACTTTGACGTAAGAACTATCAAATTCGTAGAATTCGTTGTCCGGGATAGGTTGTTTTCAATCATCCTAGGATTTTTAGTTGGTAGATGGCAACAGTAAGTGTTAGTCTAGGGGTCAAATATTGTTTAAATATTATTGCATGAATGGAAGATGAAACAACAGATGTTATTAAAAAAAAATGTTATAACAATAACACAACTTTAAAGGCATAATAATGTTAATTTTATATAAATATTTAGTACCTAAGTATTCATTGTATAAGTATTATTTAGGCAAGTACACCAAACCACGTCATTGCTGCAGTTTTGCATCTCGTTGAAATTTTAATTACAGAAATAAACTAATATTCTATTAAATTCAATATTTATAAATCAAACAGGGATAAAGTATTTCAAAAATGTAAATTACTGTTAACATAGGTTTGCCAACTTTGAATTGTTCATACTTTCGTAGTTATAACTCAATAAAAGATTCATACTTATATAGACTACAAGATTTCAAAACAATAGTAATGTAAAGTTCGACGTAAAAAACAAGCACAAACGTTATTTCGAATTACGTTATTTGCGATTGTTTTATATTACGCGTTTATTGTTTATTTTTAATCATTAATTATGAATTATGATTAATGATATAATTTTACGTTTAAGAGGACACCCTCAAGAATAGGTGCAATTTGGGTAAAAAATTTGGGGGGGCTTCAAAACCCTCTAAATATTAATAGTTGCAGTGTAATTTATTTAATTTACAAAAATTTATTTTGTTATTTATTTTTTCAGTAGTTATCACATATTATTATTTTTATTTATCAATATGATGATATAAAGTTCTGCATGGTTTTTGGGGGGGGGCTTTGAATGTTTTGAGGGGGCTTAGCCCCTCCAGCCCCCACCCCTATTGCGCCTATTCTCTCATGTTTTGTCTCCGTCTTACAAATGTACAACATACCAAAAACTGTTTTGCGAGGGTCAACTTTTTCGAACCATATTTGTTGCAGAACTACCAAATTTTCACAACAAGTAAAGAAAAACTTTATCTGTTCAACAGCGTGCTTTTTTTTGTAATAGCACTATCCAATCATTTTTTATACGCAAATTAAAAAAAAACCAAATTTTTAGAAGCAAATAACTTTTATTGCATTTATGTTATCTAAAATATAGGCACCCAGTTGCATAGGTAATTTTCTAGCCTGTACGTTCAGCAATTTTGGAGCTACTACTACAATACTACAAACACAGAAAGATAAAATTTGAAATTTTGACAGTTTTCGCTAAGGCTTACAAGTGCATAACATAATAAATTTTAAGCAGAGCAGAACGCATGTAGCTTCGTTAGTTTAAAAATTAGAGTGAATTGACCTCTTATAAAATCTAAAGGTAAGATTATTATCTAGATAACCTAATGAGTTTTTTTATTATATTTTAAATTTTAAGCCAGTTATGAGTACTTAAAAATGTACAAACCGTTTACAGTTTTAAAATACTCATAGCTCGCTTTATAATTAAAATATAACAAAAAGCCCACGAGGTTGTCTAGATAATATCTTACCTTTATATTTTATAAGAGGTTTTCACTCTAATTTTTTTAATTAACGGAGAAACACGTGTTCTTCTTTGGGTAGAATTTGCTATGCAAAGCATTTGTAAAACGGAGACAACGCATGCGGGTGTGACGTCCTCTTAATGATTTTAGATTATTTTCGTTTATTTTTTTTCGTTATTTTCCGTTATAACGTTTTGAAGCCCTCTTATACAGACTATATTATTTTTATTTATAAAAAATATTATTGTTATTGGACTTTTAATTAAGCCAAACACTTTAAAATAATAATATACTAGGCTGTCCTTTTAAAATATGATTTGATAATTAATTACAACTTATAAGCATTTTTTAACTAAATGGCCTGCTGGGTTTCTCGACGTTTATCTATACCCACCTAACGGAGTAATGAGTTCAATATGTGTATAACACATATCTATAAATTGCTAATAGTTGTGGTAATGGATAAAATAAAATATTTAAATGAATGAGAAATTTTTGGAAATCGGTAATCAATATAATTATCATAACATATATTTTATTTTCGGGTGGTTTGATTCGTTTTTGGAAATACTATAGAACGGTAAAGTAAATAGGTCCGTGTGGTATAAGCCGGCATGGCAATAACGATTTAAATATTCTGAAATATTATTGCAAAATCGTAATAGAAAAACTAAAATCGTTGTTCTTCGTTTAAACGCATCATCGGATTTCGTCAAAAACGTAACTTCGATGAACAAAAAATGTATGCTTGTATTATATTATTTAGACTTTTGGGTTCCAAAAAGACCTTTTTTACGAGGGTTCCTCGTGTTAAATATTCAGTCTTATGTAAAAAAAAAATTTGGTAAGAACTGCAAGTCTCCGTGGTGTAGTTATTCGTAGTGAATTACAACAAAATAGATTTTGTCGAAAACTTCAGCAGTCGATTTACGTGAATCGTTTTGGGTTTCCGGGTTATTATAGAAAGTTTTGGAGATTTTTTTTTAATTTTGACCCCTAAACGTAGATTCGTTTTCCCGGCAGAAAATATTATATAGAAGTCGAAGTATTTTTATCGCTCTAAAAGGTGCGGCGATGGACATATAGTGCAATATAAAAACAAAACGTGAGTAATAGTGGGCGCAGTACCCTGCAAGTGTCGTGTCCAGTGGGTCACTGTAATGCTGCAGTGGTCTCAAAAATGTGGGGCCCTCAATAAAACATGTTTTATTATTTCTTTAAACATTTTGAGGACAAAAATTAAAAATTATTAAACAAAAATCTCTATGACGTATACGGGTTAGGTATATTATAATAATTATGATCGATAGGAGATAAAAAATACGTTTCGTCATAATTTATTTTGTTCGTTTTGGATTTATTATTGCAAGACGAGTGAAATAAAAAGGTTTCTCGAACACCTCAGACGTATGAATATAATAATATGGTCCGTTGGTTAATTGAGTTCGAGACCACTGCTGCGGTTGTAAATTGTATAATGGATGTGTTAAATTTTAATACAGGAAAACGACTCCAAGCGGAGACGCAGTCAGCCAGACATTGTTTGACGTATATATTTTATATCATATTATGTTAATAGTCGTCCTAGGATATTTTATAATATATGATATATATATGTTATCCGAAAAGATGACATTTAGTCAATGTTGACACAATGACTAGTCAATAACGATAATGTCTGATTTGGTAAGGAATTAACTACGTCAATAACTATATGTATAGTAATTGCGATGACAATTCCTAAGAAAAGAAGGCGTCGACGATAAAATTACAAATCAAATAATATACTTATGATTTTGGATACATCTCATAATCTTCAATATTCTTTATTACGTTGAATTTTTTTTTTCGAAACCATTATTATTATTTCCTTTGTCACACTCGAGTATAATATTTTGATTTCAGTTCAGACATCTCAGGTCCCGGCCTCGCCCTCTGTCGGATTAGTTATGGTTTCAATAAGACTATATCTTTACTGCTGACAGTATAAGAATACCTTAGGTATACTTACAAGTATTCCTATAATCTCTAGTACACTTTTATTTCCAGCCGCTTGATTTTGGATTGTTTTATTTCTTCGATTCGTTCACAACATTCGTCGTCGTCGTTTGTTTTCAATTAATAATGACAATAGGTTACTGTCAAATTTCAAGAGCATTTCATTTAAGTCTAGTACAGACTGTCTCAGACTGGAAGTGCCCATGACGATATGCCTACTTATAGTATCTACGACAATTTTACGTCTGTCGATTATTGACAATTTTTTTCATGAGTTATAAGCATTTAAAAACGAATAACGAAAACATAAAACCGAATTGTCCATAATGTGTTCCACAATCGGACCGATAAAGGTATTTATATTCGTTTTAATACGGATTTATAACATTGCCAAATATAATACGGAAATGTTAATATAAAACTAAGAAACATCCGACATTGAGTATCCACATAAATTGTCAACAATGACTAGATAATCACGACAATTCCTAACTTATCGACTTTTCCGAATTCCGGTAACATATATTGCCATCATTAGTCATTTTTTTTCTTAATTTTAGTTAATATTAATACTATAGTAATAGTTGGTTTAATTTTGGTGAAAACATCTGCAAAATGATTAATACTTAATTTTTATTGGTTCTAGTACGGACTGCTGGTTAGGGACCATTTATACAATTATCTTAGATATTGAAATTGAGCATTTTATACGTTTTTTAGAAAGGTATTTACTAGTGCAAAATAATTTGCAAATTTTCGAGAGTTTGTTAAAATTTGAAATTCAAATGCTTATAAATAAAATCGTCCCCACGTAGGTACCTTAAATTTATTTAAATAGATACAACAACGAGTCATGAGAAACCTTGAATTAAATTTTCAAGTTTTTTGAAGGAGTGAAAAAGGTAATTCTATCGACATAAAAAGTTTGAAACGTAAATTGTCTATAAATAGTTCAAATATAGTAAAAAAAAAAAATGGTAAAATTATAGTTACCATGTGTAGAAAATTAATATAAATATTTGATGAACATTTCATGTATCCACAAGTATTCGAATTGCAACAAAATAAGAAAATCGTTTGAAGATAAATCGTTATTTTACGCTGCGTAATTTTTGATTTATTATTTTAATCAAAATTTAAACTTTAGACGCTCATAAAAATTTTTTGTGGAATGGCGCTCAACTCTTTTTTTTTAATTTCAATAATAATAAAACTTATGAGGAGCCTTGTATTCAATTTTTAAACCTTAGCTATAAAAGTTGTAGATTTTATACATTCTTTACTACGAAATATAATAGTTTGTACGTTTTTGGGATTTTGGCTAATTTTGACAAAAAGTGAACTTCAAACGCTTATAAAAAAAAATTGTGCATTTGAATCTCCAATATTTTTAATAGCTGAAATCACAAACATCTATTGTACTTAATTTTCAAGCTTTTTAACCGAGCTAAACATTTCTTTTTGACAATTATTGAATAAAAACTAAAAAAAAATCTCAAAAAAATAAATAGCTCAAAGTGAGTCAAAATATTTTGAAACTTAGGTACACATAGAATGCATGGAAAATGCTAATCTATCTGTAAAATTCGTATATCTACTGGTATTCGTTTTTGAGTTAAACCGAACAAAGAACATCGATATTTTATCAAAAACTGGTTTTGTGTAAAAATTCCAGTTTTGCCTAATTTTTTTTTTTTTCCAATAAATTATTTCGAAAAAGTATTGGGAATTTTTGATTTTGACCTCTAAAAAGTGCCAACTAGAACTCCAACTCGCAACCTAAAACCACTCTCAAAAGTTTGAAATCCAGGCATTTTTTCTGCCATTTATGGTGTACTCAGATTTAAAAAAAAACCCACATACACATAAATTAAAATCGTAAAAAAAAAATACACGACGAATCTGTCCCCTCGGAATCTAAAACAGAATTCAATGTAAGATCAATACGTTTTCTCCACTCAGAGTTTAAATTCTCGAGATTTATTATTAAAATAAAATGTTGTGGGATTCGATTTTAAATTTAAATTTGTATTATATTATAATATTATAATGAAATAATTAATATTTATTGTATTTGTTAAATTCTACGGTATTGTTAGAGCGCGGATTTTTATGCGATCGCATATTTTTGCCTTTTCACATTTTTGGCATTCTTATGTAAAAACAAAATTTGAATAATATATTTTGTAAGGACCAAACGACTATGCTTTTTAATAATATTGAATTATAAATTAAAAATTATTTTTTATTTATCAAGTATAGAAACCTATAATTATAATATTATAAGTCGTTTAATTTGTTTTAAATTATTTATAATCATAAATAATTATACAATATTGTTCGATACAAGTACGTACAACTGTACTACTATTACCTACCTATTTAAAAGACTAAAATTGTCTGCTATTTCAAAGGTTGAGGCAAGGAAGCAAGGAATGTGATGGTTTTGCAATGATATTTAAAAAAATATATAATATACGTCTTAACGTTTTGAATATTAATTCCTTCTACTTTCTGGTTGGTTTCTGTTATAGTTAATTTTACCTAGTTGGTATATATATTATACTAAGAAGTCATAAAACGTCAGCTAGTTGACGCAAAAATCGATTTCGTTTTTTTTGTCGTAATTCATAACCGAATTACAGCGGAGATACGAAATTTTCAACAAATATTTAAACTTCTATTTTGTAGTAATATTGCTGTATATATTTTGGCTGTTATTTTTTTAGGTATTTATTAAAATATAAAACGTTCGCTTTTTTCTATTTACGTACGTTTGCTGTGTAGTTGAAAAGTTAGCAATTTTAATGCAATTCAAAATAATCAAATATTATGAAATCAAATAATTTTCAAAATACAAACTCACGGTTTTTTTTTTTATACAAAGTTTTGATAAAAACCATTTCAAGTTCAAACGTCGACAAAATTCATCGAGATCGCGATTATTTTCAAATTATAATATATCGTAGTAAAAAATGCAAAAACGTTTTAAATTTGAACACGAGGCAAAATACAAGGTTTTCTTGAAATAATTCATAAATATCGAAAATATGCAAATACTTGTTCATATTTTTTATTACAGAATAATAATATGTCATATACTATCCTTTTATTGACTATAGGTGGCAGCTGATATTCACCGCGGGTTCCTTCGCTGTCAAAATGGTTTTTTTTTGTCTGTTCACAATTATGATATTTATTTTATCTTATTGTTATCAAATTATACAACACGTCTATTGAACTGCATTGATTTACTCGACGACTAAAAAACCACTAACTATACAGCTGGAGTGAGTTCGCCGGGTTTTATACAACATTTTATCTTCCGTCACCCCATTTAATATGCTCCCGATTTGAGACCACTGAAAATCGTGCGAGATTGCCATTTATTGGGCAACAATAAAATCTAACATAATATAAAAATTTTTATCGTTGCTAGTGCTGATCGAAATCGTAAGTTCCCCCAATCAATAGAAATACATATTTTAACATTGTTTTAAACTATTCTAAACACTATAATATTATAAGCTTATGTTTGTCAATCCAAGACGAAGGGTCATAATTAAATTTTATTATTTTATCGTGTCATTATGGATTTTATCAAGAATAATAATTGATCACGTGGAAATACTATAAGAAATCGCGTTTATTATTTCGAAAATGATGGAAACGTAGAATGCCAAAGTGTGCATTTGAGCAATAAATCATGGTGTTACGTTTTTTTTGTTTTTGGAGCAAATGGGTTACTCTGGGATGCAATGGACTACACCCATAGGTGCAGGACCTAGACGAGTGCATAGTCGTATCGGCTGTACCTTATACCATAAGACCAGAGTATACCGAGTGATTTATTTAACACTATCATTGTTTCAAAAAGAATTAATGTTTTTGAAAATATTTTTTTTACAATATGACTTTAAGTCATTACTAAACAACGTTTTTTTTTAGAAAAAATGTATTTGTTATCATTATAATTTCTATGTATTTTACTTTTTTGAATTACATCATACCTACAGTTTCAATTTTATCTTCGAAAGCAGAATATTTTCAATACATAAAAATCGAATTTATGACGATTAGTTTACGAGTTATAAGTAGGTATTTAAAGTTTTGGTTAGGAGAGTGGAGTGGTTAGGCCTAACCTAACCCAACACGGTTGCCTCGCAAAATGTCGGTCACTATATACTAATCTTTAAATACTTATAAGTCATAACTCATAGACTACTCGTCCTAAATTCGATTTACTATATTTTATTAGTTTATTATATCGCTTAAAAAAAAAATATTCAAATTTTGAATATGAAATTAATACTGTATGTTCAAATGGGTAAAAAATTGTTAAAAAATACTTTTTTTTAACGACTAGAAACCATCAGGATGTAAAAACTTGTTTTCAAAAACATAGTTTATATACTTTTTGAAATAATGATAGTGTTCGTTGATAAAATAACCACCTGGTATACTGTATATTACAGCGTTAAAATGTATTTATTTCTAAAAAAAAAGTAGGTATATACCTACCTCCTACTTAGAATTAAACTCGTCGTCATTATAACAACAGCAGCTGCAGGACCACACGGCCATTGCCTACCTATATAATTTCAATATCATTATAATATTATGTTTTCGCACAATATGCTAGGCGAGATCGGTACCCGTTTTGGGAGGTAAACGGACGAGGGCTATCGATAGCACGTCTGACCAAAGAGAACAGTATCTATATATAATGTAATATATAATACCTATTTAAAATAGCGACGTGTGGGCATTATTATATTATATTAAGATGTAATTTTGTTCACAAAAATACACTCTGCGGGAATGATGATCCACTCCTGTGGAATAAACCAAATTTCATAATTTTTTTTTTTTAATTGTTAGCGGGCGAAATATTCTACAGCCCCGAATCGATCTCTGTTTTTCAATATTTTATTCTCAAACTTTATATTTCACACGATTATTCGAAATGAAATATTGAACAGAGATCGATGCGCAGGAAGCCTCTTCTCCTCTCAGATAAAAAAAATAGCCATCAAAATCCGACAATTCTACAAGGCCTCTATAGAGTTATTCCGGTGAAGTCACTTTTTTCGATAACCCCACTCCACGTCCTAAATAGCTGGTATCGGGTAGGATAGATTTTATTGGAAAAGTACCTATTGAAATGGCGACCGAAACGTAAAATTTAATTTTCAAGTTTTACAAAACTGTGCAGGAAAATTTTAAAAACCGGAGCCGGTATAATAATAATATTACCTATAACAAAAAAAAAACAGATAATTATTGTTCGATTGGCGGCAGTGCGTATAATACGTATATATAATATTATTATAATAAACCTACGCACCGAAGGTCGGAGGTATCATTTATTGATTATATAAAACACAAATATAGACACAAACAACAAATCATTTACAAACACACATCGCGCGCGATAGCCCAACACATTACCATAATACGTATCGGTGGCGGCGGTTCACATGTTTATGCATTAATAATTTGCCCATATTATATATATATATATCCGACACACGCATATATAGAGTGTAAAGCGTATATATATACCTACAAACGTATATTATAATATATTACTACACACATATTGTATGTATAATAATAATAATATAATGGTGGAAGCAACGAAAAAAAAAAATGTTAAATCTCGACGGTTGTAAATAATAATAATATATATTATACGCATAATAATAATAATAATAATATTATAATGGCCTGCGGTCCAGGACCACTATTATAATGTTGTCGGTCCGTGTGCGTGTGTGTCTGCTTATAATATAATATATATATTATATTATCATGTGCGTCTGCGTCTGCGGCGGCGGCAACGAAATAATAATAATAATAATACACACACGACATCGGCGAATATTGCCAAATCGCGTATAGTTCTCTGCTCTATCCGGTGCGTCGCCGTCGGAACGAGAGGAATAATAATAATAATAAAAAAATACGGAAAAAAAAACGCGAAGAAAACGAGCCGACTATTATGTTGCGTGCATATATTACACACACACACTCAAGCGAATATATATATATAATTATATACCTCTATATTTAGACGAGAGGGGCCGAAACTATTGTCTCTGCACAAGGACTCTAAAAAAAAAAAAAAACGGGGTACCGCGGCGGATACTATACAGGTATAGGTATATACCGGCTATACCTGGTATACGTACACGAGCACGTCGTATTTCATCCATATACCGCTCCTGCTCCGGCTGCCTCTGCAGCAGAGTATCCCCCGTATATCGCTCTACGGTTACATAATAAAAACCTGACGTTCTTGGAACGGTTTGTGTGTGTGTGTGTGTGTGTGTGTGTGTGTGTGTATAATATAATAGCAATATAGTATTATAATCGTGAGTTATATTACAGCCATGGTACCCACCCGCTGCAGCGGCGGCGGCGGCGGCGGCGGTGTGTCGTCGAGCGTGTTTCCAAAAAACCTGCAACCGGGCGCGAACGACGTGGCGGGGCCCGAGACGTATTATAAATTATATCGTCGTGTATTGTATACCTATACAACTGACGTCCGAAAACAATATAATGCGATACAATATCGCGTCGTTGGAGAGGAAAAAAAATAAACCGTTGAAATCGTCGTCTAGACCACTTGTTTTCCACGAAGGACGAGACGCGAGCGTTTTCCCTCGGGGACGGAAAACGCTTTTGACGGAGCTTTGTTTTTCGTTGTCGATTTAAAAAAACACTGCGCCGTCGTGGTTTGACAATTTTTTTGATTTTTACATGAAATTTACAATCTGTTCTTAACTAGAACAATGAGCAAATGTGCATAGGGTATTATTGCGTATGAATTTTTTTGAGGGAAGAAACCACCCGTTGGTGGTGATACTACCTACCTATTTTGTATTCTCAAGTAAATAAGAAGTTAGTTGATAGCTAATTTTAATTTTTAGACAGAAGGTCTCACACCATCTTCGCTTAAGCCGTCTAGGTGGATTACCTGGAACGGACAAGGTAGATTGTTTTTTTATTAGAGGATTAGGATGAAAAGGTACTTTGGTGTGCGAGTTCGACGATTTGGAAAATTTTCCGCATAATAATATACAGTGTGTGATGCCTTTGAGTAGGGCCCTGCAATTTGAATTCTGTTTTCTAGTCGGTTGTTACGACGTAAAAATATACACTTTTTGATAGCCTATGAACTTTTTTTAACTTAATTAATAATAATAATAATAATAATAATCTCTAGTCGGTTGTTATGACATAAAAATATACACCTTTTGATAGCCTATGAATTTTTTTAACTTAATTAGACTTGCGCAATACGACTTTTTTTTCTTAAACGACAACCTCACCTATTTTAACTACTGATTTTTTTTTGCCTAATTTTTTAATGCATTTTGGTAGTCGAACCAACTTTCCAAGTCCAAAACTGACCAATAGTTACATCCAATCAAAATACGAGCAAATTTCAGTTTTTTTCACTGTATTTCTGATAATAATTGTTCTGAAATTTTTTAGGATTAACATTTTCAATACTATTAATGTATGTTGTTTATTTTGTTACATGTCGACAGTGAAAAGGTTAATCCTAACAATTTTCAGAATTACAGTGAAAAAAACTGAAATTTGCTCGTATGTTGATTGGCTGTAACTTGGTCAATTTTGGACTTACGAAGTTGGTTAAACTACCAAAATGCATTAAAAAATTGGGCGAAAAAAAATTAGTAGTTAAAATAGGTAGAACGAAATTTAAAAGTGTGTTATTCTAATTAAGCCTTTATAATAATAATATTATGTATAATTTTATACCTTCACATTTTGTTTACGTTTTAATGGGTTTTTTGCCAAACCACATTTCAATTATTATCCACATTCTACACAGACACACAGTAAACAATATTTTGTGTTGTTTCGACTTATACCCACTCTTATTATAGACTATAGTTATTATTATGAGCTATTCATTGTTATTGAGAGTAGCTATTTTTGTTATTATCATCTTAGTAGTGAACGGTGGTATATAGTAGTGTTGTAACTTTTAAGTGTTTATCTAGATATAATTTAGATTAGACCTATGTGTGTAGTACGAAAATTTGGATATTTTAGTGACTGAGTTATAGAGTAAAAAATACAAAATAATCCTGAACTTGAGAGGACAGAGCACTAGCTATTTGTTTTCTCTCTCTGCACCACGCGCAACATAGACAAAACGCGCATTAACGCAAAATCATTTTTTTCTATGTTTTCAAGTAATCTTAGGGTAAAATCACATATTACAAAAAAGATAGAGGATAATATTTTTGAGGGGATGACTTATCGATTTTATATTTTATTGTTATTTTACTTTGTATTCGGCTTTCAAAATAAACAAAAAAATGTTGTTAATTTAAAATATGTTTAAAATGTTTTGATACGATATTTAGACAAATCGATACGACAATCCCTCGAAAATATTATTCTCTAACTTTTTTTGGTGATTTTACTCTAAGATTACTTAAAAAATAGAAAAAATGATTCTGGGTAAATGCGTTTTTTCTATGTTACACGTGGGCCAGAGAGAGAAAACAAATAGTGCGCTTACATCTATATATTTAAATTATAATACTAATTATAATTTATAAATGAAAATTGAAAATTAATATACCGCCATTAATTTTTTTTTTAAATGTTTCTGTGACGCACTAGCTATATTTCTAGAGTAAAAAATAAAAATAATATTCAACTTGGAAGTTTAACATAATCCACAATTATTATATATAAAATACATCTAAAAACCGTTGCTCTTACTCTTTGATCTTTACTAATAATTATTAGTTATCAAGATAAGCAGTTTTTCGTTTAAAGAATTAACATTTTTTTATTTTACTTTTTTTTTATGTTGTTGTTTTTATTTTTATTTCGATCAATGACGTTTTAAATTGAGTATTATAGAGTGTCAGAGTCTTGTGTTATAATTTAAGCATTTGTATTTCCCGTAAGCCATACCGAAAATTAATTTTCCAAAAACGATTACAAATAAAAGCATTTTATTTAAAGAACAAAAATAAAGATATTTAAAAGATTATTTTTTATATTTGTGCGCTTTTTACATAATATAATGGGTACAGATTTATACTGGCGCTTATGTCCTACTGATTTTGGTGCAAATTTTATGTAATTTTTACACTCTTGGCGCTTGTGTCGTTATCCTTATATCCTTCTAAATTGTTCGGATGTGTATGTCATGAGCGCCAAAATGAGATGAAAAACAAAATCGTATCGTACAAAAGAGCCCAAATCCTAGGGCGCTACATTCCAGATATCAAATTTTTAACTGTAGGTATATCTTTCACAGACTCGAAACATAATATATTGTATATAATCTTAATCGACAAATTTATTATCTGATTATACTACATAGAGCTCGAAAGTTGTTGCACTTGCACGTTTTTTTTCGGGCTATTAGATTTTATTGCCGAGTAAGCTTGAAATAATTTTCACTACACTGAAAAAATAAAAATATTAAAAGTTTATAACGCACGTTTTCACATATTTGGTGATTTTTAAATCTACCATTTTTTTTTTTTTAGAGCAATTTGATGATTATAACGATGACAACTTGGCAATAAAAAAAAAAAAAAAAACATTTTAACCTATATTTAATTCGAGAGTTTTCACTATAGGTACTAATCGTATTATATATATAATTGTAAATTTGTTTTCATTAACTGCGGTTACAAATCAGTAACCTATAAATTGTGGGATTGGCTCAAAATCGATTGGACATGGTCGGGGGGCCAACTTCACCGTGAACGTCTCACAAGATCCGTGTGGAGACTTATGTGCTGTTCAGGTTTGGGGTCGTGCCAAATCCTCACAAACAATAAGTATACCAATTGGTACCTACCACAAGGGCGTTCCAATCAATATATATATAGCTCTCTGGTCACTCTCTGGTTTATCTACGCATCCCCGACTCACACTTTGGCTTAAAATCGAAACAGTATACCTATGACAATATTATTAGCTGGGTGCCAAACGCTACTCCGGATTTCACTGAAAATTATCGACTCGCAGCCGAAATTTCCTCACTCTCGCGTAATCCCCTAGCAGGAAATCCAATGCGCCAAAGGTGGTAAAGCAGGGGTCGGCTACCCGGGGGCCCACGGGCCGTACTTGGCCTTAGTAGTAAAATTTATAAATTTGAACAATTACATTCTACGTATAAACTGCACTACGAACTAAGATTGACGGGAAACGGCCGATTAAAGTGGTTTTGTTGTTTGTAGAATAGGTACCTATAGGTAAATTGTTCGATACAATTTATTAATATACCTTACAGTTATGCGAACTTGTGTAAACTAAATTCGATATGACTTTATGGGTGTACATTTTTTTTTGAAATCAAATAAAGTATATTCAAGTTCTGACATCGAAATGGTTGCCAACTCCTGCAGCAGGTGTGTAGAGACTGACATAACGATAAAAACATAACAAAATAAAAACCACGTTGATCGATCACGGATATATAGGTCATTTTTTTTTCTATACGTTATTTTTTATCATTATATATACCTACTTATAATCCTATTTACCCACTTATTGTGTTGTAAAATAAATACAGATTGTATGTTTTTCCAATAAAAAAATCAAAAAAAAGTGGGTCACTGTATCTAATGGATTGTATTAAATTTGAATTCATTGACATATTATTATCATTGTATACGAAAAACGATTCAGAGCGGAGAGAACTATCCTTCTGCAGCCTACCTCAATAGTATATAATATAAGTTTTTTGATTTAACAATTAAAGTGTTCAATTATTTTTATTAGGTGCATTAATAGTACCTACGTTACTATAATATAGTTGTATTAATTTTTGCCAAAAAATTCGTATCTACATAATATACATAATAATTTATATTCATTTATTTATTATTTTAGTATTGTTCTTAACTTTTGAGTCAATATCACCTTACTGTAGAACGGTGTTTGTATAGGTTTATGGTTTATGGTACCTAATAGCTTAAAAATAAATCTTAAAATTTTTCAAAATATCTTTGGGTATAGTAACATTTATAATATACGTAAAAAGTGTTGAGTCAACACGAATGATGTTCTTGAATTAAAACTACCATTGCTATTCTAAGCTTAAATATATAAGTACCTAGTCACCTAGATATATGTAATTTCGTCCAAATTTGAAATTCAAACGTCTATAAAATAAAATTGTTCATATATATTTTTTAGAATTGTTAAAATCAGTATCGATTACTTATGAAGAACCTCTCGTTACATTTTCGAGTCTTAGCTTTGAAAATTAAAATTTGTATACATTTTTAACTACGAAATAATGATTTCGTGATTTTGACGAATTTTGTCAAAGTTTGAATTTCAAGTGTTTATAAAAATATCATACCAATAATGCATCTTTATTATTATTTTTAAATATTTTACATTTTCAAACTTCTTAACCGAGAAAATATTTTTTTATCGATATTAGTAGAAAATAAAACAAAAAAATAAAAATTTAAAGTGCTTATTAATAGCTCAAAACGACTCGAAATATATTGAAAATAATACCATGCAAATAGAAAATATTAATATTAAAATTTGGCGAACATTTAAAGTAAGTACCATCCTATTTTCGACACGGTTAATCGTTTTTGAATTACAGATAAGTAAGAAAATCGATTTGGCAGAAAACTGCAGTTATAATGCCGTCAATTATATTATTATGGTAACTATTTAGATCGTTTTACTTTTGACATCACATGGCATTGTTTATTTCTGCGTTGATCAGGGGGGAGGGGGTGTATTGCCCCTCAAAAAAACGTATACCACCGGGAAAATATATTTTTATACCTACTTCATTTCATTATTTATCCATGGCATACGCCTTGAAAATTTACAATACCCCCCGGGATAGAAGGTCTGAAATAAACACTGCCACAAAGTGTACCGGATAGGTTCGATTTTATATCAGAAAAGTTATTTAAGCTGAAAGCATTTTTACTGGTCAAAAAAGTGATGACATACAGATAAAAAATACACATCAATACATTTATCACTGGGTATAGAATCAATACTCGTCCCTCGGCGCAAAAGTTAAAATGTGTAAAATATTGTAAAGAGTTGGTCATATATAATCATCTGAAGGAACTATAGTATAGGTACATATTATTATTATTATTATTATATGTTGTCTTTAATCTAAATATTTCGATTAATCGTTACTATTGGTACACTATGCAGGCCATTATTAAATGTGCTTTAATAACCGCTCTATCGCAGACTGTAGGTATCATATCCGTAATACTATATTGAATGTTAGACTCAGTGGCGTCGTTTAAGCTTTTAACAGGAAGGGGGAAAAGTTAAGACAAAAAAAACAGATCACTATTAATGTCCACTTACATTTTTATCTCGATACACAATTCCCATCTTCTCGTACATAACTGTATGTCAATTTATTGTCAGGTCTGAGGCAAAAATAGCCTTAGTTTATAACGAATAAAATGTGGAAGAGTTAAATAATTTATCATTCGGTGAAGACCTGAGTGAGGCGTCGTCTATTATGTTTCTACAGAGGTCGAACAAATTAAAGATTACAATATTATTATTCGACTGTTAAGACTCAATTGAAAAATCGAAAGATTTTAATAGGTAGGTACCTACTCGTTTAATATAGGTCCCTTCTGTTATTGAGGTTTTTTCGAAATCGTGGATGAATTGAATAGCGATCGATTGGTTTTTATGGTTTCTACAGTATCAGATTGACAGTGTTACATTATTATTTTAACTAAAAAAGTGCTCACACAATATATTACAATATTTCCTGAAAACTAGTAAAAATCATTTTTTTTATTATTTCACCGACAACCGGCCCCATCAATTGGACTGATTTTATACAACCAGTCAGTGTCGAATACCTCCATCCCTCATGATATATATACGGTTGCTCTTCAACACGCTTCAAGCAATACGCCGATATAATTATATAATATAGGTATAGGCGCTTAAATAAAAGAAAAATAATACATATTGTGTAGTGGATAATACGTTTTGTAATTTGTCTGAAATGAAAAAGAAAACGCAGTTGAAAAACGATAACAATAATACAATATCGTCGCGAATCATCGTGCAAAGCGAGGCAGTAAACTCGCAGGAAAATTGTCGTTTTATTATATATTTTCTAATTTCCAAAACGAATTATTAAGGTAGGTATACACGGTCGGTGCCTAACACCCATATATAATGGTGCAGAGTAAAAGTGTACAGATACAAGCGCGAAGACCATATAATTACGATAATTGCTATAGTTAGTGTCCTACAACATGATATAATGTGTAATGGTATATATAGTTATATCCATATTATATTTATACGCGAGGTATGGGCACTCCGATTCACTCACCTTCGGCGGCGCCTTAAATCTCTTACTTTTCCTACCACAATATTATACAAGGTAGGTACGTGCTCGCAACTACGGCTTGGCCCCACCCCCCTCCTCCACCTACCAGAAAAAAAAGAAAACCGCTCATAGCCCTCTCGAGACGAATTAATCGTCTGGCTCGTATAATAGGAATTCAAAACGAATAAATAAAAAAATATTGCATCTACGAGCATGCGTGGCTTAGTAAAATGTTATAGTATACTTACGTGACAATCACATATTATATTATTCAACGCCAATGCAACTATATATCATCGCGCAATAGGCATAAATTCACAAGACATTTTGTAATTTTTACTCGTTTAAAAAGGTGTTTTTCAAAGTTTAGAAATTTATATTTTGCCGTCAAGTCTCATAATACAGTCGATTCCGCTTAATAGAGACACCGGTTAATAAGGACAGCCGCTTAATAGGGACAATTCTTCAATTACAAAAACAAATGTATATTAGCTTTATAATAATTATATTAATTGTAGGTAATTGTAGGGTAAACATTCACCGCTTATTTGGGCCACGAATCCGGATAATTGGGACATTTTTATCGAGTATATTAATAGATCAATAGTTCAACAATCGTGACGGACTCTAGTAATCGATTATTACATTACATTTTATCTTATTTAACTTTATTTTATCTTATCTTTTATCGTATGTTCAAATGTGATAGTTGTTAAATGTTATTTGGTGCAATGGTGCATCAGTCGTGTTTGTCGCATGTAGCAACGATGGCTCGTGAACATAAAGATTTATCGTTTGCTCAAAAATTAGAAATTCTGGACAAAATTAAATTACAGCTACCAGGCTGTAATACACGTCGTCCTTCGGAAATTTTAGGAGTACCCAAATTAACAGTTTTTTTAAATAAGATAAAATACATAATAAAAAAATAAAAAATATTTATTATGTACTTTATATGTAAGTATTTTTATAAATAATTAGGTTATATCATGTTTTTCTTTTTGTACTATCAAATAATTTCTATAATACATTGTTTGTAATTTGTAATAATAAAAATATATAAAACAAATCAGTTTTTCAACAAATTTATATGTTGGTTTTTGTATTTCGGATTATTGGGACAACCGCTTTATTGGGACAAAATAACACCCAACCGATGTGTCCCAATAAAGCGGAATTGACTGTATATACTATTTGACTACATCGAGGGTAATGGCAGTGCACGATTTTAGACTCGGTCAAGAGTACTTACCTACATCATAATATTACAGGTGTTACCTTTTTGTGGTAAACGATAACAAGTACATCTGACTTTAAGTCACACTTGAAACGAGTCATTATTTTCGTTTTGTTTTTAAAACGGATTTGAAACCCATTTGACAATTTTTACAAATTATATATAGATACCTAATCCGGATTGGTTCCCGTTTACATTTTATAAGGATCCCACTACTGTTCTATATAGTTGGTTCTCGCTTTTTGATTAGGTATAGGTACCTACATTTCCCTTCTCAATTTTACAGGCTTAGTACTGTCGACATTTAAAGTAAGAATGGTTAAAAATGTGCGTGGAAGTCAACCAGTCATCACATGGTATATAAAATAAAAATATTGATTTAAAATTTAAGATTAATTTTGGATAGGTTAGGTTAAACAACCTCGCGAATTCGAAGCGAATATTCAAATCGTGTACGTTTCCCATCACTGTAGTCATACGCAGTTTTCCACGAATTGGTTGTTTTTCTTGTTTGTTGGTAAGTTTCCTTGTATCACATACTATACCACTGCGAAATGTTAAAATTAAAATTTGATCTGTTATTGACCTGAACAGAAACGACGAGAACCAATTCAGCTCATCTCAATAAAATACAATTTTTTATGCGCAGAACCGCGGTAACCAATCCGGCGTGAGAGGTTGAGGTGCTCGGTACCGATTCGGTATACCAGCCGATGATAATATATTATCGCGATTATGGTAAAATTCTTTTCAAATATATTATACTAATATAATATCTATACCACGACTGACTACATGACTGTACATTTGACACATTTCATATAGGTATACCCACTGAACTATAGTTATATATAGTTATATACAATCAGTCAAAATACAATTATGCGTCGACATTCTTTGATGATCTGATTAATATTCTGCATATACTGCACAAAAAAAAAAAAATTGTAGTGTCAAATTGCACACGGTCTTAGGCAATTGGCATCTTTCGTATATATTATCATACGCACTCCAGTTGTCACTGTGGCAGTGTTATAATTATTATTGATATGTAAGCATATAGTTTTCGTATTTTTAACGTTTCGGTGTATAGTTGTGTTCGCGTATCATACAGGCATCCACTTACCTACCTAGTTGAAATTAAATCGTCTGTCAAGTTCGAACAATATAATATTATACCTTCGTTTACCATTGCCTGGTTTTTTTAAAAGTGCGATCAACAATATCAATTCGTATTTTGTTTAGGTACACTCAAGCCCGGGCATAAACGATTTAAAAAGTCACAGTTGAGTTAAGAGTTGAGTTAATTTTAACTTTACAACTTAACATTTTAAAGTGTATCATTACTTAAATTAACTGGATTTTATTACTTAATAAATAACGAGTTACTTTTAATCAAATCTAAATTATACAATAATTTATAAGTAATGAAATAATAAATATAATTGCAATTATTATTGATGATACATATATTGCATAAATATTTACTTTATTAAAATAAAACCTAACCTAACCTTTAACCTAACCTTTATTTCAAAGCTGACTATTTATTCATTAAAAAAAATAAAAATAACGTGACAAGTTAATTGTAAGTTTCCATATAACTCCTAACTAAACTGAATTAAAAAAATTAACTTTAAATTTTTAAAAATATTTTCCATCAACTTAACTCCACTGAATTAACAACGATCATTAACTCGTCCAGGCTTGGGTATACCTATTGTATATAATATTTATACTTATAATTCGAATCTAGTAGCAAAAAAAATTATTTAATTTACTCCACGAAAACACCTGCTGCGCAAACGGCCTAGTCGAAGCGTTTTTATCGTAATCATAATATAGTAATCTACCGCAGATATAGTGTTCGTGCCTATCGATGCACCTTCCCTACTATCATAGAGCATAGATCATTATGGTGTAATAGTTCAATATACACGAGCACCTGACCTAACGACATCTGCTGCAGGTTCGTATCACAAAACTATACATCTCTCAAAGTCGTAATCGAACGTATAAATATTTCAATGGACATATTTTTCGAACGTTTATTTTTTATTAATATTATGTGCGCGATGACGCGATACGCTATACGCTTAAACGGTGCGATGTGTCGCTTAAAAAATTTGATTAGATTTTATTTAATAACCGAGCGGTTGGCTGCAGACAAATGAATGGACCGAGCGGGGACGACCATTATTATGACGGCTCACTCTGTAGTCGATTCATTAAATTATCTACACAATATAATATATTGATTTGTATATTACGATTGCAGTTTATGCAGCCGATAAGCATGGCGGACGGCTGCAGTAGTCTACTTAAGTAGGTGCACCGAAATTGACCCAAATTATAATATTATACAACGTGTGCTGTATATAATTTCGATGTATCCGAAACGCTACTCGAATTGGTTCAGAATTATTTAAAAACTTATTACAGGTCTCCTTCCCATTTTGTACTGACTGCTTAGGACTGTCTATGCTCGCAAATTATGAAAGTATAGTTGAAAATTGGGTTTTTTGTGTCAAAATAGGTAGGTATAGGTCATGTTTTATGATTTTATTTTTGAAACATATAAAATAAATAATAATAATAATAAACGACATTTTATGTTTTTTTGGATATTTAAAAAATGTGTATTATTATATATTAATTATAAATTCTTTTATTTTTGTCCATTTCTGTTTTTATATATAATAATATTATCTTTTGTTCTATAGTGACAAAAAATAATAAATGGTATAACAAAACATTAGAAATATTACTAGAAAGTTACTCTACACTGAGCAAGAACCTCGTGTCGTAGAGTACTCAGTAGTGAGTGATAATAATGTATATAAATAAATAAATTATAAGAAAAAACCAGAGCCAAGTAGTTGAATACAATAAGACATTTATAAATGGTAAAATATATGAATAATAAAAAAATAAATAAATGTTATAACTTATGGTATTTAAATAGATTATTGTAAGACCAATTTTGAAATTTTAATTTAAAATATGAATAATTATTATGACATATGTATATCTATGTATTTCTTTCTTTTTTTCTTTTGTCTTATGGTCGGGTTAGGTGCATACTGGTCACTGGTCAGTGGCCATGCCTAACCTAACCTAACACGAACACACGCGTAAAACACAATCAAATATTAATGAGAAATCGGTCAAATAATTTCAAACTCGTCCAAATGTGACCCCCCCCCCTTCTTGCACCGAGCCCGCACAGCAGCCAGAGTATTATATGAGTATGTTCGGCGGTTTAATATTTTTTCGACGAAGGTCCGTCTAATATTTTTAAACGGAAATTGCGTGTGAAATTCAACTCGTACCGTATAGTTGTGTTTTTTTTTTTTTTTATATTATATACCACGACTACGTTTATAAATATGCAATCGTTGTAATGCGCATTAGATCAAGTAGGTAGGTAGGTAGGTAGGTAGGTGATTTGGGAGTCAAGTGCATATTAAATATACCACGTTTATATGCAATCGTTAACGCGTATATTTGAGTTACCTTCGATTTCATCGAATCGTACACTGAATATGTTTAACGCACATAATAATATTTAGCCTGACGTGAATATTGAGAATGCGTATTATACCCAGTTATGGGTACATCTATATAATAACTTCCGAATTATATACTATATTATATGACTCAACCAGTATTATGTAATATTATCGATTAACGAGAATGCACATTATACGAATAAACGCAGCACCTACCCATTTGATGTTATACTATTCGTACATATATATATTATATTATAGACTATAATAATATATATATATTATATATATATTATATATATAGTTATGGTCTAGTCTGTAGTCGCTGTAAAAAATATAAATAGGTTTGTCATGCACTCGTGCACTCGTATTGGATATTAATATGACATAATATATAAATTGTATAATATTTTGCGTTTGTGGTTATTCAAACGACTCTTGGCGTACGTACATTTATTATAATGGTATTATATTATATGGATCAGGAGTGCCCGATTTTTTTTTTTTTTTTTTGATTAATATGTTCCACTGAGAATATATAATTTTTGCTTGAGGATCGACACAACAATATAACGTAAAAGAAATATTTTTTTTAAAAACGACCGTCACATTAAATTTCTAAATAATTTCCAAAATAAATGAATAATTTATACTGTTGGCGTAGAAACGTGCAGTTACAATATCGCAGCTCTAGACAACACTGCCACAACAAAAAATTTATTGATTTTGCGTTATGACTATACTTTCGAATATTAAAAAATTAGCTCTATTAAATGCAAGAACTCCACGTTCACGATATCATTTTTCATTTTCCCACCACAGACACGCAGTGCAGTCGGTTTATTGATTTGTTCAATTTTTAAATGAACAGAGCCATTTTTACTTTATATGGCAGTATATACCTATAATATGTTAATTTACCTTATATCCGATTAATCGCCGATGTCAAAATTCAAGACTGCCTATTGTTTCGAGTGACGTTTTTATAAATAAAATCTAATTTTCGTGTGATATTTTGAGTGGAATACAGCAACATTTAGTGTTGTGTTTTGCATTTCATAATTTGTGATAGGTATTGCAGATGTATTGTGAAAAAAGTCATTTCTGTATTTTTAAATAGACATTTTTAACTACCTACTTCTATGAAAATACGGCAGTTATACATTCACATAAAAAATTTTAAAACGCCATAATAAGTCTAACTTTGTAGGTTTAAGAGAGTATTTCATAGTATATTTAATGAAGCCATAATGTAAAGTATGTTTATAAGTATAGGTATTTACATTGTTAACTTCAAATGCATCGGTAAAGAATTATTTAAAATATTATCTTGGTTTTAAATTTCAAATCACTTTTACTCAAAACTAGAAATGTAAGACTTCCTACAAGTCTCATTGAACACCGATTTTTATTTTATTTCAAATAATGGTATAAAATAATTTGTAAAAGAAAATGACGTTTAACCGTCTTGTTATAAAGACATATTATAGAGATCGAGATTTAAATTATTGATAAAAACAGAGTTCATCAAGACCTGTAGAATATTACGCCCTATATTATTTTTCTAAAAAATTTATCAAATTTGGTTGGTTCTATATAGGACGAGATCGTTTTTCCGGCGGTAGTAGTGTGTATTTTTGAGGACAAAATGACATTGGCACAGGGTGCCTTAAAGCTATAGGTACATACAGTAAGAGGCCACCTAAGACTGCTAAATACCGAATTATATTATATTCTCGATAATAATTATTATATATTAGTTATTAGTTGTAATTATTATTAATATTTTCTGAACCACCGTTATAGTAAAATAAATGTTAACACCTAATTGTATTACATAATATTGCAGTTCGTTGTTGTATTGTAATGTACAGTTGCAAGTCGATATAAAGTTTGTTATTGTTATATAACGTTTCACGTAAGAGCTTCATTTGTTATAATCATTACAATCGGACGCGTTAGACATGGAAGGGGGGAGCGGGGAAAGCCTCCCACAGCTTATTTATTAAGCCTTTGATTTTGCAATTGAATTAAGTCCCATTAACAACTATAAATCCTATAAGTACACAGGTAGTCGCACGCCAATCATAAGAGTTGCCTAAGCGGTTTTTCGTTATTGCATATTAAAAAATATGAATTCCTGCGCGCTGTTATCGTAAAATATTAGGTATATAGGTACAACCCGTACAGAACAGGTGTCATGATAAAATAAAAAATCGAAATTTGCAGGCACTCGTCTGCAACACCTATACTTAACCTGCAGACTTAGAAAAATATACAAACGTACGCATAGGCACACTGTACAAGTGCAGTGCGTGTTATCTATACAGTGTATCAGTTATTAAATAGACGTCTAGGAAAACATTGATTTTTCCTAATCGTACGGTAAAATATGGTGTTTGTTATAGTAATACACAATGCTATTCGAGCTGTAAGAGTTGAGCGTTTTTGTCTTAAAAAAATATGCTGTTATCATGAAATATTATGTAGCACAGGCGTAGTCGTGTCATGATAAAATTAAAATCGAAATTTGTATGTATAGGCACTCGTCTGCAGCAGTACCAATACAGGGTGTAACAGGATGCTATTTAAACGTCTGACAACATTTGTTAAAACTATATGATTGGTAAATAATTTAAAAAATATACTCATGTTAGCAAATACCCAAAAATAATATTTTGAAAAAAGTTATTACGTTGCAAATTAAATAATTAATCAAAAAAATATTGATATTTAGAAAAAATTCTAAAAAAGAAACTACTTTACTTAGATAAATGTTTTTTCCATTAAAATAATTCTTATAATCAGATTCACAAATTGGCTATTTTGAATTCATCCAAAAATTCAAATCAAAATTCAAATTTTTCATTTTCAGTATTAAAAAGTAAAAATATTTTTTTTTATACTATACCTACGTGTAACGCCAGTGAGTATAAAAAAATTTCAATATATTGATTAGAACAAAAGTTATTTCATCCGTCGGGTCTTCCTGTCACACTCTGTATATCCTACTTAACCGGACTTGGACAAATACAAACGTATCTGCAGACACACCGCAAACAAGTGTGTGTTATTTTCTATATTTCGGTTTTCAATATAACACCTAATATGGAGAGGAAAACTTCGATTTTTCCGAATTTTTTTTCCGTAAGTAATAAATATACTAAAAAAACTCAATCGAGTCGTCGGGGCCGGAGATGGCTGCGGTTACAGTTTCGGTCATTTTTCGTTTGCTGCCCAATTATAATATAATATCGTACGGACGAGGATTTTCAACAGATTTTCAGCTTATTATCAATATGAAATCATGTGCGCCCCATTGTTCTGGACCGCACACTACGCCATTACAATAGTAATAATGTGACGTTATCTCGCGCAAAAAGTATAATGTAGCCGTCGACAATGGGGACATTTTCGCGTCACCGAGCGCATAAAATATTATAACAATAATTACACTTTAAAATAATAATAATAACAATATTATAATGAAAAACAAAAACCTACGCGACAATGACCGTCGCCGCACAAAACTCGTCGCGTACGTAGTAGTACCTACTGTATAATAATAATAATAATAATAAGCGCATATTATAATAACAGCACATTGCACATGTATTATTATTATTATGTACCTACCTACCTACACGTAACGTCGTCGTAATGTGTGTGTGTGTGCGGTTCGTTCGCATTGTAATAATTGCACACACACATAATAATAATAATAATATAATCGGTGGCCGTTTTCGTGAGCACTATACACGAATTGGGCGTAGGTACTGCTCGTACTGCTGCAGATGATGACCGTCGTCGTCGGTATGAAATAATAATAATAATATTATAACAGTCTGACGTACCTACTATTATAATATTATTATCATGTTATTATGCGGACAGAAATGCAACCGCGCAGCTCTGCCGGTGCAAGACAATAATATTATTATTATAATCAATAATAACGCGATTGTATAAAATTCTCCGTCTTTCAAAATAAATCATAAAAAGGCAAAAAAAAAATTTATACTTCTTTAGTCAGATCAAACCTAGAATTTGACTCTTCGATTTGGTCCGACAATAATTATTCAACTTACTCAAATAATATTCAGTATAAATTTCTGAAAAGGGTTGCCTTTATTACTCATTGTACTATCTCCAGAGACAGCTCTTTCTTTGACTCTCTTAACATTTAACTGCCCAGCTATTTTAAATTTAGTTGGATTTAGAATACCTAGGTACTAGGTATACACGAAATTCTGATTTGTTTCATATACCTAATTTTAATACGAATATAGTGGAAAAATTTCATTTTTTTCAAGAGCCATTTTTAACGCCAATAGAATCTCACAGTCTTAGATTTTTTCGTTTTGTTTTTTTTTAATCATGGTGCCTAATTATTTATTTTATAGTTTTGTTTTATAGGCTAAAATCGTGTCTTTGTATTTCTTGTTATTTTTACTTTTATTAAATTATTATCACTTGTCTATTAGTTTTCGTAATATTGCGCAAATTCATAAAATATAATGTTTTTCTTTCTTTGTTAAAGGGCTTGTTACAGCCCGTTGATTTAATATAAATAAATAAATATTCTGTCGCCGTTTTCCTGCGCACTTAACGAATTGGGCGTAGGTACTGCTCTCGTACTGCTACAGATGACTGTCGTCGGTATGAAATAATAAACATAATAATAATAATAATATTATTATAACAGTCTGACGTACCTACTATTATAATATTATGTTATAATGCAACCACGCAGCTCCGCCGGTGCAAGACAATAATATATATATAATCAATAATAAAGCGATTTTAATTCTCTGTCTTTCAAAATAAATCATAAACAAGGCGTGTAAAATGTTGGGTTCTATTACTAGAAACAAGCACGGATCCAGAGCAAAAATCTGGGGGGGCAACAATTTTTTCACAACACAAATCCAATTATAATAAACTATTATACTTTATTCTTAATTTCAAAATGTTGTCATAATAGTAGGTACCTATAGGTAATCAATGTGATAAATCAATTATTGATTATTTAATATATTATAAAGCGACAATGTGAAAAGAACTTTAGATTTTGTTTATTTGTTATTTAATATATAATATATATATTTATAAAAAAAATATGTCGGGGGGGGGGCTATGGGCTATGGGGGCTATGGGCCCTCCCCTAGTCCCCTGGATAAGTCCCTGACTAGAAATACTAAAGACTTTAGAAATCCTATATGTTAAGAAATGTGTACACTTCTTTAGTCAGATCAAACCTAGAATTTGGCTCTTTAATTTGGTTCAACAATAATTATTCAACTTACTCAAATAATATTCAGTATACATTTCTGAATAGAGTTGCTTTTATTACTCATTGCACTATCTCCAGAGACAGCTCTTTCCTTTTGGTTCAAGACTCTGTATAGGTATTGACTCTCTTAACATTAAACTGCCCAGCTATTTTAAATTTAATTGTATTTAGAATACCTAGTAGGTATACACGAAATTCTGATTTGTTTCATTTACCTAATTTTAATACGAATATAGAGGAAAAAATTCATATTTTTCGAGAGCCATTTTTAACGCCAATATAGATAATAATCTCCACAGTCTTAGATTTTTTCGTTTTGTCTCGTCAAGTATTTAGAGCTATCGTTTTGTTATTTTTAAAACATGGTACCAATTATTTATTTTATAATTTTGTTTTATAAGCTAAAATCGTGTCTTTGTATTTCTTGTTATTTTTACTTTTATTATATTATTATCACTTGTCTATTAGTTTTCGTAATATTGTGTCAATTCGTATAATATAATGTTTTTTCTTTCTTTGTCAAAGGGCTATGGCCCGTTGATTTAATATAAATAAATAATTAAAATACATATTATATAATCACTCGCCGTTTTCCTGCGCACTTTACCAATTGGGCGTAGGTACTGCTCTCGTACTGCTGCAGATGACCGTCGTCGGTATGAAATAATAATAATATTATAACAGTCTGTATAATATGTATTATACTATGTTATTATGCTGACCGAAATGCAACCGCGCAGCTCCGCCGCTGCAAGACAATAATAATCAATAATAACGCGATTTTAATTATATATTGGGTACCTACGAGGCGTTTATCAAGTCGCAAAACGTATATTATAATATAAGAATATTAGGTATTTACCCGAGAAAGAAAAAAACGCAATAATTTCTGTAACGATCCGTTCGAAAATCTAGTAAATAAAAAATATTATAATAATTCGCCGACGCGATAACAAACGACGCCCATTCAATATAGGTGATAGGTATTAGCTGGAGTGGTAACATAATATTATTATAACATCCGATAAGAATATTATATTATTGTCGTTCGCTCTTTTTTGTACAGTTCGCAGTAGGCGGCGATTACAACATATTATTGTGAAAAACAAAAAACAAGGCCTACATATTATTACTATTATATTATAAAAACGTTTTATGATGTTATCGCATAATATTGTGATATAGATAAGATAATATTATTATAATCGTTAGGTCGTGTGCGGCGGCGGGGCGAGGAAGCGGAGTCGTTAAAATAATATAATAATGTAATACGGGGAGATTCAAATGAAATAATATCATCGCTTGGCGAAAAAAAATAGTTTTTCTGGAGAGGCGTTTTAGTGGTTTGAAAATCAGCATTCAGTGTGCAATATAAAAAAAAGTAAAAATATTTTACAAAATGTTGTGCTAGGTATATTGTGTTTAGAAATGTTTCGATATTTTACAAATAATATATAGGTAGGAGCATCATGGACGTAAATAAGTCCTCAAATGCACTCACAGGACTTGAGCCCAAAAGGTTTTCAAAAGAGATTTGTCTTCCACCCACTATTATTACATAGGTACACATAATTTTATATACCTATGAAACGATTCAAAATTATGACAACGATTAAATGTAAATTTATTTATTGAATTATTGAATAAATGTATGCAGTTTTATACAGTCATAAAATATTATAATATATTATTAATTATGTTATAATTGCATCCTCTTTAGTTCTCATTAAACTTGTTTATATTATGTTCTATTTTGTTATAGATAACTATATTTCTACGTTCATAATCTATTATAATACAGAAAGATTACCAATATATTAGAATATCTTATATAAGGAGGGCTTAAGACAGATCAGGGAGGGTTAAGGCCTAATCCTATTTACGTCCAAATTTTTGAAGATCGAGATCCAAGAGCCAATAGTGCAAGTCTACGTCGTCGTCATTAAGTCGTTTGGGCGTGAGTTTCCGAAATTATTAATTTGCGCGCAGGTCACCGAGAGTTCAGTGTCCAACACGTTGGCCAGTGCTATAGCCAGAATGGGGGGGGGGAGGTGGGGAGGCTATTTCAAAAACTCCCGAAATATTTCGCTGGCTACGACGCTAGTGAACTTGATAACTTAACTTAACTTAACTTGATAATATTACCTTCCTTTATTCCTCGTTGTCTATTTAAACTCGTATTTTTTTCCTATTTATTATGGCAGATGGTAATTTTTTTGAAAACAGCCTGACATTCGTGCCCAAGCGATAAGCAAATTTACAATTTTCAATTTCATATTTCGAGGGGGGCTCAAGCCTTTAAGACAATGACGAAACTGCAGACTGCAGTTTGTAGCAGAACGAAAGGTATTACACACATTAATATTAAATTATAACCTCAACGATGGTTCGGCTGTCGGGCAGCTATATCGTGACGCAGCTGAGCTCTTCGCATACCACCGCGGCCTCCAACTGGCCTCCAAAAAGCCCAGCGATCGATACCCCCTCCCCCCGCGACCCACCACTGCCTAGCAAAAATCACGAATAGCCGCGAAAGGTTATACACCCGAAAATCGAGATGCTATACGGAGAGCGTGCTGCAGTCGGCCAAATTTTAACGACTCGTGAGACTATAATATTATTTCTATATTTCGTTGTTTGATGTCGCGTTTAATATTATGAACAGTTATTTCATATTATATTATTATTTCGTCGATAAAAAATCCAAATCAATCGAAAATTTGGAACTCCGCCGCTGCACCGTGGACATATAACGATATCATATTTTTGTATACTTTGATATAAAGTAGGTATAGGTACCTATATGGAATTTTCGGAAAATAAACTATCAATATTCGTATAGAATCATTTCATATCAAAACGCAGAGGAATATTATACGATAGGTGTATGAACTGTTGGATGAATATATGCGCCGCCGCGTGTGTGTTTCGTCGAAAACACCTACCTACGTCGACGTGAAAAAAAAATTGCAACGCGTTTTCGGCTGCACGTGACCCGGAAAAAGGTTTGCCACTCCCGCATATCTGCATGTATATATTATTATATGTTATGGTCTCGAGGGGGGAGGGGGCACTCTGAACGCATTGTTGCAGCAGTCTTCTGCTGAAAAAAACTTTGTTACGTCACTGATTACACACTCCAAAGTTCTATATCATCGCGCGTGCTTCTATATATCTATATTATAAATAATAATAATTTCCCGATTAATGTGGTATAGGTATAGGTATAGGTAGGTAACTATGTGCGTATTGTGCAGCTTTTTGAATCGCTCTGTATTACAACATAATATTATATATTATAACATTATAATATTATTGTTCTAATAAAGTGCGTGCGGATTTTGCGCGGCAAAACGAGATCGGTCGGAGACTTGTGCGTGCGGGCGCTAGCGATTCGCCGCCGACGCCGCCGCCGATGGCCTTCGACGCAGACGACTCGGCCGACGCCGCGCACAACGTTATTATATTATTATTATTACAATCGTATATAATATAATATGCGTGTGTGTCGTAAAAAAACAGAAAAAAAAAATTCGTAATCGAAAAAAAAAAAACAGCATAACGCGCGTGCTGCAAAAGTGAGCGAGAGGGAAAACGCCGGACGGAACACAATAAGTGCGTGCGAGCGTGCGCGGCGGCGGCGGGTTGGTGGGTCGTCTGGTGGGCGGGTGGGTGGCGGAGGGGAACAGCCGTAAAACAAAAAAATAAAAAATAAAATGAGCGGCGCGCGCGTAGCGAAATAATATTGTCGAAAAAGTAACGCCGTACAGGGTGACCCGAAACGGGCGGAAAGCTCTGATATTTCGGAAAACCTCGGCGTTTTTGAAAATGCCTACACTCGAGTGTAGGGTCGACGAAAATCACGTCTAAAGTTTTGCGCGCGAGTCTCACTCGTTTTCACGTACTCTTTTGATTTCCCAGACTTTCGGCAGGGTATATTTTCGATCCAGAAACTTCAAATTTCGGTCTACTTCGGATAATCGGGTTTAAAGTTGAGCGGATCGACCCGGCGATCCCTCACTCCTCCTGCAGCAGACTTTGAGAAGTATACACTATCGACGTGACTCGTAATAGTTATATTCCAATAGACTACTCGTCCGGAGTTCAAAATTGTACGTATTATTACATATATGGGTCAAGCGGGTGTTATTGCAAAAGTAGTGCCTTTTGCTTCGTCTGACCGAGACAAATCGAAAAAGAGGGCAATTTGAAAACAACAACGACATTATGGTAAAAAAAACGTGTTGCAAATCGTGATGGGAAAAGAAAATTTTCTAAAAACGCGTATCGTCGGTTCTCGTACGAAACGATCGTGTTGCGGAACACCCGGTATGTACGAAAAAAACCTTCGCGCGCGCGATTCCGATCTCTCTCGAGCGGCGCGGCGTGTCGGCGGCGCGGCGGCGGGCAGCCGAAGGCCACCGGTCGCCGCCGCCGCTCCGCAATACGACGCATAGCGATAGCACTACGACGGCTATAATAATACAACGGCAGCCGCAGCAGCAGCAGCAGCAGCATATAAGGTCGAACGCAGTGTTGCAACGTGTATGGACGCTGCAACACCGTGCACGCTCCCCGCACCGCGCCTCCGGCCCATCCACGCCCGGGCCGGGACCACGGTCGGCGGCCGTCATACACTCAGTGCGTCGACGGCGGCCGAGGTCGGCCGACCCGACTGCGCGCGCCGCGCACCATGTCGCACGGCGGCGGCGGCGGCGGCCGTGGTCGATACGCGCGCGCGAGGGGTAACAAAACGGAGAGCGAAAATCACGTCCCGGCGGCGGCGGCGGCCGCGACCCTTGCGTCACTGCGAACGCGCGCGACGGACGGGTGGCGGTGCGCGGGATAGCCAAGCAGACCCGCGCGAACGCAAGCGGCGGCGGCGGTGGTGGACGGAACGGACGGACGAGCGCGACCGGCGGGGAAACGTCGACGGCGACGGCGAAATGCGGCGGGCGGCGGCGCCGCAGTATTCGCACAGTGCGCACGCTCGCGGTTAGTGCGATTTTACCCGATGCAAAAACGTCAGCGCGAAACTTCGCGACTCGTCAGTTTGACCTACTGCATTATGCCATTTTCGCCTTCCGGTCCGCTGCTGCTGCCGTTCTGCGAGTGTGCGTCGCGCGTGTGTGTGTGTGAATGAACGTGTGTGCGCGCGTTTTTTTATCCGTGTGTGTGTGTGTGTGTGTGTGTGTGTGCGTACGCAAAGCGAGTGCGTTTTTTTTTTTTTCTGCTCCCCCAATCACGAGATTGCAATTTTTTCTCACTCACGTCCATCGTGTCGATTAAACAATTTGTAACACGAAATTTTTCCGCAAACGGCAGACACACTCGCGGGGAGAGTAACTCGCCGCGCCAAGGTAATAACCACCGACAACAACAACAACAAAAAAACGTACAGACGACACAGCTGCATACGCGCCGCAGATCGCCTTCACCTCGCAGCGATTCGCGAATTTTTTTTTTTTCACCATTTTCAAATTTCATTATAAATTTTATCAACCGCCTAGTTATTATTTTTTTTTTTCTTATCAATTTTTAATTTTATAATTTTTCTCGATCGTCGACGAGCAGCAGCTACGTCGTCGCGCGCGCCCGTGTGTGTGTGTGTGCAAAATAATATCATCCACCTACAGCAACTCAATATCACTACGAGACGTCCAGTATCAGCCAGCCTACTATCATTCGATAGTAATAATAATAATAATAATAATAACAACAATAATAACAATATACGTCCTCCGTACTCGTATTTTACAACCAACGAGCGAGGGACGTTTCTCACCCCCGTGGCCGAAAAACACCACCCACCCACCGGTTCGTAGCCACCGCCGCGCGCCGACGACGACGTCGTCGCTGTCGACGGACGAGCCGTCAACCGCGTGCAAATCGCTTGACGCCGCCGCCGTCGCTTCGATTCGCTTCCGTCCGCAGACGCTGGCGCCCCTCACCGCCGGCTGGCACATTGGGCTCGCGACCACGACCAGATAACTCGCACCGCTCGACCACTCCGGTAGTTGGTTGTCGCCGCTGCACACTTGCACACGTACACACACACGCGCGGGCGCGCTCGACGACGACGACGGTTTCACGGTCATCCGTGCGCTATGCAAATGTTTGCAATTGCACCACTGCCCCGAACACCGTCGCGGCCAGCAGCTGATGTGGTCGTCCGTGACTGATGTCATTCCGCGCGGTCATTGCGACACACGCCGTTCAGATCGTTGAAATTCGCGACGAAAACCCTCCCTCGAACGCCGCCGCCCGGACCCTCTTGACGCGCCGACGCTGCGAGGTGAACATCTAACCCGCTCTCTGTGCCCGCACGCCACGACTCTGTGTCGTCTCCTACCTAGTACTGAATGTAAAATAATTTTGTATTTATACTCACACTCACCCTCTCTGTCTCTGTCTCTATGTGTGTGCTTGCGCAGACCTGAAGACCCAACGACCGGGGCCTACCACCTCGATGCCATGAACGTATGACGGAATCGTCCGCCGAGCCACAGCCTGCTGATCGGTAAGTCTGCACGTTTGTTGTTCTCCGACGATATGTAGTATATTGTCGACGTGTAGTCTCGGCCCACGGGTAGTCTGTGTTGATTTTTAAAACACGACGCTGTTATCACAATATTTGTGAATTCCAGTCGTAGAAATCGCCTAGGCACACCACCCGGTGTTGATTGACGTAGGATTTCAGTTAGGTAGGTAGGCGGTGGACGGTCAGGTATGTCCGTGTGCGGACCGGGATAATTTATCGTGCCTGGAAAAGTAGATCAAAAGTTTTCAAAAATTCCTACTAATTACAAATCAGTTCTGTGCGATAGTATTTATAAAAATCTATTTTGAATTAGTACATTATAATGACACATATTTTATAGGTGGGTAATAGTGTTTACGATATAAATTATTATTAGACATAGGTAAGTTGTCATTATTAGGTAGGTACGACAAATTCATATTAAATTCAAAAATAATGTAGGCTAACCTGCTTGAAAAAATAAAAATTTCAGTCGTGGCAGGCAGGCCACCGAAAATCTTCCGATGTGTCCCGCTGGGCCGGTCCGCCCCTGACGGGTACATTTTATGCTGACATGTAAATTTACTCCAATTAGTCAATTTTCAATAAGGTAGCATAGGCAATCTATAATAATATCTAAAATTTGTATAACTCAATTTTTTTTAGGTCTATGGTAGGTACCTACATAATTTTATTTTAAATATTATTTCTTTACCTGTAGAAATCATTTTTGCAAAAAATAAGTATAACGAGTACCTCTTAATTATTCAATTTTTAATAGGTAGTATCGGAGATCTGTTAGTATTTACTGTTTAATATTAATATTTTATGTTTTCAATTTGTATCGGATATATTCATATTATCATTGACCGATACATGCTCTTTACTAAATAATAATTAGTTAATTTTGAGGTTAATTTTATGCGTTATGTTCTTAAAACTATATTGTATTAGTTTATTAGACACTAGTTAAACTGATACGGTTAAGCCATTCAATAAAATGAGAATTAATTATTTTTATCAATAATACATAATGTCACAGGTGTAATAGGTACTAATCCATTAATAATATTATCAAATTTGAATAGTTTTTAACTGTTTTTTGTATTATCGATATATTATATATTATGAGTTATTACCTATATTTTAGTGTCAGTAATTAATAATTATCTACCTACCTGTTAATTTTTTATTAACAGGCAATAATACGCTCTTAATTTTTCATAAAATTGTTTATGTCATGAAAAAATCTACACATTTATGCAATGATATAATACCTATCTGAAGAAACGTATTTTTGTGCTTTGTTAAACTTCTGCCATATAACAATAGTAACAAAACTTTTCGGTGAATAAAATTATGCATAGCAGATCTCATCTCCATAATATCTGAATTCTATAGGTACCTATCTAATAGAATTATAGGTAAATATAGCCAAAACAGGTCAATGTTATTGAAGAATATGATAATTTACGTCTTGCATTCAATGATACATAATATATTTTCAACAATGATTTTAATCGGCTGCCTATTATTTCTAGCTGCTGAAATATAATATAATATTATGTGAATATTATGTTCTCGATTTATTTACCTATAACTTATTTTGTGTTTGTTATTGTTAAACCTCTTGTCGTGTATAAGTACCTAAAATAAACCTTCTTTATTCGAAGACACCTATTGGTTCTATGTATTCATTATATCAGTTGCATAATTAGGTCTTATTTTGTTTATAATGAGTTAATTAGGTACCTATCATATGTAGGTACTGTCTATACAATTTATATTGTTATACATTGTACATGTAAATACATCAAACTTAAACAGTTTACTTGATTAGGTAGGTATCTAAAAAAAAATTGAGAACTATACCATCATTTTTACAAGTACGTTATAATTTATTTTATTGACACCGTAGACAGCCGTTAATTTTTAATTAAGCTGCAAAATGTTATTTTTTTTATTACCTATTATTAATTTTTGTATAATTCTGATCTTAATTACACATATCCATAAACAACAATGAAACAATGATAAATGTTAACTCGGACATAATCTTTTTTACTGCTAGTAAATTAATGCGAGTATAATAATTATATGTGTAGGTCATCATTACCTACCTATATAATATCTGTGAATTTCACAGCTATAAATTGAAACATTACAAATTTTATAATTTGCCATAGTACTCAATGTTATAGTTAAATACTAAAACAACATTTCCATCAAAATATCACACATAAACATTATTAAATTTGTTTACTATGCTATTGTAATAATCAAACCAGACGTAATCTGATACAATAAATGATAGACAGAAATATGCGTCTGTAAATTATTTTTTGCTTGTATGCATAAATTTAATAATAGGTACCTATTATGTTTTATATTTTTATCAGAGTTTGAATACGCTTTAGTTATTACTCAATACTTTTGTCTATGAATAATTTAAATGCACATTTTTAACAACCCTTTACCTAGGCGTACTGCTCAATAGCGTAGGTCAGAGAGATATAAACAATTAATAGTTTTTATCATTTTAATTAATAATTTTAGTTTTCACAATTTAATAACTTCAATTTCTCATTTTGATTACCTAATTCTTTACTATACATGATATAGGTAAGTGAAACTACAGTACATTTTTTTTCTTTATAATTTGATTTCAGAGAAAAACAGATTAAATTACTTAAGAAAATCATTTTATTTTGATAAAAAATCTCATGATTATTAGATATTTTGTTGGTATTTATTAGATATTTTGGTTTTTTATGCTATTACTTATCAATAACATCATTATTCAAAGTAGACTTTATGCCTCGAGAGCATTGCATTACTCTATAGAATATAAAATATATATATTTTACAACATGCTTGAGTTAAAATTATAATATTCTCTAATTTCTATACAAACACACAACTTTATTTCTAAACTTTTTTCTAATTGTAGACATGAAATACCAACTCCTTACTATTTTGTTTTTTATCAACCAGATAACTAGTTCAGGTACCTATTAAGTATAAAAAATTGTTCACCCTTTTTCTTTTACTTTTATTTGAGATTCTTACATTCCTTCTATATATCTATGCAATTATTTATTTTTTTATTGTTTTAATACTACTTATACTATGAGACAAACTGTTAAAACAATTATGAAATTAATTTGCAAAGTATTAAAGTATATACCAATCATTAACTAGAATTAACGCATTAAAACTTAACACTCCAAAAAGTTTGTCTTACATCTTTGACAAGTTCATTGCACATTCTTTAATTTAATATAACGGCTTCTTAGTTCTTAGAAATGAGTAAGTTCATTTACTATTTAAAAAAATGTTTACATTGTTGAATTTTAATTACTTTTCAATTGCACTACCTACAATAAAATCATGTTAATAATTTTGAATATAAATTGTTAGAAACGTATCTTGATTTTGTTATCATAGATAGGTACATAATATTTAATCATTAAAAGGTTTTACCGCCGAGAAACATCTCATATTACCTATTTAATGTTATGATTTTTTTTATTTTTATTGGGTAGATATTTAATTTTTCTGATTGAATAGAAAGTTATTGTCGAAATGTTGTTATAAATGTATGTGATTTTAATTTTTTTAGGGCCATTGATATGTCTTTTTAAATATTGTCACAACAACAATCTGGAATGGACCCTCAGCAACAGTTCTGTCTTAAGTGGAATAGTTTTAGTAGCAACCTTGTAACTGCATTTGATAACCTTTTCAAATCGGAAAGTTTAACAGATGTATCATTGTTTTGTGAAGGTAATATAAAATGTGTGTATTGTTCAATTACGGTAGAACCTCGATAGTCCAATGATCCCAATTCACAGTAGTGCAGACGGTAATTCACAGTAGTTTTGTTAAGAGGACATTGTACCCTCTGCCCACACGTGTTGTCACCGGTTTAAACCAAAACAGAACATACCAAAATATATTATACGTTTAGCAGTTCTAATTTTGTATTCTTAGCTTTCATAATATTAGACTATATTGATCGATATTGATCTATTATGAAACTTTAAGATAAGAACATTATCTGTATTCTTGATGGTTTTTAACTATATTTAAATATTTAAGATAGTTATGAGCAGTTTTATATATTATTATGTACTTTAATATACTCATAACTTGTTTGAAAATTGGAACTGTTGAACGTATATTTTGGTATGTTGGTAAGACTTAGTCGACAACTCATGACTTCCTCTGAGTAGTAACTTATCCAAATTTCGGAAACCAAATTTATCTATGAATCAAATTTATTATTAAAAATGCCAATATTTAATAAAACATCACCGCCCCAATTTCCCTTTTTTGCAATTACTGTTGTTCCTTTCGTTTTGTAATGTTCAACATTTTTTAAAATTAAAGTTGAGTGAGCATTATTCAACGAAAAAATGAAAGATTTTATTAAAAAAATGTCATGGTCATTGGTCTATCCTTGGAAGATGTATAGTATTCCAGGCAAATCGCTAATGTGGATGATACTTATCACAAATTCATCCGGACTATCAAAGTTCTGCTGTAGTATGATTGATGTACCTATTTGAAATATATTCATAGTTCAAATATATAATGAAGTAATTATTAAGCATATATCGAGGTAAATGACTATTTTATTTTATCAGGCAAAACTTTCAAAGCTCACAAACTAATTCTGGCAGCATGCAGTAAACATTTTCAAGAAATATTTGAAGCTACTCCACTAGGATCAAGTTTAATTGTCATACTTGATGGGACATCGTCTACAAACATGGCATCGTTACTTGAGTTCATGTACCGTGGGGAAGTACAAATATCTCAAGAGAGGCTCTCTAGTTTTTTAAAGACAGCAGACAATTTACAGGTAAAATTTATTATTTTGTTTTATAATTCCATAAGATTTTCAATTATTATTGTTATTGTAATGGTAGGTATCTCTATAAAAATTAGTTAATTTATATGAATTAAAGTGGTTCATGTAATTATTAAAAATGTATTACTATCAACTAAGTTATGTTTGAAAGACTTCATAGTTGACTATCTTTATCAAATTAATAACAATTGAACATTTTTATATTTTCATTTAAAATCACATTCATACAAATATTTTTATAAATAATAACAGCTGTTGTTTAAAATAATCTTAACTATTTAAATGTTTATGTTTTTCATTATCAAATCACATAAATATAGTGTATATTTTTTATTAGATAAAGATAAATATCATGGAATTTTTATACATGCTGTTTTTATTTTATATATTTTTTTGTTTGTTCAATATACATATGTAGTATATATATTTACTGAGTACCTACCTATAACAGTACAAAAAATAAAAAAGAATAAAATATCATTGACAACTTGTTTGATATGTTTGATATTTCAATTTTGCTATACAATATAACCGAGAATATAACTATATTTTGAAATGTTAATTAGGTTAAAGGCCTATCATTTGAGTATGACAAATTGTCACTCACAAGTCAGCGTGAACAAGGTAATAGTGAAAACAAAACAACAAATGATTCTTCAAGACCAAAACAAAATGGATCCGCAGAAGCTCAACTTCCCTCTACCTCATTTAATCCACTCCCATATATAACATGTCATTATCGTCAAACACCTGCACATTCAGATCAGCATCCTTCATCACCTGACCCCCAAAGAAATAATAAACGAGCGCACCATAACAATCCCAACTCAACGCCGGTTTCCGATACACTTGGTGTTCGAGCATCTGTCTTAAGAGATGGTTCCAGACCTGAACGTGAATCTCCTCTTTCTATGACCTACTCTTCACATTCATCATCGCATCTGGAAAATTCTCATCAGCCCCAAACAAATAATTCTGGTCCTGTAGACGCTACTACTTCATCACATCATTACCGTAATGTGACTACTAATAACTGTGGAGAAGGTACACTCTTTTGGTTATTTTTATTAGTCTTAAATTAAACTTTATTGAACCATAACTTAATTTACTGAAATCAATTATTTTTACTTGAACAGTACTAAACATACTCTACTCTTCCATTGCTATTATACTATTAATTTATATTAAAATTAAAATAGATCTGCGAATTAAATCTGAACCTGCAACAACGGCACCAAATTCTGGGGAATTTCCACAAATTACAAATACGACCAATGAATGGAAAACACCAGATAATGGGACAACACCACCATCTCCTTCGAATCACTCGTGGAAGATAGATACATCTCATAAAAACGTTGTTTCAACTCTAACTCCTGATGGTAATGTATACTACTCTATAACAGTAAGTTACCTTTCTATGAAATCGTCTTAACGTCAACAATAATTATAAAAAATCTTATGTCATATTACATATTGAATTCTCTATTTAATTATAAATAATGACGTGTCGATTTTAGATTCTGAGCGGAGTATTGGAATGAATTGATTTTACAATGATGTGTTGTTTTTTTATGTCTGTCATCGCCTTTTGGGGTAGTAAAATGCTCCAATTTTCTACTTCAGCATCTTGTGTGGCAGAAAAGCAAATCTTTGTTGCTTTCTGGGGGAAGGAGTGATACCTTGAATATTCACCCGTATTTTAACAAAGATCAACAACTTTATAAAAAAATATAGACATTTCTAAAAAATGTGATAGACATAATTTCTAGTTAATTGATTTTAAAATAATGTTATGCAAATTCATTGTTTTTGGCCAAATTTGATTTCAAGTTACCTAGTAAAAAAAAATGATAATAATATTATTAAGTATGTTAGGCTGACTCACATTCTTCGAGAGTTGTTTTTCGCATCTAATGCTTTATCGTTGTATTCAAATTTAACAACATCCATTACATACTCCACAACTCTTGTACAATAGAACAGTACCCACTTGTCCATACTTTTTGTTATTATTATTCCATTATAAATTTATAATTTATAGCACCCTTACTCTCTTAAATACTAAAATATATTCTCTGTCTCAAAAGAGAATAATCAGTCAGCCAAAAACTTTCATCAGTGCTGCGCATATCCCACAAACAATCCAGTATTAGCATGATTATGTGGTTCTCGACGCGTCATCGCATCATTTACAATTATTGTTCTCTTTTGATTCAGAGAATAATGGTTTAATTTTACCAGTATATCACTATTAGTAGAAAATATCTCGTGCAATTTATTGATTTTTATTTACTAAGCTAATAAAAAATCAAATTAAGTTGACAGTAGTTAAATGTTTTTAAATGTTAATACTTTAAAAAAAATTTTTATTTTACTTATTAATTGTACTTAAATACTATTTAACTATAAACTGTTTATTTTTTCTATAGGTAAAAAATTACAATGTCCATATTGTGAACGGTTATATGGTTATGAAACAAATCTTAGAGCTCATATAAGACAGAGGCATCAAGGGATTCGAGTTCCGTGTCCTTTCTGTGCTCGAACATTTACACGGAATAATACAGTGAGACGGCACATCGCTAGAGAACACAAAACAGAAATTGCAGTGAAATCAAATCCAACATTTCCGCAAACTGCAAATCACAATCAATAACTCTAAACAAATCTACCTCTTTCCCAAATATTTTACCCTCCCCAACACTATATATAATATATCTACCTCTCCTTAAGCATTAATCATACCACCAGTTGAATATAAAATAGTCTGGTACATAAGCAAACTGCAGACTAACTGCCTTTAAAGTACAAATGTAAACCATAAACACTTCTGCAACTATTAAGACTGATGAAGGTGGTGTTAGTTTTTAGGTGAAAATACATTTTTATGACACCGCCTTCAATGTGAAACTTACCTCAATGATTTTTACACGTTATATATTCAAATATAACTTATAATATATTATTTATAATATTAAAAATGTTAATGTTGATTCTGTGGATTGCTTATGTCTCCATAAGTTATAGTAATACGCTGTTAGTTAAGTCATTAAGCAGCTCTCTTATCATTTATTGTGTATCGATAAAAAAAAAAAGTGGCTTTGAATGGTACATTTTAATATAATTTGTATTCATTTTTATAAGTAATTGAAATCGGTTTTGTTGTTAATTGTTAGTCTTGTATTCTAGAAAATTCGAGCCCTTGTTTAAAAATGGGGATTATAATATTGCCTCGAGGGAAAGGGGGGATTATTAGCTTTATTGTTAAATTTTGAAGTGGACTAATTGGACTCTTTGGGTTAATAGCTCTAAATTATGCATATTTAACATTGAGGTATTAATAACTTCTCATCTAGTATTTGAAACTATGTTATGAATTTGATTGTTTAGGTATTGAATTATAAATGTGTTGCATTTTTTAAGAAAAAATTATTTCAAGTACATCTGAATTATGATACTATACACGTGGATTAACATTATATGAAATTTTAATTTATAATTAATATATTTACAGCGTGTAATGTTTCATTTATAGTCAGAATAATTTCCAAGTATAAAAAAAAAATAAGGAAATATTATTATTAGAAAATAGAGACAAAGCCTAGAACAATCTATTAACAAAATATCATATTTTTAGTGTAATACACTATTTGTATTACCAGTATGCTTGTTTATACACTGTTGTAATTTGTATTTTGAATGCATTACACTTGGTGAACATATTAGTTAAAATCTATTATTATATATTGTACCTGATTAAAAATTTTAATTTGATTCAAACATCTTAAAAACAAAAATGTACCATTCATTTTCCAAAATGTAACCGTTAATGTTTTTTTTTAATACTAGTCATATAATACTGCTCCACTAGTCACAATATAATCGAAGCCAGAATTTGTTTTTATTGTGTTATTATGCATACTTAAAATAATTGTATATTATATATGTATACCTTGATTATAAATCCAAATAGAAATTTATTTTTATATTTGGAATCAATGTTAAAGCGCTTGTCGTTCGCATACATCTTTATATTAAAAAATTTGTTTTAGGCATATATTTTTTTCTTGATTACATTTTTATGTAGTCAATGACACATTTAATAATTCAATTGAGACGTCATCGCTACTTTAATTAAATAACTTGTTTCGGCTTAATGTACAAATTTTAAATTAAGTAAATAATTTATGTTTAAAAAAAAAATATAAAAAAAAAAAATTTAAAAAAAATATTTAACAATAATATTATTAATAAAGTATAAAATGAGGCGAACTGCGGCGGAGACATAAGTCAATAATATATACTTACCATTTCGCCTCGTGTAGTTTTAATGTAACGATAGTACAAGTATTTTTAATACCACATGTTATAGTTTTTATTAGGTTAAGCTGTTTTATTATTTATTTTGTTATTTAAACCATTAAGAATTTTATTATATGTTTTCGCCTGTTTCATAACTAAAAAACGTATACCTACATTATTTTCGCAGTCACTTTACACACTAAACAAACTGTAAGATTCAAAATTTTTTTTGCATATTTATTTGTTATTTTGGTTTGTCTTACACATGTAAATTGGTTGGTCATTATGTTCATTTTTTTTTTTTATGTTTCATTACATAATTTCCAACTGTTAAGTGGCACTAAACCCTTTTTCTTATTTATTTTGTGTAAGATATGCCATTCATAACATATTATTTTTATAATTAATTATTGATATTATTATTATTATTATTATTATTATTATTGTTACAAGCATTTTATTATATGATTTATTAATCTTTTTTTTTTTCGTTTAGTGATAATTGAAACAAAATGATTACCGTGTTTGGTACATAACTCAGAGTACAATTTGGTGTCTTAAGTAAAGTTTATTAGTAAAGAAATATATGATATTATTTGGGGAATTTTTTGCACTAAAATTAAGGTGCAGACAATCTGTAATATGTTTGTTCAGTATTCTGTTATAAGTTATGACATTCCACATTTAGAGTGACGTTAAGTGTTAATTCTTTATTGTTGTTAGGTAAACATCACTTTAAGAAATTATATAGTAATATTTTTAATGATGACCTATAGTACAAATTGACTACCTCCACTTCTGATAAGTTTTAGAATAATTAAATTATATAAATTAGGTTAATATTATCTAATTCATATCTATAGTTTTTTGTTTAAGTAAGTTTTAATATTATTTTAATTATCATTATTATTGTAATCAATGTAAATCATTGTTTCCTAATCCATCTACCTCTTTTTTTTTTTTTTTTAAATATATATTAATAATATGATTTTGTAAAGATATAGTACAAAACAGTGCAAAAAATTCCTCTGTTTATTTTCTTTCTTTCATTTTCTAAATGTACAAAGTTAATATTAATAGTTAAGTAATATAGGATTATAATAAATTGTGTTGTTATGTTAATGTTGCTGATTTGTAGGTATTTTGTTAGTGTTTGAATTTATTCCATGTGTCACCATTTTGAGTAAATATTTAATCTAGTTTGTAAGTTTTGCTGTGATTATTCTGTTTATACCATTTGTATAGTTTCACTGAATCAGCCATTTATATTCTTTTTTAAATGTATTTATTAATTTGTTGTTTACATTTCAATTGCTTGCAAATCAATGTTATTCAATTAAAACACAAGAAAATATTTTTAAACAGAAAAAAACTTACTTAAGTATGTTAATTTGCAGGTACATTTTTCAAGACTTTTGTATATAATTTTTGTGAGTTACAAAAGAACTTGTTAAATTGTCAGGGTATGTTTTGATTGTATTATGTCTATTCTCTGGTGGAAATCATCATAAATTAACAAATTTCTTACATGACTGGCTGATTTATAAATTAATTGATGATAAATTACAATATAATTTTTTTTTTGACAGTGCCAATTAGTTGTTTGAATCTAATATTTTATTACAACCTTTATAGCAAATTGCCTTAAATAAAATAATATTAAATTAATTGAAATGTGTCTAAAACAATTTTAAATTATGTCATTAAAAAGGACAAATATTTTAAATATGTATTAACAAATTATAGCTATAAATTATAAAGGAATATTTCATGAATAATTTTTGCAAAACAATTATAATTTGCTGTTTTTGTTTAATTATTAATATAATGTGTTGACTTTTATTTTATATTCAAAAAAAATTATGTTTTTAATTTTAGTTTGTTTTTCTAAGACAGTTATTACGTATAAATATAATATTATATGATAGACCTATATCGATTAGAAAAATGTATTGATTTTAAAATTATGCATTGTCAATGATCTGATTATTTAAATATTAGGTAAATCGTATATTACCATTCATTAATTAAATACTAAAAATTATATTGAATTTGAATATAATAATATGTTCTGATCAAAACATAATATGTGATGTTTTATTAATTATTTATTTATCATAAAAGTGGTTGAAACAGACTCCTGTACAGTGGGAGAATAACCTGTGTTCCTAGCATATTTATTTTATAATTAGGGCACATTGTATAGTTTACAACTTATTGAAATATAAACTAATACTCGCTATATATGGTTGCATATGAAGATTAATTGTAATACAAGCACTCAATATGCAAAAGTATTCTTACTTTGTGTTTGTAGAATGGTCAATTAATAGTTAAAAGGACGCTATACCCACATGTATTGTTTCTGTCTTTCAAATGTATAACAATACAATGTATAAACTGTTTTGCTCGGGAAAGAACCGAGAAGGCTACAGTTATAGCTAAGAAACAAAATTTTCAGCACATAAAAAGGAGGACTTTGGCTGTGCAACGTTGTTTTTATTTTTTTGATATCACTTACCTATATGAAAAAAGTTCTAACTGTTTCAAAAACCATTATTGTTTGTGTTTTTCAAACTTGAAAAACTTTTGTCATATAAATAATACCAAAAAAATTAAAACAAAATTGCACAACCAAAGTTCAACGTTTTATGTGGTGAAAATCTCGTTTCTTAGTAAGTTATGACTATAGCCTTTTTGGTTCTTTACCTAACCTAACCATTTTTTCTATGTTGTACATTTGTACGACGGAGATAACACAGTGGGTGTAGCATCCTCTTAAACATAATAATAATATTATGTTTAACTATATTGTAGTTGTCACATTGTGAAGTAATATTTTATTTTTAAATTTGTTTTAGAGAAACAATATGATGTTTGGTTTATTATGAGTTCATGTATTATAGCCACACGCTTTACAGTGTAGTAACTTTATGTGTAACTCATTTTATTTTAATCGATGAAACTTATTTGTAGTTAAGAAACCTATTTTATGTTAAGAGGATGTCAGCGCTCTATTTGTTTTCTCTCTGGCCTACGCAGCAACATAGATAAAACTAATTTACGTAGAATGATTTTTTCTATGTTTTTAAGTAATCTTAGATTAGAAATCTTTTATTGGAATTAAAAAAGGTAGAGAATAATATTTTTGAGGGAATGACTGATTTGTCTGAATATTGTCTCAAAACAATTTAAATTTAAGTTATGTTTATTTTGAAAGTTAAATAATAATAAAATATAAAATCGATATGTGTCATTCCCTCAAAACTATTATTCTCTATCTTTTTTGTAATGAGTAATTTTACTCTGAGATTACTTAAAAATAAGGAAAAAATAATTTGTTAATGCGTTTTGTCTATGTTGCGCATGGGACAGAGAAGAAAACCAATAGTGCCTGACATCCTCCTAAGGCAATGCCAAATTGATTTAAACTTTTCATATTTCTCAATTTTATCTTACAAATTAAATCATAAAATTTTGTATTTTGCCATTTTAAACCTTGTATTAAACAGGCATTAAACTTTATATAATACTGAGTGTATTAAATGATGGTATAATTTTTGTATTATACACATTTCACCCAGTATAATATTTAAAATCCTTTATTAAATGATATACAAATTTGGAATTACATACAAAACATAAATTTAATTAGAAACTCGGCTATTTTCCATTTGAAAATTGTAACTTATTATTAAAAATTGGATAAATTAAAGAATAAAACAAAAATTAATAACCAATGGGCAATGAGTAATGAAGTACTAAACAGTATTTTTGAAATACTTTATACCGCCGTAAAAAATAAATATTATTGGATTCCAACTTATTTACAATATCATAAATTTGTTCACAGTATTAACAATTATAAGTATAGCTCTAATCCATTATCCAGGTACCCCTGTGGGTTATGATTGGTTCTAGAGGTAAAGGGATATGAGGTGAGTAATTTTTGAAAATACATGTGATGGCGATATTTTCAATATTTTTTTACATTAACTACAATTTATCAACAGTACCATATTGTATTCGTACCACTCCAAAACTCTACGGAGCTCTTGGTAAAATGAAATCTTTTTTCATTGAAAAATAAGACGATCATCGTAACAAGTTGACAATTAATACTCTGTATAGTATTGGAAATTTGGTTGTTGATTTATATCAAACTACTTTAAATATAATACTATGTATTAGTATGCTTAAAACAAAATTATTATTGCAAATATGCAAAAATATACAATATACATTTTTGTACTTTGACTTTATATATGTATTGAATGAAAGAAATTTGAATCAAATCAGATTTTAAATATGCAGCTTCCTAAAAAATATACAAATACATGAAGTTCCTGATTGTTCTAATTGATTGGCCCTCAGCCAATTTCCAACAGACGGCATTTGGAAAGACATTTCTACAACAGATCTCCAATCATCCATATTATATCTTATAATGTACTATACAGTGAGTATGAACATTTGGGCATTAACATGTTAAAAAGTTAATTGATATAATTGTATAAACCTACTATTACAATAGACAGTATGTACAAAACAGAATTGTAGAATGTGTTTTTAAGAAAATGGTTTAGTTATAATTTAAGAAAAAAAAAATGTATGTTGCCCAATCAAAGTTGGTGAGTTAGGTGTTAGTTAATTGAAAATTAACTTATTTTAACTGGGTTAAGTTGATATTTCTCTCCGTATTGACTTTTTTTCAAATTAAATATAGGTATTGTTTTTTTTTTTTTATTCACTTGCAGTATAAAAAAAAATTATTTATTATTTATTCAAATTTTTTTGTTTTTATTTGCCTCATGTTTTTTTCGATACTTGATAGAATCACAAAATTAATTTTAAAACAAATTTGAAAAAGTCTACATTTTGTAATTATTTTTGAATTTATACAATAAAAACTTTATTATTTCAACGTCCCAACACTCACTCTCCGTACAGATGTAATGTTTTAGCATTCTTTCCATCAGCGCAACTAAGGTACTACTACTATCGCACATTTAAATAGAGTTACTTAGTTCATAATATTGTAATAAACTTAGCAACTATGATTTGTTTGCAAATTCAGAAAATAAATTAACATTATAGATTATTTGAGTGTTAAGTCATAATGACTGTTTGGTACATTAATTTAAAATTGTATTTATTCTTATTTTAAATCCTAAAAATTGGACTTAAATGTATAGGTAATTTTTAACTTTTTTTATTATTATTTTAATTTAGAAGTCTTACCTATAAGTATAACTATATAAATTTATTTATTTGATTGTTATTATTAATTATTACTGTCAATATTATTTATATGTATTAGTATTTAGTGTATTAAATACTCTATTAGGTACCATATAGCTATTTGTAAATAGTTGTTGTTTGGCATACCTACATAAAATATTATATAGATTTCTGACGGATCTCTATATTGTACCTACATAACTAGTAATTAATAATTATAGTGTTATGACTTATAACAGCTTAAAAGTAAGTATTTACCGAGGGAACTCCCACTCACTCGGGTAGACTTGTGTAACTGTGTAAGTGTATATTAATATATTATATAATATTAAGTTTACGTGATACCCGCATGTTTTGTCTCCGTCTTACAAGTGCATAACATAGCAAATTATACTCAAAGCAGAACTGGTGTACCTCCTTTAGCTTAAAAATTATAGTAAATTGACCTCTTATAAAATCTAAAGGTAAGATTATTATCCAGAGCTTTTTGTTATATTTGAATTTTTAAGCGAGTTATGAGTATTTTAAAACTGTAAATTGTACCTATGTACATTTTTAAGTACTCATAACTGGCTATATAACCTATTTGCGAGGTAAATAATTGATTGACAACTATTTTAGAAAAAAAACTAAAAAAATTTGAAACTGACAATGTACACAAACAGCTCCAAAAGGAGTCGAAATATTTTCTTAAAATTGTATTGTGCATAGAAAATGAAAATATAAACATTCAGTGAAATTTTCATGCATCTAAAATTATTAGTTTTTGAATTACAACAAAATAAGAAAATCGCTTACATGAGAAATCAAGTGAATATCCAATATTGTAAAAAAAATGAAATTCAAACGCTCGTAAAAATTTAATTTGATTTGTTGCTTGTAGAAATTTTTTTTTTTGATAAAGGTAGACAAACTTATGAGGAACCTGGTATTAAATTTTAAAATCTTAGGTTTTCGTGGTGAATTTTGTCAATATTTGAACTTTAATGCTTATAAAAAAAAAATTGAGACAGTTAATTTTTAATATTTTCTATCCGTCTTTCAAACAATGTATTCGGTGCTTTCTTTTAAATTTTCATGCATTTTACCTAACAAATCAAATTTTATTGATATTTATAGAATAAAACGCTAAAAAAATTGGAAACTGAAAATGTCCTTAAATATCTCAAAACAATTCAAAATATTTTAAAATGTTATGGCGCATAGAAAATGCTAATATAAACATTCATTCAACATATTATTTTCATGTCCCTACGTTTATTTGTTTTAGAGTTACACCAAACAAAATTTTTGTTTTTTGTTTTTCCTAGCGCTTTTGATAATTAATGGGAATTATTAGTTTTGACCTCCTGCGCCAACTAGATTCACTTTCCCATGGAACAAGATACTGATAAACTGAAGTTAAAAATTGAAGTATTATTTCGACTACTTATCGTGTACACAGACACAAATAAAAATAAAAAAACACACATTGGAAAATCAATACCTAAATTTATCGTTCCGCCCAGAATCTAAAATTATAAGGATAAAAATATTAAAAAACAAATATTTTTTTAATGTTGGTTTCTTAATGACTAGGGAAACCATGTTGTTTTTTTTAAAATGTTAATAATTTTTGGAATATCGTGTGTTATTTACGTCGAATGGACCACCAGTGGTACCTATATATAGACATATTATAGTACCATTACCTACCAACAGTTTAAAACGATTAAGAGGATGTCAGGGCTCTATTTGTTTTCCCTCTCTGGTCCACTCGAGACATTTAGACAAAACGCATTTACGCAATTTTTTTTATATTTTCGAATAATCTCGGAGTAAAATCACCTATCACAAAAACGATATAGAATAATATTTCTAAGGTTACAACATGTGGACATATCGATTTTTCTAAATATTGTCTCAAAACAATTTAAACATCATTTACATTTACAAACATTTATTTTTATTCTGTAAGTCGAATACAAAGTCAAATATTCATAAGATATAAAACCGATATGTCATAGCATCTATAATATTATCATCTATCGTTTCTGTAATAGCTAAGTGATTTTCCTAGTAAGATCATAAAAAAACGATTGTAGTTGAAAGCGTTCTATCTTTGTTGCGCGTTGCTCGCTGAGAAAGATACAACAAATATTGCATACCGACATCGTCTTAAGAGAGACAAGAGTGCATTTGTTGTCTCAGGGACTGGAACTTTTATGATTTTATCGGTTTCGGTTCTCAAAAACCCAAAATTTCGGTTTCGGTTCTGGTTTGGGTTTTTATAAGTAGGTACTATATAAAGAAATGAACATATTAATAACTAAATAATCTCTATTTAGTGACAGGTATTTGTAATTAAGTGTCACTATTTCTCAATTTAGGTAATATTATAAAAAATGAATTATTAAAAATAATAAATTAAAATAAATAAATAAATTTTAATATTTAAAATAAATAAAAAATTATTATTAATAAAAAAATAAGAATGAATTTTCGACACACTTGGGCCATGTTGATGTAAAAATATAAAAATATAAATTTAAACAATATATATAACGTGGTAACGAAGACGGAAGAACAGTTCAGTAGTAGGCACAGTCGAAGTGTCGTATAGTGAGAGTATAGAGTGTCCAAATTTCTATTATTTTCAGAAATTCTACATCAGCTATTTAAAAATAATCTATCACAAACCTAGGCTTTACTAATCCAAAAATGTATACTCCGAAGCCAAAATATTAGCGGTAAAACAATTATATTATAAAAAAAACTATATATTACATGTCAAAAAAAAATTTAATACAACCGGTCATTCATATACTTATAACACAAGAAATGAAAACTTAATATACCCAAAAATGAACACAACTAAATACCTACTACAATAGCTATATGATAACTGGGTTGAAACTTTGTGAAAAAATACCCATTTCTATAAAAAACTATCCAAACTTTGATACCTTTAAATTATTGATTAAGAAATGGTTATTGACAAATGAAATAAATCCTTAGGTTAACACACAAATCACATATTATTATTTTTAATTTCATATTTATTTTGCTCTTATTATTCATTTATGTTATATACAAAATCTCCTTAAAAACTCGCTATTGTTATATATATATAGATAGGTAACTTCAAGGTACCTTATTATTATTATTTTTATTAATTTATTTTAATTAATTAATATTATTTATTTAATCATTTTAATTATATTCTTTTAGAGACTTACCACTTACGTCTATCAATACAAGGAAACATCCTTAGTGATAGACGTTGCAGTGTAATATTAAATATCAACTATGTACATATTATCTACAAAAACTGCTAAATAAACATTCATTATTATTATTATTATTATTAGTTATTGCGAATTGCGATTTGCGATTCAATAATAATATTGATATCGATAACATGGAAATTAGAATTTGGATTTTTGGTATTTCTTTTATGATAATTCTGTTGTACACATAATAATTTTCTTATTTCTTAGCATTGATGAACTTTTATAGGTTTACGTGTTTAGAATTATTTATTATTAGTTATTACTAATAATTAGTTATTAGGTACCTACTTACACAGTTACACCATAGATAAAATATCTATTGGATTTTGGAACCGAAAAAAACCGAAATAACCGTAAAAACCTCTACATCAAAATATAGGTTTCGGTTTAGGTTCTTAAAAAAATGTATTTAAGTGTTCCTGTCCGGTTTCGGTCTTAAGATATTCAAAAGGTTTCGGTCCAAAAACGGTCAATTTCGGTACGGTTCCAGTCCCTGCAGTCGGTCGTACGACGTAGCAATTTTTCGTTCACCAGTCTCAATTGTGTGCTATTAGTTTTGAAATCAGAGTAAACTACCCTCTTTTCAAACTTTTGGTTAAGATTTAGGTAAGAACATTATCTGTGTCCCCACGTTGGTTTTGGTATGATTGCAGTTTAGCCTCTTACTCGTTTTTTTTTTTTGAAACATAATATAATGCATTCCTGCAACGAGTCGAGAGCGATGGCGCAAACATTATAGTTTGCGAAAATCATTATTTTGGAAGTTAAAGCCTTTCAAAGTTTGCGATTTTATGTTTATACGCATGCACGGATCAATACCTTAATGCAGGGCGGAAAATCTCAAGTTGGGCGACCGGAGACTAATTATTTATTTATGTTATAACCTCTAATGGAAAGCCGAGCAAATTAGCGATTTTTTTTTTAACTCGTTAAGTTATAATAAATTGATAAAGTTAAATTAAGTTAAAAGTTATTCGTGTTATAGATTCTGAATGGAACGATTTTACAATGATGTGTGTTTTTTTTATTTTTTTATTTTTTTTTTTTGTCGAAATAATGCTTCGATTTTGAACTTCATTATCTTGTTCGATTGAAAAGTGAATATCGTTGGTGCACTGGGGAGGTCAAAACTTAAAATTTCCAGTCGTTTTCAAAAGCGACGTGAAAAACAAAAGAAAAATTAAGGGAAAACGGGAATTTTTTTTCGAGAAAATCGATTTCGGTTTTTGGTGCAATTCTAAAACAAACATGCAATTTCGACTGGTTGTTTATACTTGCATTTTCTATACACGTTAAAATTTTCAAAATATTTTGATTTATTTTGAACTGCATAGGGACATTTTCAGTTTCCAATTTTATTAGTTTTTTTTTCTATGAATGTCAATAAACCTTTATTTGTTGAGTAAAAATACTTGAACATTTAATACAAGGCTCCTATTATATTGTTACACTGGCATTTGAAAAATATTAAAAATCCTTAGTCATGGTTTTTTGTTATGAGCATTTAAATATTTAAAGTTCAAATATTGACAAAATACGTAATAATGACGAAAATTTGCAGATTATTTCGAGTTATAAATTCATAAAAATTTTCCCTTTTAAATCTAAGATATGAAAATGTAATACAAGATTCCTCATAAGTTTGTCTACCTTTATCAAAAAAAAAAATGTCAATAAGAAAGTCAAATTAAATTTTTATGAGCTTTTGAAATTCAAATTTTTACAACATTTGATATTCACTCGATTTCTCGTGTAGCGATTTCCTTATTTTGTTGTAATTAAAAAACGAATAACTGTAGGTACTTGAAAACTTCACTGAATGTTTATATTAGAAATTCCTATACACCATACAATTCTGAAAATATTTTGATTCCTTTAGAGCTGTTAACGGCCATCTTCAGTTTTAAATTTTTTTAGTTTTTTTTCTATAAATATCAATAACATTTTATTTGTCTCGGGTAAAAGCGTAAAAATTTAATGCAAGGCTCCTGATATATTGTTACAATAGCAGTTGAAAAATATTAAAAATACATATTCACCATAGGCGTGCGCACGGGTAGGGCTGATTGGGCTTTAGCCCTACCTGAGATTTTTCTATACGTGGGTGGGTTGGTACCTTATGAAGCAATGACGAAACGTAGGTATAGCCCTTTTATAGTTTCGTTAACGTTTGTGTTTACCCGAGAGACTATACGACTGGGCGATTTATTTAAAATTGAACACTCATTATTTCAAAAAGCGTAATTGTTTTTGAAAATATTATTTACATAGTTTTGAGTGGCTTACAAAACAACTTTGTTATTAAAAAATTATCCTTCTAATTTTTTTATTTTATTTTTGACGACATAGAGTTTAAATTTCATATTCCAAAGTAGAATATTTTTCCAAGTATTTCAATACATAAAAATCGAATTTAGTGTAAGACGTGAGTAGTGTATGAGTTATAAGTATTTAAAATTAAGTGGTACTGAGTTATCCTGCAAAATGTATGTCCACTACTCCGCTCATCTAAATTAATATTTATATCTCATAAACTAATAGCCCTAAAGTCGATTTATACCATGAATAATTAATAATAATAAATAAATACCTATTAATGTTAATTGACAAATTTTAATATTATATATTATACTTTGAACGTTTTTGAATAAATTGTTTTATTAGATTATATTTGGTTAAAATTTAATTAAATATTGATGAATTTTGTGTGTGTGAAATATCAAATAATGAAAAATGATTGTTTACATTTTCCAGTAACCAACAAAGGAGTCACTTAAAAGTTTGTAGAGTGTAGTGAAAATGTCTATAATTTTTTTCTTGTGTGATTGTGTGACCATGACAAGGGGGTGGGTGATCAGATTGAATTTAGCCGTACCTGGCTCAGAGGTCTGCTCACGCCTATGATATTCACAGTTTTTTTTTATAAGCATTCAAAGTTCTAATTTTGACAAAATGTATCAAATTTAAAATGTAATAATTATTTTGTAGTCAAAAATTTATAAATTACTTTATTCACAATAATATCATCAAATAATAAATATACTTTGTAATATCATGGACTGACTCTCCGTTTTTTTTCTATAAATGTCAATAAAACTTTATTTGTTGGGTAAAAAATCTTAAACATTTAATACAAGGATACTACTATATTGTTACAATATCAGTTGAAAAAGATTAAAAATTCTTAGTCAAATTTTTTTTTTTTTATAAGTTGTTAACGTTTAAATCTCGTCAAAACACCGGAAAATCGCGAAAATTAACAAATTATTTTGTGTTGAAAATTCATAAAAATTTTTCTTTTTAAATCTAAGATTTGAAAATGTAATACAAGATTACTCATAAGTTTATCTACGTTTATCAAAAAAAAATGTCTACAAGCAAATCAAATTAAACTTTTATGAGCGTTTGAAGTTCATAATTTTTAAAATATTGGATATTCACTCGATTTCTCATCTAGCGGTTTTGTTATTTTATTGTTATTCAAAAACAAATAATTGTAGTTACATGAAAATTTTACTAAATGTTTATATTTTTATTTTCCATACACAATAAAAATTTGAATATATTTTGACTTATTTTGAGCTGTTTACGGACATTGTCAGTTTTCAATTTTCTTAGTTTTTTCTTCTATAAATATCAATAAAATTTTATTTGTTGGTTAAAAAAGCATGACAATTTAATGCAAGGCTTCTGATATATTGTAACAATAGCAGTTGAAAAATATTAAAAATACATAGGCACAATTTATTTTTATAAGAATTTAAAGTTCGAATGACAAAATTTATCATTTTTAAATTTAATAATTATTTTGTAAATAAAAATGTATAAAATGTTCAGCTTTTATAGCTAAGGATTGAAAATTTAAAACAAGTTTCCACGTAAATAGGTAAATATATAAATTACTTTATTCACTATAATATCATCAAATATACTTCGTAATATCATAGGCTGACTGACTGTTTTCGCTCAGAATCGTTTTTCTTATACAACGATATTATATCATTGAATTCAAATTTAATACCATCCATTATACAGTGATCCATTTGTAACCTACTGTACAGCAGAGCACCTTTTTCTAGTTAACGTTGAAAAAAAAGTAACTAACTTAAATTAGTGTAAAGTTAAAATTTGAGAATTTGCAAAAATAAAAAATTCAAGACAGATAATAATATGGTTTATTAGATAGTTTATCTTTAAGCTCAAGAAAATTACTGGGGAAATTTAAAATGATAAATCAAAGTAAAAAATCCATTAAAAAATGTACATTATTCTTCTTGCAAAAATTAATTTAATTTAGATACTTTTGAAAAAAAATTAACTTGAAGTTCAAGCGTTAACTCTTTGAGGGGCGAAAATTTCCTTTGGAAAAAAAACCCATGTGGGCAATATGTCTCTTTACCATAACATTTAGTACGTATATCAAAATATTGATAATGATAATAAATGATGAAAAACGCGGGAAATTATATCAGACCAGCGGCAGTGATATTGTTTGATGCATGTATAAGATGATAATAAGGTTGTTGGTATGCTGACCGCCATCAAAAAAATATTAAAAATAATTTTAAAAGTGGTTAAAATAGTAACCACCGCACCTGAACGGTAAAAAAAAAGTTGTTAACATACTAACCACGGCCCCTCAAAGAGTTAATATTGAAAGAAGTAACTTATTAAGTTAAAAGTTAATTTGAAAAAAAAATGTCGAGTACTAAATTAACTTAATTTTAACTTTTAACTCGTTAATGCCCAGCCTAAAGCCTTGTTCCAATGTTGTTACTCAATGGCCGTGTTTGGCAAGTTCCTTATAAAAAGGAATTCGTTCCGATCCTTATTGATCCTTAAAAAAAAAAAAGAATTTGTTCATTTTTCGTTCCTTATTGGAAAACTAACGTATGTACAGATTGTCTTAACGTCGATACTTGATAACGATCACTAATCAGCAATATATACATTAAATACATAAAAAAAATATCTTAATTTCAATTTTTATATACTTATCTGTGTAAATTATTGGAACTAGAAAGAAACGAACAATTTGTTTATTTTTCCTTAAAAAAAATAACTTCTTCATTTTCTCGTTCTTTTTTTATAAAAAGGAATTCGTTCCTTTTGGAACTCGTTGCTTCCAAACACTGTTCAATGGTCAATGTTATATGTGGACAACACGTAATACTGGACTTGAACCCGAAAAATTATAAACTATTATGTAATTTTTGCACTTTTTTTTTTAACTCCGAGGCCTACTCTGCAAGGTTAATACTATCGAGGTTAGGTTAGGTTATTAATACTATCGAGGCATATTTTCGACTTTTTTGTCTGAGCCCAGCGTGGCGAGTGAGTAGCCACGAGGGCAGATTATTTGCTTTTAAGGGGGTTAAAGTCGGTCAAAAATAAAAAAAAAAAATAGTTTTTATTCCCTCCGCTGTGACAAGATTGTGAGACTTTAGATGGTTCGATTTTAATGCTGTAAAAATAATAATATTTATTAACATCTCCTCAAGAGAATGAGCTTTTTTTTTAAAGTTTGAACTTTTGACAATATTATAATATTTACAAATTTTAGTTTTTACAACATTTTGTTCAACCATATAATGTATTGAAGAAATTAATATTTCTAAAAACCTCTTCGACCGTTCTTATTAGAGGACGTGTTAACAATTGTTTGGATTGTTACTGATTCAAAATCTCACCGACCTAAGTCTCACATTTATTTTGTCACAGCCGAGTTATGTTTATTTACTCGAAAGGTAAAAGTAAACTTTTTCCCAATTTAATATACTGACGTGTGCCTGCAAGTGAGACGCGTTGACATACACTGAGCACACCCACTAATGTTCACTTGCACTCACACACATGGCAGGTTGTACTTGCCACATAATTTGGCTAATTCTTACTCCTTAGAAAATAACCAACTGGACCCCCCCACCCCTTAAGGGGGGCTGGAGAGTAATCCATTATAAGGAGTAAAAACTAGGCATTTTATATTTCAGTTCATATGGGTCTAGTGAGTGTGTTGAAAGTAATATTAGTGTGTGTAATTCGTAGTACCGATCACGTTGTATCATAGTGACTTTATGTGTACGTCTGTAATTTTATCTACACGCATGCACATGTTACCGCGACACAGAATATTACTAATTTATAAAATTAGAAACATTTCTTGTTCAAAAAATACTGCCAGTGACTTTAATCAGGATGTTCCGATTTAAATTTTGAAAGCAGATTTCAATTATCCTCTAAATTTACTATGCTTTGACTGTCATAAATTTTTCATATTTTATATCTGCAATGAACTTAAATTTGAATTATGAATACGATCTATTTTTACTATTTTTGTTACTGAATTTCTAAGTAAAAAAAAAAAAACAAAATCAGAAAAATGAATTTGTCAAAGCATAGATAATTTAGTGACGAATTCAAATCTGCTTTCAAAATTAATACCAGAACATTTATCGGGCATAGTGATTGAAGTCGTGAGCTATGTTTCCGACCGAACATTAATCACGCTCCAGCCCCTTTAACAATATTGTTTAATTCCGGGGACTACAAGGAGGTTTTACACAAAAATTCTAGGGATATTTTCGATTTTTTTATCCGAGTGCAGAGCAGCGAGCGAGTGGTAACTATTTTCATCAGCAGATGAAAAATGTAGCATAATGAGTATTTAAAAGTTATAATATATAAACTGAAAACTTCGATTAGCCATACCTCCGAAACTATAAGTTTGTGCTCCCAATTCTGATCAACATTTTTTTTACCCAAAAAAATGACCAAGTCCTCCATAAAAAATTTCCAAAAAAAGGGTGCCCAGTAAAGTAGAAATGTGCCCTTAAAAAAAAGAAATCAAAAAACGTTATAGACGCCGCACATGCAGGCAGTGTAGTGTTGCGCGAATGCTTATAAACGTAAACACGCACACTTTGGAAGGCTATAACTTCGAATATAATAATTCGAGCACATTTCATCACCGTTCTTAACTCGTCGAAATACATATAGGTATGTCTCAAAAAAAAAAAACCTAAAAATCGAGTGGGAGGTAAACTGCAATTTTGTTCCTTAGATTTTTAAGATATTTTAATTTTTAAGGGGATTATTGGTGGCGGAAAGTTATTTTAGCTAAAACATACCAATCTTTTGTCCATCGTACTGATCGTCCTAGTAATGCGATAATAATTTTTAAAACTGATCTGAATTCGTCATTATGTCTACTTGAGATCGGTGTCAGTCCACTTTTCCCTATTTCACCCTCACTACCATGAACAATTATAAATTTAGTTAGAATGTTTTGAAATTTCGAAACAGTGATTATACGGAATTCAAAATCAGAAATCTTAAAATGTGAACTGACTGATCTCAAGTAGACGTTATGTCGAATTGAAATCAGTTTTCAAAAGTATTATCCCATTACTAGATAGATCGGTAAGATTGAAAAAATGTACATAATTTTAGTCAAATAAGACACACGTTCTGGATCGTTCACGCTCGCAACTCCGCGGTGGTGACTTGTGCCTATAGAGATGGGAATTTTATCACAAATTTACGTAAATGTAAGTACATTTTTTAATACTGTATAATATTTTTATTTAGTAAATTTAATACGAACTCAATAACACATTTTATATAACTAAGTTAACCATTTAACCAATGTACCACTCTTCCACTCCTTACTACAAGTATTATATTTACATATATATTAAAAGCATGCATTGGCGCACAAACGGTGGTGCCCCCGGTGCTTAGCACCTCCAACTTATACTACTTGGGCTCAGAACCAATAGGTGCTAAATTGATTTTTTCAAATATACCCTTTTTCATATATAATTAGTCAATGGTCTAATGCCAATGTCACATTATTTATTATTTTGGGGTTGGTAATGTCTTAGTAAAAACGTACAATTAATTCAGAACGAAAGAGTTCTAATTAAATGAAAAAAATTATACTAACAACCAAAAGGTTCTATCTGAAGAACTTTTTGGTTCTTAACGGAAATTTTTTATGTTACGTTTTGATTTAAAAAAAAGCAAATGACCGTTGTTAACGCATAATAACTTTGTGAATTTTTAGATATGCCAATCATTAAAAATTATTCATTACGAAACTAGGAAATACAGTTTCAAGTTTCAAGTAGTTTAAAATGGCTCTCCCGAACAATTTGATATTTTTAGATGGCACCTTTTGGTTCTGAGCCCACGATTAGTTATATTGGACTAAAAATATTGTTTAAAGTAAAAGTAAATCAGAGATGATTGTGTTAAAAAATGTCTTGATAGCAATTATTTACTGAAAGATATACCTACTTATATTTATATCATAAGTAGGTATATAACTAGTTGCACCTTAGAGATATGGGAGTCACTATAGCGTTGTTGTGCATATGAAAACAATTAAAATTTCACTCAAATTTTAAAACGGTAAAAAAATTATCGGTAAAATTTACGTAAATTTACCTGGTAAATATACAGAGTTCCCATCTCTACAGTCGTGCCCACGCCGCGTGCCTATAGGCGTTGCTTGTGTAGTTCTGGTCACGTACACATAGTATATGAAAAATTGTTATTATTTTTTAAAATAATCATTTACTACTACTACTACACACACACACACACACACACAGTCGCAAGTCACACACTCACTCACTTAAGATATTGCCTATACTAAGCTCCTGAATTAAATACCACCACCGATACCCTCGAGAGAGTATGATATTATGAGCGTTTTCAATATTTATATAAAACCAATATATTAATTTACATATTATAGGTACTTACTCATAATACCCGTTACTCACTTAATAATCAAAATATCGTAAAAAAACCGACGAGAAAACACAGATAATGACGTGTTCTCGCCTAAAAGCTCGATGATAGGCCAATTCACTCTAAAACTAACAGCACTATTGAGACTATATTATATACCTATAGCAAACGAAAACGTTGCCATGTCGCACGTGTGTAAGACAGAGACGAAACGAACTCTACACGGTCGTCCGTTGGTTACAAAATTAGAGTGAATCGACGACCTATTATTATGAACATTTATGGTAAGGAGGTTATCTGCGGGTTTCTTATCGATTTACTAGTATACCTATAAAATAAAGCATACTAGATTAAAAACGCCCGTAACTCATTTAAAAACTGAATTATCGCGTAAAAAACACAGATAACGTCGTTATGCCGTCGAGTTTCGTGATTTCCTAACTGTGGTAAAAATATTTTCAGAAAAATAATATTATATAGTTGTCGAAATATTTTAAAAAGTCGCTTAAATAATTATAGGAAATATTTTAGTTATATTATGTGGCCCAAAAGTTCATATGATACTCAAAAATATTTGAATAAAAAAACATTTACAAAATATTTTAACCGTTTAACATTTAAACTTTATAAAAATATCAATTCAACATTTTTATGCAATCACATTATTACTTGGTACAATATTTTTTATCGTATTATTCGACCACTTTAAGACATTCACAAAATATTATCATTTCCCAAATTCCGTGTAAATACTATCTGGTAAGCATAAATTTACCATAATGTTACGCACTTGTAAGACGGAGACGACATTTTGATTGAGAGGACGTCACACCAGCGCAAGTGCAGTTGTACAGACAAAACGCTTTTGCGCAGTCTGAGCAGAACTCGCTCGATTTCGGTTCTACAGTAAGAATACCTATTACAAAATCGAATCGTGACAGTATCTCCGAGGGCGAGTCCTCGCGTTTTTTCCGCTATATACCCAATATAACGTTCGTTATATCGTTTAGAAATAGAAACGATTTCAAAATTTTTTTTTAAAACCCCTCTAACTTTTCAAAATTAAAATTTTTTTTTTTTTAAAAAAACCGCCACCACTCGCCCTCAGAAATATTGTCACGATTCGACTTTATAACGAGTGTTTTGAAGTCCAGTGGCGTATATAGGGGGAGGCCCCCTAGGCCAGAGCCCATAGTGAAATTTCCGGTTCAATTAAAGCATTGCATGTATATCTACACTGTTTACAGTTTTTCACCATGATTAAGTTAGCCGGTTTATTAAAATCGTTTTTGAGGAATCAACAAGGAAATGTTAGATGGTCAGGACTTGCTTTGATAACTTCTAATTGACTTTGATGTTAAATTCGTAGTAAGATAACATTAAAAATTAAAATAATATATAAATGACACTATCAATATTTTTTAAAAAAGAATCAAAAAATTAATTTTACATAATAATTCAATTTTTATTTGTACTGCGTATATGTCATAATTATAACCACCCAGCTCCCTAAAAAATGTATAGTTATGGCTATGTTAGTGTATAATTATGGCTATGTTAGTTGTGCTATTCTTGACTAGTGATAACTGATAAATTGGCCCATAGTGAAAGTAATTCGTATATACGCCACTGTTTTGAACCGAAATCGTGCGAGCTCTACTCAAACCGCAGCTTAAGAGGACGCTACACCCGCATGTGTTGTCTCCGTCTTACACACGTACGACATAGACAAAACGCGTTTAGGCAGTCTGAGTATAACTCGCTCAATTTTGGTTCTAGAGTAAAAATACCTATTATGAAATTAAATTGTGATAATATTTCTAAGGGCAAGACGCTGCGGTTTTTTTAAAAAATTTAATTTTTTAAAAGTCAAAGGTATTTTAAAAAATGGTGAAATTTTTTCTATTTCTAAACGATATAATGAACGTTATATTGGGTATAATGAAAAAACCGCAGCGTCTTGCCCTTAGAAATATTATCACAATTCAATTTCATAATAGGCATTTTTACTCTAGAACCAAAATTGAGCGAGTTATACTCAGACTGCCTAAACGCGTTTTGTCCATGCGTACGCGCTCAAGACGGAGGCGACACGCAGGTGTGACGTCCTCTTAAAGCGGTTCGCTTAGCTCAAGCAGCCCGTCTCCATTTGCATGCGTCAAAAATAAAATATCGTAAAATATTATGTCATTATTGTCGCCTACCGGTTCGTCGCGTCGTCACTTCGCGCGACCCGGAAGCGATAACAATATCAATAAAAAGCGTTTAAACCATATTATATATATTTAGCCGAGTGAGAGTATAATGATATTATTATGTGAGACGATCCGAAAGCCCATCACCGATCGTCGCCGCGTCGCAGGTATAAATAGCAGCAGGTATATATTGGTATATTATTATAACATTATAATATTAGGTACCTCATCGCTGCGATGTGTCGGAACGGACTTGTCGGGCGACGGCTGATACCGCGGTATAAGAACGCCGACCGCGGTGTTTGCGAGGAACGAGGGCCGTCTCCAAAGTTTCGAGTTTGTTTTTTTCCTAATTTTTTTCGCCACCCGGCAAGTGTGCTTTGTTTTTCGTGATTATTGTTTCGAAAACCGACGAGACGATGACAAACATGACGTAACAGGTAATGATGCAGTAATATACGATCGTGATTGGCAGAATAATTCGGCGACGTCTCGCCGAGAAGCGAACCACGACGCGATAGGTGTCTGCCATCTGCGCGCGAGTGTTTATCGCGAGTGTTGTACCATTGCAACGGTCGCGCGCGTGTTACGATATCGTTGTTATTGTACGATACCGCGCCGACGTACAATAACGATATACCTAATATTTTTTTTAATATAAAATAAAATAAATATCGTTACGACGCGGTCACGAATGCGGAATAAAAAATAACCGTCGATGACAATACAACAGCAATAACAACAACAATGATCGTTTTATTATTGAATGAACGGCGGCGGCGGCGAAACGTGAAATGTAATGATGTGATATTACACACCGACAACGCCGGTCCGACGCGATGATAACGTGACCGGGTCCGGCTGGAAATCATTGCAATCGCGGTCGAGTTGCAGCGGTTGCACTGATGCACGCGCCGCGCTCGTCGGGCGGCGCGCCGGTCGCGGCTATCCGCGCGCGCCCGGAGTCCTGCAGCAGGTTATTGCACCGCGCCGTGCCACGTGCGGTCCGCCGCGGTGAACGATCTCGCCGCCGCCGCCGCCGCCGCCGCTCATAGGCCCAAACCGAGAGCCTCATGGCTATGCCGGTGTACTAACGATTTCGCCGATAGATACAACGATGACGGCGGCGGCGGCGGCGATGACTGCGATTTGCCAGTGGTCGGCAATCCGAGGCGATTTCACGTGGACTGAAATATTTACAATTAATTCGTATAAAAATCACCGACCGACACGACAGGCCGCTGCTGCGGGTTTGGTATATGACGGTCACTGGAAAGTGGAAACTGAGGGTCAAAACGTTGTTTATTTGTAGATACATTATTATGCTCCGTCGAATCAACAGAAGCCCGACAGAGCGCAGTTGTCTTCGGGAACTCGAATAAACGAAATTCGATAATTTTTTTTTTTTTTTTAATCGCATGGTTTCCTTACGGTTCACTTCTGATACATACAAAACGTGAATACGATAAAGAGATAAAGCATACAATATACGACTCATAAAAGCGCAGAGAGAGTTATCGGGCAATTATTATAAAAAATCGATTCGAGATAAAAATTAAACGCTGCACAACGATAAGGAACAGTTGGGACATAAATACTTAAAAACTTACAACACGTTTACAGACATCGTTCTACGGACTTTGTCGAGTAATAGTTACTTCTGGAAAAAAGCCAATTTCACAAAAAGCCATAGTGAATAATTTTCTTTGATCCCGTTGGCGACTGCAGGTTAAAATAATTAGGACTTAAATAATATACAAATGATTTCCCAAAGAATTTTTTTCTATAATAAAACACGGGTAAGTCTTAAACTCTTGACTTGGAAAAGTCAACTTTGGTTTTGTTCCTTATAATTTTTTTTAAAATTGAAAACAGTATAGCGTTTTTCTTATAACATAATACTATGTTTAGCCCTGAAGAACACCTAAAATCGTATAGTTTAGTCTCGTTGAACAATAAACTTTCTAAAAATTGTTTACTCAAGAGGACGCTACGTGTTGTCTCCGTCTCACCAGTGAGTAACATGGAACATTTTACCGTCAGCAGAACACTTGTAGCTCGGTTGGCTTAAAAATTAGAGTGAATCGACCTATTATCAAATTTAAAAGTAAGGATATCGTCTAGTGAACCTCGCCGGGTTTATTTTTATATTTCGATTTCGAAACGAGCTATGAGTATTTTAAAATTGTAAATTGTCTGCGCGTTTTAAAACGCTCACAACTCGTTTCGAAATTAAAATATAAATAAAATCTCAACGAGGTTCACCGGAAGGTATTCTTACTTCTAAATTTCATAATAGGTCGATTGACTCTAATTTTTAAACCGACCGAGCTACAAGTGTTTAGCTGCTTAAATCTGCTACGTTACGAACGTGCGTGAGCCGGAGACGACGAGCACGATGCGGGTGTGGCGTCCTCTCGAGATTATTCTATTACTACCTACGATATAATATGATTACACATTTTTGTTTGTACGAGGCATATAATATCGTGTTGCCCGTGGAAAATTTCTATATTTTATTTTTCGGCCTTGACATCCACGAGATTGCTGACCCCTGCACACGATGACGATGATTGTTGTTTGTAGAGAGACGCGTTTCTATCGGTATAGGTATATGTGCATACGACTTGGTGCGCACGCGTCGACCACGACGACTACGACTATGATGACGATTAAGATGACGATTTTATGTACTGTAGGATTGGGCGGTCGCTGAGATCCGGTGAAAATATTTTTATTATATTTTTGAACGCGACGGCTACAGGACACACCTGCCCGGTAGAAGACTATATACGTGTGGCTGTGTCGAAAACGGTCAACAATCGTACGCCTATAATAATGATATGTCTATATACGTTTTATAATAGTTCCGATAGCCACAAATTGAATAATAATTGTCGGTTGGATACCGTAGGCCATAGCGATATGTATATACATATACTTCTATCGATAACTAATTTCATCTGGACTGGTCGAATAGGCAATAATATTATTATGTAGGCACAGAGATGCGTATAAAACGTTAAAGAAATAAACGAGTTATTAACTTAGTTAGGTACCAAAGTGTCGGGAGACGTGGCAAATATACGTTTAGGCGTTTAGCAGAACCAACACCGTGTTGTTAGGTATTTTTAATATTAAAGTTAATTCGACTAATATCAAACTTTATGCGTCAATAACATTAACTGTAATATTTTACAAACTCATAATTTGAGCTCAAATTTAAATATCACAAGACAAACAATGTAGCGACAAGAGGTTAGGTATATATAAAAAAACAATGAGTTATTTTTAATGTTCTTAACTTAAAGTCTGGTGACAGGTCGATTTACTCTAATATTAACAGTAACAACGTATATATATATGTATATAGAGTATGTACGGCTGAACCGCCTGAACGTAAATGTGATAATAATATGTTGCTTGTGGATTAGAAAGAGAAAACCAATAGTGCGCTATCCTCCTAAGGGGATTCCAACAGGTGATTGTCTGTCTTTGTCCAACACACGCACACCATAGTATTTTAGACGTGTTTTTTGCCAAACATACCAACTGACTTAATGAAGCGATAAGAATTCTGAATACAGATTTAAATTCGTCGGCAAGTCTACTTGAAATTGACTTTCCTACATTTTTGATATTATCTCTCATATTCCAGAAAACGTCAATATTAAAAATAAAGTATCTAAAAATGTTTGTATTTAAATTTTTCAAGAAGTTAAAATCAAAACATCAAAATTAAGGGAAAGTCTATTGCAAGTAGACTTGATGACAAATTCAAATCAGTTTTTAGAATTCTTATGGCTTCATTAGATCAATTGGTATGTTTGGCAAGGAATCCATGTAAAATCCTATGAAAAAAACAAACAATCACGATATGGAATCCCCTTAAATGCGTCTTTTCGAGAGTCGACTGACTAACTTATATCGAATTTTAAAATATCAAGAAATACATAGTGCTTGGAAGAAACTCTTTCAAAGAAACTAGTTCTAGTGATTTCATTCAATTTTCAGGAACGTTACAGGAGCGTATACGTATACTATAGTTCTTTTTTTGTGTGAAGGACCATACTGGAATTTCGTTAAGTTTTTAGAGGAACGTGAACAATTTTATTTGATTTTTTTTCGTTCATTTATTTTTAATTATAGGGAATTTAAATAACGTTTTGATGAAAAGTTTATAATTTTTTTTTTTTTAGAAATATATTTCTAATAAAAATTGAATAATTATGTCAATATAATGAGTTATTATATTAAACCTATATACGACAATCTACTATAATATAGACAATGTTTTCAAAATGTCAAGTCAGTCACGGTGGTCTTGTCGGTCTTAACTTGTGTGACATGAACAAATTAAACATTTTAAAAAACAGAATAACTACATACCTATAATCAAACAATTTATTACTATCTACAAACTATATTCAAACAATTTTAAAATAAAACATTGATGAACGAAAAATGTTCTTTATTTAGGAACGAGGAAAGGAACTGGTTCCTTTATTTAAACCAGGAACGAGAAACGATTTAGTTCCTTTTTAACGTGATGAACGTGAACTAATTTCAAGCACTGGAAATACCTATAGAACGAATATTTTTTTACGTAAGTGCAAATAGTGTCTAAGATTTCGGGGGGGGGGGGGGGGGGGGGTCACATCCGATATGTGATCAGTAACGTTATTTTATTATTTGTTCAGTTGTGTGATATTTTGTTGTACAAATTCGACAAAACAATGAAATAGTATATTATTATATTTTCGGATTCGAGTTTTACAGCTTCAACAGGTGCAAAATCAAATCTTTGCACCTGCTACATGACGCCAAGGGGTGCAAGTGTTCAATCAAATTATAAATATGTTAAATCATGTTGAGCTAATATATAGGCAAATGCAATTTTGGATTTTTACTAGTATTTTTAAAATTAAGACTGATGAAAAATGTTTCGCTCAGTCGAGGTTTCTCATAACATGTTGCTAGTAGAAATAAAAAAAAAATTGAGCGTAAATCCACAATAACTTTTTTGCGAGAGTGGCAAAATTCATCAAAATTACTAAAATTTGCATAGATATTATTTTGAGTTCAAAACTACTTAAGAAAACTACTTGGAAAAATATAAAAAAATTACCTTTTCAAAGTATCAACTCAAATAAATTTGGCCCGTACAATTTTTTTTTCTAAGCATTTAAAGATCGAATTTTGACAAAATTTATGAAATTTAAAATTGAATAATTATTTAGTACCTAGTTAAATATTTATAAAATGTTCAACTTTTATATCTAAGGATTGAAAATTTAAAACAAGATTCCATGTAAGTTAATTCTGTTCCCAAAAAAATCTAAAAAATACATAAGCACAGTTTATTTTTATAGTCATTTTAAGTTAAAATTCGGACGAAATTACATATTATTAAAATCAATATTAACGATTTTGGTTTTTTGTTGTAATTTAAAAATATTATTCGGTTATATATGAAACTGAAAAATCAAAAAAATCAAAATATTATGGCTTATCCATACAATATACCATAGTATAAGGAATAAGAAGTATGCTCAATGATAAGACTGTGCATATTTTTTTTTATTAGCATTGATATGTACATGTATATGATATGTATATGTCTATAAAACAGAGTATTAGAAAACATATGTGGGACACTATGACTATACTATACCATGCACTCTATTCCACTTTTATAAACTTTGAATACTTATAAAGTTAAAACCTCATTAAGTACGTACCAACACATATAGTACCTAATTTATCTCTTACAGATTATTATAATTATTTAAATTTCGACAATAATCACAACCGAAAACGACAAAAACCCGATCAAAGTCATCGGATAACAAAAGTTTAAAATTAGAAACAAATAATATAGATACGAAATTATGAATGCTACTGCTTGCATCGAGTTGGCGTGTCCGATTTAAAATAGTAGATCTATTTACTTAATATATATTTATTTTTAAAATTAGACAATAATCAAAAACAAATTTCTTAAAATTATGTTTCATAAATTATAAAGTTCAAAAATATTTTTAAAAGTTAAATTCAGCATTAAGATTTAAAAATTTGCAAAATGTGCACAATTATAAAAATTTAAATTTTAAATATTAATTCTCTGAATGATGAAACAAATTTTAAGCTTACTCTGCTATTTTCTAATCATTTAAAAAGAAATATGCTATAAAATCTCAACCCGGCGTATGGTTAACGGTAATGTTGTAGATCAAAATATTCCAAATAATAATATTCTGGTTCAGATTTTAAAATAAAAAATGTTTAGTGTCATTCAAAAAATTAGAAAACTCAGAAATGTTAACGATACGCAAATTGTTGATAATATATTATTTTCAGAAATGTTGTTTTTAAGTTGCATCAAATATTAGGTATGCCATAAAAATTTATTCAAATGAGTTTCAACTTTTCGATAAGTGAGTGTAGGCACTTCAACGGATCGCACTGTATGCCGCTTATTATTTTATTAGTATTGTTTTAATTTTATTTATCTCAAAGCCGGTACGGTTTTTTCAGTGCTAAAATTACTTTTGGAGACCGAGACATAAGACACTTCCCAATCGCTCGAACGACGACCGTTGACAGAAATACATTCTCATGATCTATATTCGATGCGTGCGGGCTGTCGACGTACCTATTTGACGTTATCAATTTTTTTTTTCATTTTTGATTAAGATGTAATCACTAATAATGTATTGTGTGCAGTGTATTTTATGCCATTTATAACAATAGTAAAAGGCTGCAGCTTTAAACTTTGTGTTCGCGTAAACACTCCCTACAGATGAGTTCATTGACCTTTTTTTATTCACTCGGTCACTGCAAACGTTAAAAATAAAATACGTTTGTAAATCGTATACTATATATTACGACATATTACGTGACATTTCAGTACATCTACGGCGTAGAGAATAACGACTCAGAAGTGTTCTTATTTTTACCCACTTCGGTTTTTTCAGTTATCATTTTTCTTTTCTGAAATAACCTAATGTACGTGAATTGACGATCCGAATGCTTCCAAGAACTGGAGAACGTGAAAACGCATCAGAGGTCATCAAAAAATAATACTAAATCTTCCACCTCAGAAATTTCTATTTTTGAAGAATTTATCTCACATTTGCCCGAACTCCTAAGTGATCGCATCCGAGTTCGTGTTAATAAAAAAGACACCATGCAGTCGTTTCGGCTGTCCAAGGCCTCTAGAGCGAATATAGTATCGAAAATAATACCCATTATGACCACGGAGTGCCATATTTATGCTAGGGCAAATGGGAAATTTGCATATGGCTTCAGCCATATAAAGTTAACTGTACACCTTTTCATCATACATTGGGAAAACAAAATAGATTTGGATTTTACTTGGTTATTTTGGTGGGTCTCAACGTATGCTGAGTTTTTCTTCTAAACGACGGCCTTAATCACCTTTGCCGACAACAAAATCTAATTGCCGATATTATAGTAATAATATTATTATCGTCGTAATATTACTATTGACGTTATTGTCTTGCGTAGTTAGCGTAATTACGCGATATATGTCAGTCGTATTTATTGTATATCTACTTGTCACTTGTTTATTATTGTTTATAATTTCAAATTTCAAAAAAAAAAAAAAAAATTAAGTGGTCCAATGAAGAGAAAATTAAAGAATAAACGTGATGCTTTTTTTTGTTGCCTTTTTTGACATTTTAAATTCTTTTTAGTTTTTATATTGCCTTTAAATCCGAAATCTAGTGATAAATAAACAAAAAAAACTACACGGTAGTTTAGAACTAGTTTATCTACTTGTGCACAATCGAAATGTTTGGGAAAGTTGATTAGTTGATTAGCTGAAATCAAATTTAACTTGAAACAATTAACTTCAAAACATTTATTTTGATATATAAGTGTAATAATCAAAAATACTAATTTTTTAATTAGACGCATTGAAAGTATAAAGTGTTCTTGTATATTAAATTATCAAATTTTTAACAATACAATTTTATTCTATGTCCTATGATCCAACTAGGTACCTATATTATATAAGCAATCAAATACATACAATATTAATTAAAAAATACATTATGCGTACATTTTATTTTAGCCTTAAAAAAATAGAGATGGACAATTTGGGGCCAAAAATTGTAAATTGTACTAGACCCATAAATTGAAAATCAGGCCCTGTGTCCACGTATTGTATCCGAAAATTGTCTTTGACTATTCGATGAATTTTCTGTCATGTCACATAATTCATATAATATGCCCTTTACGTGTGACTGAATTAATAATTGAAGTTTCATGGTTGTTTCTACACCTCGAAATTAACTTTTCTTAGAATGCTCTCTTAAATATAATTTGCTGTTGATAAGAAATACTTAGGTATATCAAAACAAAGATTGAAGGTTCGTTGCTTAAATATGAATACAAAAATACAAATAAACATATGTTTGTATCGATGTCAAATTATTGTTCGTAATGGACACGGAGCAGGGAGGGCGACAGCGATGGCAGATTTCTTCCCTTGTAAAACATATCATTTCGCACCCCCTTATGAAAAAATTAAGAATAATTTTATGAATAACAAAAATTAATATTTAAATTAATATTAATGATTAATTTCCCAATGAATAAAAATATTTAATATTCAAAATCAGGACTTAGCACCTGAATCATTTATTTGGGTATCGGGTTTCGGGTGCTGGATGTATTCGGGTGTTCAAACACCGGAATAAAAAGTTTGAACAAATATTGGGGCTTTCAAAACATCAATATTTGGGTTAATATCGGTTAATACGGGTATTGAGTAGTCTGGAAAAAACATAGCTTTTGGTGACCCCCCTCCTAAAAAAAAAAATGATTTACGCAATGACTACTATTATGTTATGTTTAAAGAAATATATATTTTTAACACGAATTCGCAACATTTGTTAGACTAAACTAGGTTCATTAATGTACAGTAGTTACATAAGTTACATAAGATACATACATACGATTTTATTGGATTTTATTTTCAAGAAAATAATTATTGAATATATCTGTGATTGATTGTAAGATTGCTCCTGTTAATTTATTATTATTAATAAACTAAAAATAACACAAAATTGTTAACATAAAATTAACTTTTTAACTAAACTTTAACTTTTTAACTGGTTAATTCCCAGCCTTGAGTTTAACCAATTCAAATGTGTATTTTTATGTGAATTTTAAATTCTTATATATTAATATGTATTAGTAATTACCTAGTACGAATACATTTACGGGTGACTAGCAATTGATGACATGTCGAGTAGTATTTATTATAGTATAGTATAGGCTTTCCTCGATCATTACACGGCTAGACGATCGTTCCTAGTTTTCAGCAAATATAGAAATTATATCTTCTAAATTTACCTCCCAAATAGTTTTTTATTCGATTGAAAGTTATGCTAGGTCACTTACACACTATTGCGTCATCGTAAATATCCTTTTATGCGATATTTCATGTATGACAAAAATGATTGTCCCACTTTTGCAGATTCAGTAACGGGATTTGTTAAGGGTATGTAGTAAAAGAATGAGCAGTACAAATTAAAAAAAAAATTTACTAGAAAGATGTTTTTATCAAGTCATCTGACTGATATTTTGTAGACCGGATTTAATAGCAATAATTTCACTTGTAAATGTCTCCGATGTGTCTATATTATATTTCCTTACAAACTTTGTAGCTTCTTTTATGAGCTCTGAAGCAACTCTATTTGTAAAAAAAATAAAATGGTTGTAAACAGACAGGAACCTATTTGTTTTTATCAGGGCTTGCATTTGAAAAAAAAATTCCGTTTTATGTCATTTACAATGAAGACGCGTTATACAATTTTCGCGTTTATCGTTATTTCGAATTAAATTGTATACAAGTTTTGAGTTTATCGTTATTTAGAAAAGCGTTAATAGGTACCTATTAAATGTATTAATAATAACTAATGTTGGCATGTCTCCGATACGGAATATAATATTATAATCAATTATAATGTCCGTATGCGTGAAATAAATATTTTTAAAAAAAACCAATATAACTTTTAAATCAATAGATTTTACATTATTTCGTTTTGGGTTTTTTTTCGTTCAATGAAATTCTATAAATTACGTTTTGCGATATTTTTCGTTTGATGGTATTCTATAAATTACGTTCTGAGTTATGTCTTGTTTAGGTAATGATAATATAATATAATATATTTTTTTGATCGTTATGTTTTGTTTTGCAGTATTTATAATTATTTTTGATTATAGCTTTCCGTAATAATAACGTTTACAAATTTCAATCGTTTTTTGTCAAATATAACGTCATAACCATTACTTTATTATAACGTTTGCAAGCAATGGTTTTTATAATTTTAGACATGGTAACATTCATTGATTCGCTGAAGTCGTTGGTCCAACTGCCTGAGCTCCGTACCCTTTCAAGCAATCACCGACTATTCTATCCCGTCAGTTTTTTCTGTTGAAATAGACAAATATTGTATGGCTATTTTACCGTCTACTCTAGTAATCGGTTAAAAACTTCTGATAACGTATTTGAATTTGGCAAATCGTATTATATGATTGAGAAATAGAATTCTGAATACCCAAGTCCAAAGCGCCCGTAAAAAGTATTTCTCTTTCCGAAAAACATCTCCGTAACATCAATATGTGAAAATTAATTTAAAAATGTAAGAAAATCGTTTTCAAGTAAATGTTAAGACAAATTAATCCAAATAAATTTTCAAAAATGTTATAGTTAATATGAAAAAAAAAAACACAAAATAATTAATATTCGTATATCGCGTTATTGATGTGTGCATTAGGGTGGAACGAAAAAATTTATTTTGTTATTTAATTTTATAATAGCAAGGAAAACTTGTGTTTTAGTATGTATAATATGTAAAAAAAAAATTGTCAACATAGAGTGTTGTTTTGAGGTGCCGCCGAGCATTTAAAATCTATATATAGAAATAGGTAACGAAAAACCAAAGTATCATCATTTTTATTACTTTTCGATATCACCAAATTTATTTTGACCATAAATAATAGTTTAATAGATTAAATAATTCAATCAGCATTATTATCATTTGACTTACGATTAGTATCGCACTATTTATCATCGAGTGTGGACGTAAACGACGTTCTATAGTGCTAATATAAAGTTATTAACGCGTTTAATTTTCAATTCATTTCTGAAATGGCTATTTGTACCAGAATTAAGTCAAAATGTCCAATTTTCGGTGACACTCGTGTTCTTAGTAATTTAGTTTTACCTACCTATGCAGATGTAATGAAGTTCTATTTACAAGTAAGAAACCAATTAAAACAAAATAGTAATGGAAAAGATCCAACTGTTAAAATAATTTCTGAAATAGTAGTGATAGATGTAGAAAAAATATGGCAGAAAGCCTCTATTCCAATAGTTTCGCACATTCGTGCACTACAATTGTTAGTAAATTATCACGATAAGTACAAACAAATAATTAAATCTATTAAAAACAGGAAAAATACATTAACTTTTAAATCAAATCTAGAAAAATTTCAGAATAATGCAAAAGACAAACTTTTTGATTTAGCAGCGTGCAAATGTATTGAATTCCATCTTTGCTCTTGTGAAAAATCTCGTAAAGTTCCCATTATCGAACAAATGTTTCTCAAAGACCAAAGATCAATGAGAAAAATGGCCATGTCATCGATTGATGTTTTAACAACCAAAAAACTCAATAAAAACATGCACAGAAAAATAATAGAAGCAAATCGAATTGTCAAACAAAATAAAAAAGAGTTGTGTGTAAATACTACTTTGGAAACTATAGAAACGGATGAAACATATTATACTGACACTGACGACAATACTGACGAAGATTCCAATTATTCACCAAATGCAATGTCCTCATTGCCTTCAACGTATAGTACTAATAAACAGTCACAAATGAGACTCGAGTTACCAGCTCTAGCATTAGCGTGTGATAGAACAGGAATATCTGATAGAACTGCTGCTACTATTGCTAGTGCAATACTACAAGATGTTGGAATAATTAAAACTGATGATAAACAACATGTGATTGACAGAATGAAAATAAGGAGAGAGAGACATAAGAAACGTCAAGATCTTAAAATACAAACTGATAAGCAACCAAAAAGTCTATATTTTGATGGACGTAAAGACCACACTATTATAAATCAAAAAATAGATGACAAATATTATCGTAATAAAATAACAGAAGAACACATTACACTCATAGGAGAGCCAGGGTCTCGATTTATGGGACATTGTACTCCTGTAAATGGAACTGCTATAAGTATTAAAAACAGTATTATAAGTTATTTAAAAACGAACGACATATGTACTTCAAAATTGTTGGTGATTGGTTGTGATGGGACCGTCGTAAATACTGGTACTAAAGGGGGTGTAATTAGGCTAATAGAAGAGCAGCTAAATAAACCACTACAATGGGTTATTTGTCAGTTACACGCTAACGAACTACCTTTGCGTCATTTATTCCAACAACTAGATGGAAAAACTTCAGGACCGCGTGGATTTTCTGGAATAGTTGATGATCGAATGTGTATAAGAGAACTTGCTATACAAAAAATTTTTAATTCAAGACTTAGCAAAGCCACAGGAATTCGTATCTTTAAAGTACCTTTACTCAATTTCGATGCTTCTGATTATACTGAATTAGTAGACTGGAACAAATGTGAAATAACTGAGCCACCGATGTTATCAATGTTTGAAAATGAAGTTTTGAATCGAGTAATATATATATTTTACTAAGCTGTTTATTAAATTTAAATACTTAATTTTTTGTTTCTTACAGATTGTTATGTCTGGACAAGTTGCTGAGTACATCAATATATTTCCATGTCATACTCAATCTGTTGAGAGAGCCGTTAAGTTAGTAACCGATGCATCTACAGCGGTTTGTGGTGAATCAGCTAGAGATGGATTTATACGAGCTAGAATTGAGTCGCGGGCTATAATGCCATCATTTAATACAAAAAAAGAATATGAATTGTTTAAATTATAAAACTATACAATAAGTAAAATTTTAATGATCGGTAACTTTATAATTTTTATTATTATTATGGTAAACAATAATGTAAAATAAAAATAAAATAAATTCATATTATGTATTTAGGCGTAAAATACATAAGTACATGGCGGCACCTCAAAAAGTTGTCCTATGACCTCCAAAGTTTTTGTACTTTTTAATACTCTCGAAATACATAAAAAAATGTCTATTAAAAACCAAAAAAAAAATTTTTTTTTTTTTTTAAATTGTTTCGTTCCACCCTAGTGTGCATGCATTATATTATATACGGTAGCGCTTCGCTATTAATTATTTACACACAGTCACACACACGAACAGAATTAGAAAATTACCTCTACTGAATTTCGTAAAAACAGTCGATACCCATCAAATATTCACAGTCAAACCACTTCAGTACAAACAGTATTCGGGATACGTATTAAATTTTTTTCTATCATATGGCGTCGCTTTTGGTGAAAACATACATAACTTAACTAAAAATATTAAACCAAATAAATAACAAATAAGTATTGCACTTGCCAAATAAACTGAAACAATATATTAAATTAAATATATAGAGTCCCAAACTATAAAAATATATAAATAAAACAAAATAAAATAAAAAGTACACAGATGACTGCTGTAACATATAATTATGGGCGTGACTGCAAGTAGTAACACATACAATGATATTATAAATAGGAATTTGCCCATTCTATAAAGGTGTACTTCTAGGTTACGTAGCCAATCTTGTGCCTCACTGTCGCCTTTATGGAGATCTGCTATTCCTCCTTCATATTTGGGGGGATGTGTGCTGTACCTTCTCGTGCCTCGTGTCTAGCAGGGGCGTAGCGTGCATGTAAGCACTGTAAGCACTGCTTACACTTTAAATGAAAGAAAAAATAAATTTGATCAATCACGACTAATATGTACCTACATAATGCCTAAATGATTTTTAAAATTTTAATTTTATTTATAAAATATTTAAGTTATAGCTGGTAGTGGTTTTTGTTATTGTTTATTTGTGTCGTACGCTGTCTACTGATTACCAACTATTTTAAGAAAATCATTGATTGTAGGTCTATTTTTAATCCATTCTGTATTATGTTAACTGCATAATCATAATACGATATACAGCGTGTAACACATTCTGAAACTGCTTACGCGCAACTGTTGTTTTCGAATAGTCTATAATGCCATAGTGGGGGTCACCTATTTAACTAGCGTTTGTAAGCACATTTGATTTTGCTTACGCGAGAAACAAGGAGCGACCAGTACGTCGTACTACATAGCGTCGTAGCGTAGCCCGACGCGTTGTAGACTGTAGTCGTTTTTACGTACACTGTCACTGTCATTCGCCTCATAGACTTTGAAGTATTTATACTTCAATTTCTTTATTTTCTCGAATTTGATTTGTACAACTAGTATATTTTTAAAAATATTAAAAATTTTAAAAGGATAACATTTTTTTATACATAATTTATAATTAGGTATTTAGGTATAGTACCTATATTCTAATCACTTTTGAAAAAAAAATTTCACTGCTTACATCTTTTTAATACCCACGCCACGCCACTGGTGTCTAGTAGTGTTGTTAATACGGTAAAATTAAAGCTCCTAAGCAAGAAAGTTTTTTCCCAATATGTTAACAACACGAAGCCAAACAGCACAAACCAGGCGGTCGAACGTTGATAGACCTTCCGGCCTTTATGGTGAAAACAGTCCCTTTCAGAGCTACCCGTCTGACAGACGTGCCAAATACGCGACACAATTTTTAATCAAAAATAAAAATACAAAAAAAATATAAAAAAATCAAAGAAAAGATCAAAAAAGTATGACATCCTAATGCATAGTGGTTTAAAAAATAATATTATTACGAGGAATAACATCAAAATAGCCCAATTAAACGTATTCAATATACGTAGAGGTATCTATAGTCTATGGAAGAATATTATAATATATTTATATGTAAGTAATAGAAATAATATAATAATACAGAAATAAGTACTTCGAGTCATTAGACAATTGCGATCGGGAACAATTCCTAGTTCTGACGTTCATAACACTGAGACGGTGGAGTAGCCAGCTGGAGTCTATAAGGACCTGTACTATTCCTGAAATTGGAAAAAAATTTAAATTACCTCTATTTCGTCTAGCTTTTTGGTCTAACGGCGACTTTATTTTAAATTTAAAAAAGTTTATCTCGTTTAATATTATTGTCAGTTTCTGTGTGTACCTAAGTTAATTGACGGCGAAAATAAACATACGACCGACCTTCCGGGTGGTATCATGCGGGCTTATTGTTATAATAAAATTCAAGTCATTCCTGGGAAATATTGACCGTAAAAGATTACAGATTGTTCTCACACTCATTTATGTGCATTTATTTTGCACAGTGCACACACTTACAAGTCAGTTTAATGTCATCTTGTGAATTATGCCTATGTTAATTAATTTCATTAATCACGACCTACGGTCGGGACTACAGCTTCCTTAAAATAAAATATATATACCTATTAATTAAATGTATATCTACTGCATAAATCGATTTATTAATTAGAAATTATTAAAATGTATTGCCTACATTAAGTATTTAAGTGTTACCTCAATGTCTAGTAGTCTAATCCATAGACATAAATAGAGTCCTCAAATGCGCAGGGCTAATGCATTTTAGGGCTTAAGTCCAAAAGGCTTCAAGAACAAAAAAATTGGTAGATTCGTCTTCCACCCACTACAGTACTAAATACACGATGCACACGATTGTATCGTCAGTTCACCACTGACCTTAACTGTAGTCTATTGAGCAGATGAGCTGTTGCCTGTTATAGTGTTGTCTATAATCTGTATATACGCTGTGAGTGTAAAATTGTATAACTCTATGCCCAATGAAGACGAGATCTTGGAGATACAGATGGAAATTTATTTATAAGTGTGAAATATTTAACATCAAATTTTCACTTTGACAAACCTTAACCTTTCAACCTTCTTGAAATATTGAAACATATTTTTTTTTAATTTTTTTTAAACTTATCTTATGGTATGTTTCATAAAATCATCACTAGATGCAATCACACTGATTTCATACCGGATTAATGATTATCAATATATTTTAATTCCAGAACAAAGAGATAGATATTATACAACATATACAACTATTATGTAATTTGTACAATATGTACTATGTAATGAATATTTCGGTAACATTTTTCTGTTGAGGGTTAAACTTAACTAAGTAGAGGTGTTTACTACTATTGTTTTAAATTAAAATGTTGTTTTTTTCTTTCAAAAAAATAAATTTCATTACATTTTAGAACCCTAGTGAGTGATAATTATATGTTTGGACGATGAGGTGTAGTAATTATTTGTACCCGGCACCCGCATGGCTGCACGCATAGCCATAATATGGCTTCCATACGCGTGGTGTATTTATTCGGACGACGATGAGTTTGGGTGGCAGGCTGTTTATTACTATACTATTATACTATACTTATTTATTACATGCCATAAACTGTTTATGGAATGTTAAAACGAAAATCTGACAAAAACCTACCTACATAGTATTATTATTATTATTATTATTATCATCATCTTTATTGACGGAAAAAACTCCATTTACAAAACAATATATCGTGTAGAGACACAGATACAATATAGAATTAGGTACGAATAATATAAAATTCACATGCAATATCATATGTACAACAAAGAACATATTATGAGGTATACAATTGTACAGCCATAATTAATTATATTAACTAAAATTAATATCCATAGTATTTCCCATAGACATCAGTACCTATATTTGTGGGTGATGATTTTAAGTATGTTTTAGAAACATTATTGATTAAAAAACGTTCTATTACTTTCTTTTTAACACTATTATTATATTTATAGCTATTACCATTTACCATTGTTTATAATAAAATTTATCAGTATTATAAAATAAATTTGATTATATAATTTATTATAATAAATATTACCTATATCATTTTAAAATGTATAATATGAAGATGAAATCCTCCTAAGCTCTCTCCGCTATTTACGTCTATGATGGTCTAATTGCTCGGGGTGTTATACACTTACACTTCCATATTATAATTGCCGCATATTAATGTGTTACGTATTCGTCAATCGTCAATCATCAGTCATCAGTCATTATAATTTCCATTTTTGATAGGAAACTGAGTCAGTATCCTGAAAACTTCTCTAGCCCTCAAATATATCATCAATCGGGTTTTCTAAAATGAATAAAAACATTAAGATGAAAACTACAAAACTTATATAATTCAGTTGAAATAATTTAATAGTTAACCAACTATAAACCAAGGTACCTACTTATATAACATAGTAATTCATTAAAATATTAAATATTTTGATGTTATGCTCTATACTCATTACTCATTAAGTCTAGTGATTAATTTGTTAAAAACATTTAGAAATGTGTTCAGAGCACAATAATAGGTAGTGTTTTCGTCTTTTCGAGTCACACATTTTGCATTAAATTATTAATATACAGAATGATTCACCAAGCATGCTCGACCTCTTTTTTCTTTAATATTACAGTTATTAAAAATCTGATTTTTTAAATTTTTAAATATACTTAAAGAATAAAGACAATAATATTTCCAAATTCTAGATTTTTTGTACTACTTAAGGAGTGTCTTGTACTCCTGTAGAGATACAAACTTCTGTTTTTCAAACAAGAACAACCCTATTCAACTATACATTATACAGTAGGTAACTTTTTTGAAATTGTTGACGTATCAAAATCCAAATTCATACGAGTAGTTTTTGATTTATTTAAATAAATGTGTGTCTTAATGATACAAGGTCCGCGGTAATTTGTTTATAAAATATGGGGCTATGGTGATTTGAAAATTGTAGTCATTAATATTAAACTATCAATACTTAAAAATATTCTTCAAAATGTGTAAAGTAAGTACCTATAATAAATACTAGATACAATGCTTCAATCACTCTGTATAGTCAACTTGTAGGAAGTCTATGCACAGTGTTTTGAAAACAAGAACTTACTTTTATATGTATAATCTCCATCGCCACTCGATGGAGTTAATAGTAGCCAGTAGATACCTACGAAATTATAAAGCGTGTAACTGGTGATATGTCACAACACTTCTAAACACATTATTTTAATTAATAACAAATTGCAATTTGTTGTACATTTCCTTTTAATTTGATAACACAGAAGTTATAACTTATAACTAATAGTTGATAAGCTTTGATCTTTGACAATAGTTTATCAATTATGACATTATCATATTATGATGATTCAGACTACGACGTCCGGTAGTAAAATGTAGGCTGTATTATAGTGAATATTATACTATTTAAATGTATTTGAAATGTGAAAAATGATACGTAGTATAATATAGTTCATGTTTATAAATATACTAGCTGGAACAATTTTTTTTTTTTTTTTTGGGGGGGGGGGGGGTTAAATCAAATAGTATTTTCATTGTAGGTACCTAATAAAAAAAAAAACTAACACTCGTTATAAAGAAAAAAAAATGTGGGTAAAAGGGTGTCGCTCTGCTGTACAGAAGGTTACAAGTGAGTCACTGTAATGGATTGTGTTAAATTGTATAAGAAAAACTATTCTGAACCAATACGGTTAGGTCAGCCTACCTATGATATTACTAAGTATAATATTTAAAGATATTATTGACTATTGTGAATAAAGTTATTACTTATTAATATATTATAAGTTATAACCTAATTACGTGGAACCTTGTTTTAATTTTTCAATCGTTAGCTATAAAATGTGAGCATTTTATACATTTTTAACAACAAAATAATTTTAAATTTTGTCAACATTTAAACTTTAAATGCTTTCAAAAAAAAATTGCACTATTTATTTTTAATACTTTTCAACTACTATACTGACAGTTATAATTATTGTAACAATAATTCCGTAACAGGAGCCTTGGAGTAAATTTTCACGGTTTTTTACCCAACAAACAAAATTTTATTGAAAATTACAGAAAAAAAAACTAAAAAAATTGAAAACTGAAAATGCCAGTAAATAGCTCAATACGAGTCAAACTATTTTCAAAATTGTATGGTGTATAGAGAATGAGAATATTAACATTTAGTTAATTTTCCATGCATCACAGTTATTCATTTCTGAATTACAACAAAATAAGAAAATCACTACATTAGAAATCGAGTGAATATCCAATGTTGTAAATATATGTACCTACTTAAAAAGCTCATAAAAATTGGATTTAAGTTGATATAAGATATATTTTTTCGGTAGAGGTAAGCAATCTTATGATAAATCTTGTGTTATATTTTCAAATCTTAGATTTAAAAAAAAATTTTTTATGAATTTCTAACTCAAAATAATTTGCACATTTTCGTGATTTTTACGTATTTTGTCAATATTTGAAATTTAAATGTTTATAAAATAAAATTGTGACTACGGATTTTTAAAATTTTTTAAATGTCATTGTAACAATAAATTAAGATCCTTGTATTAAATTTTCAAGCTTTTTTACCCAACAAATAAAATGTTATAGTCGTCTATAGAAAAAAAAACCTAAAAAAAATTGGAAACTAAAAATGTCCGTAAACCCCTCAAGATAAATCAAAATTTTTTAAAAATGTTATGGTGTATAGAAAATGATAATATTATAATCATTCAAAATTATTAATACTGATATTGTGTACTGACGATACCATGGAGTTTTTCGAGATAAAATGGCAATACGGCGATAATTTATTGTTCGACAATAATATTATATTAAGTACCTATTATAGACGTTTCGCGTCCGACAACAAAACGCCTTTAATAGTCCGTGACTTATCTATGTATAATATAGGTAATAATATTATATTATATTATAGACAACGACATTAGAATTTGTATTAGTTCGGTTATAATAAAATGTTCAACAATACCTATAGGCTAAAATCAATAATCAAACATAATATAGTTATCATATTATTAGGTATACCCTCACATTTCCACATGGTAAATTATTATAATTAAGTTATATAAATTAAATTTATTAACTATAAAATATTTCTGGGGGGGGGGGGGGGGTGAACCTCCAAACCCCCCTCATATACGGCCTTGCTATGAGCCTGCTGCTATAATATGATCATTTTTAATTAAATAAAAAGGTCGAAGTCCCCTGTTCGTGTTTGTGTGCTGTTATAAAACTTAGGAGCAATAATTCAATGCACTATATGCGTACTAGGAAAAGTGGCAAAACAAATAAATAGGCCCTCAATATTATGTGTAGAATATAGATAGTCAGTACCTATACTCCAGTGGCCAGTATTTACGTTGAGGAATAATTTTTTTTAGATAATGTAGAAAATCATGCACCCGCCGTCGACGTTCAAATGTCTTGAAGACGAGTGATGATCAATGTCAAATATATAATTATATATACCAGATACCTAGGTACCTATCTAACAATAATATTAAATAGGGTTTTGATTTTAAAGCTCTTAAGTACCGAGAGGGTTACAGTGATAAGTGATAACTAAGAAACAAAATTTTCACCACATAAAAAGGAGAACTTTGGCTGCGCAATATTGTTTTTGGAACTTAATAACAAATAATAATGGATATTGAAACACTAAGAACTTTTTTCGTATAAGTGTATCAAAAAAGTAAAAACGATATTGCAAGGCCAAATTTATGTGGTGAAAATTTCGTTTCTTAGTTATGACATAGCCTTCTCGCTTCTTTCCCGTGTGTAAGACAGAGACAACAAATGCGGGTGAAACGTCCTCTTAAACTAGGTAAATTTTATAATATATTAAATGTACTCAAACTGATTATAATAATGTCTTAAAAAAAAAAAAAAAAAAAAAAACAATAAAAATGGCATAAAACTTATAAAACATTTCATAAATAAATAGATAGGTAATCATTAAAATGAAAATAATATAATGTCTAATAATATGTCGAACAACAGCCAAAATATTTCCGGAAAAATTTCAAAAACTTTTTAGATGTATGAAATTATGCACTAAACATTTTTAAATCATTTAAAACTAGCAGTTCTTTACCTTTTTTCACTCAACATGAATGATACATTTTCACTCGTTGGGACTTTGTATAAATTATGTTTAGTATTATACTATAATAGACGGATAATGATATGTACGGACACACGAATGTTTCAAACAATACTGAAAAAGCTGTTAAGAGAAATTACTCGATGTACATTATTCTGTGTATAGTTATAACTTATAAGATTATTACGCCAACATTTTCTGTAAATATTTGGCGTCGAAAAATCGAATTTAGATGTCAGCTTTATCAATAATAGCTACTATCATACACTATTAAGTTTAGGCACCCATATTATAATATTGTATTAAAACAATCAAATTGAAGTCATTTTTCAACCATGTAGAAATGTACACAATATATAATTTTTAATTCTGAGCAGAGCGATGAATGTATTGATTTTACAATGATGTGTGTTTTTTTTTTTCATTATTGTGGCTGTGCTCACGGTTTGTGGTAGTAAAACTGCTTCGATTTTTTCTAACAGTAGATATCTTGTTCGATGGGGAAGTGAATCTAGTTGGAACGTTCGGGAAGTCAAATTTTATAAAACAACATAAAATTAAGGAAACACGGACATTTTTACCCAAAATCAGTTTTGGTTATTGGTGTAACTCTAAGACCAATTAACGTATATACATGAAATGTCCACTGGTTGTTTATGTTGGCATTTTCTATACACGATAACATTTTTAAAATATTTTGATTTTCCAATTTCCAATTTTATTAGTCTTTTTTCCTACGAATGTCAATAAAACTTTATTTTTTGGGTATAAAAGCTTGAACATTTAATACGAGGCTCCTGATATATTGTTACAATAGCAGTTGAAAAATATTAAAAATACATATGTGAAATTGTTATAAGGATTTAAAGTTCGAATTTTGATAAAATTGATAAAATTTCAAATTTAATAATTATTTTATAGTTAAAAATGTACCTATAAAATGTTCAACTTTTAAAGATAAGGATTGAAAATTTAAAGAAAGGTTCCACTTAAATAAGTTATATACAAATTACTTTATTCACAATTAATATACTTAGTAATGTCATAGGCTGACTGACCGTTTTCGCTCATAATCATTTTTCTTATACAGTAATGATATAATTACCTATACCTATCATTGAATTCAAATTTAACACCATCCATTACAGGAATGGTCTTTTTGGACTCGGGACCCACTTTTATAGGCCTACATTTTTCGCGACCCACATAAGGTTTGTAGAAAAACAATAAAAAAAAGCTAAAATTGCGTAATTATTTGTAGTATGTACCTAGTACTATTATAACTGAATAAACGAAAGAGTACATTTTAGTAGGCAGAATATTTAATTATGATTAATTGAATATGTATAGGATTCACACGAAAAAATGTAATAAAATAAAAATACGACTCAAAAAATATAATATGATGTTTGTCCTTGAGTGGTATACAGCAATTTGATATCACAGCTGTGATTTGATATCCATTATAATATTATAGCATACAGATTATATAAACTTATTTTTCATTTTAAAAAGAAGACGTATCGCGACCCAATTTTAAAGCTTACGCGACCCATCGGTTGAAGACTACTGTATTGCAGTGACCCGCTTGTAACCTTCTGTACAGCAGAGCGACACCCACCAGCCCGCCTTTTTGGTGTTCGAACTCGCCGTCTTTTCCTCAAACGCCGTTTGCCAACGGTCAACCGGTTCGTGGGCTTCGGCCAAGTCGCTAGAGGCGACATTTAATCATTCAATTAGGGCCGGTTCTACCACCTGCAGATAATTCATAGTTAAACTTATCCGTGGGATAAGTTGACTTATACCGTTCTACGATGTCTAGACTCTAGATATCCCCGAAGCTGTTGGTAGTCGTCGGTAACTTGTCAAACGCAGTCTTACTACCGAATAAGTATTTTATCTGGAGGATATAATCAATGTTTTTTTTTTTCAAATTATTGTCGCTTTATCCAGAACTCGAGTCGAGTGGACCTGTGTCATCCCGTTTCGACCGCGGTTTGGTAACCACGTGGTTGGCGTCCACGACCTCGTGTTGTAGTGCTTTCGAGCACTTTGATTACTTACTGCAGGTCGTGTTGAGCGCTTCATCGGTCACAGTCACACGCAGTCAGCGACCCGACTTGGGCCTTTGCCGTTCGAACCACCCGACGTTATGTCCGCCTACCGGTTTGCTCGTCCGTCCAGTGACGTATTCAGTCTGCCGACGACGTCAGCCACCGATCAGTTAGCCGCGTCTTGGCCATAGTTCACTGTTGTACCTATCCGGACATCCGCGACATTCGATATCGTCGATCCAGTTGCCGTCCTGACGACCTCCGAGGCGTCTTTTGCTGACCGGTATTCATACTGCAGTAGTCACTCGATAGTTTGAAATTCAGGGGACCGAGTTAAAAATTCGATTTATAGAGGTTTTCGATGTACCGAGTGTTCGAACAATCAAGTGAAAACAAATAAATTCGAATCAAAGTGAGGTGAAAAATTGTATGTATTACATATTTTACTTTGACATTTATTTACCTATTAATTATTATACGTAGGTACATATTATTATATTTTACAATTATTAATCGACATAATACGATTAAAGTTTAGATTAGATAGGTAAGGTGTGGCGATAATATTTAACCACCGTCGTTATAAGTTTCATTAAGAGCACGTCAAATAGATTGCACATAGGTACCTGATCTTTATATGTATAAACATACGAACTTGCATATAATCGCGTTTAGGAAGTTGGAATTATAGAGGTTCGTGGAAAAAAATTCCAATTGTTGAGTGTGTCCCACCGACAGACATTTGGAATTATCGAGGGGACCGGAATGCATGTATTTGCTTCTAATTACAGAGGTTTTCTCATGGGACTCTGCGTTTAGTTCGATTTATTGAGTTTTTCGAATTATCGAGTGACTGCTGTATTATCATTATTTGCATTGACAATCGTGATTGATATCCCTCCCTATTATTATTGTTTTGTTTTGTGCTCGGTCGAAGAGACGTCTTCACCAGCCATACTTTTCACATTTTGTCGTGTGTTAATATATTACTCAACAATTATTATACATTGTATTATCGTTATTATACATTGGGTCACCTATGCACTCCAGACTCGTGAACAGCACAAATGTATTATTCATTAGTTGCAGCCCGGCCAAATGCCTGCAGATAATAGCCGGCAACGCGACATGTGATAAGAAAAATAAAGTCGTATCGCATACGAGAGCGGCAAAATCCTAGGCGGCCATGTGCCACGGGGTAAAGATTTATTATTATAAGAGGTGATGCCACACCCGCATATTGTGTTGTCTTCGTCTTACAAACGTGTACGTACCAAATTTACCCTCAGAAATTCAAGTTATATGCCGTTAGCTTAAAAATTAGAGTGAATCGACCTATTATGAAACTCGATGGTAAGAACATTATCTGTGTTTTGTTGGAAGTTTTTTTACGATAATTCAGTTTTTGAGCGAGTTATGAGCATTTTTAATTTACATTTATTATACAAGCCAAAACTCACTTAAAAACTGAATTATCGTAAAAAAATTCCAACTAAACACAGATAATGTTCTTACCATCAAGTTTCATCTTAGGTCGATTCACTCTAATTTTTAAGCTGACGGCATAAAACTTGAATTTCTCAGAGTAAATTTGGTATGTTACGCGTTTGTAAGACGGAGACAACATAATATGCTGTGGCGTCCTCTTAACACGTTTTTATGAGATCGGCATTTTTCAATAACTACCTACTTTTATAAAATATTAATTTTGGAGCAAATTATCTGTCATTTTTACGCATTCGGCACTTATGACATATGTTGGGTATAACAGGTTAGATTGGCACTATGTCCTACACATTTTGGCGCAAATAAAATTTAATTTTTGTAACTTTGGCGCTTATGACGTTATACAGGCCCCCAATTCAAGTCATATGAATCGTCCTATTTTCGTTATTACCCGCATCTTTTTTTATAAGTAACAACTAATATTTTATTATTCGGTACCTACCTAACGAAAATGTTCAACTATATAATTATACAATACTTTTAAATTAACAGTTCACTGCCACTCTTGTCTCCGTCCTAAGGCGTCGTTAAACATTGAGGTTAAGTACTCAGTTAGAGGAAATGATTTGATCGACATTTACATTCGAAAATAACATACAAGAAATGCATTTAAAATAAAAAACATTTCATCTTTTTTTTCCGTTTTAACCGACGACGGTATTATACTGCTGCAAAAATATAATAAAATGCAAATAAATGCAAAATAAAAGTTGCATTTTGTAATTTGTTTGATATTTGTTTGTAATTTGTTTTAACATTGTTTGATACATAAAACGAACTCTGTGCTTGGAAAGCATTTGTTTTAAGGAACATTATTTTATCCAGAAAAAAATTAATTTTCATTAAAATCCGAACCTTAATAATAAATATTAATGATTAATGCTCAAATTTCTAATAATGATTCAGAGAAATAAATATAAGATATTCTAATTTATCACACTGTGCTATGTGCACTACCTGCATAATAGTTACCAATGAATATAATATGATACATAATAGTCTATATTGGTTTTATAATAGGTACCTATACCGGGTGATTGTCTTATGATTGAACTCATTATTATTTCAAAATGTATAAATATGTTTGAAAAAATATTTTTACATGATTTCTAGTCGTTAATTTAAATACAATATATTTTAAATATATATATTTATTTATTATTTTTTTAATCCTAAAAATTGTTTAAGGTTTTACATTTTTGAATGACAACATACGGTTATAATTTCTAAGTATTTTTTTGCATACAAATCAAAGTTAGGACCAAGTAGTTATGGGTTATAAACTATTTATAGCTTAGATGAGCGGAGTTGAGTGGTTACCTGTAACGCAAAATGTTGGTCCACTTCTCCGCTCATTCAACTTTAAATAAGTACACGAAACGTTTTACTTTTACAAAACGATTAATACAATACATTACAAATTAAACTCATACAATATACTATCATCATAAATTCGATTTTAGATTCTGAGTGAAACGATGAATGTATTGATTTTACAATGATGTGTGTTTTTTTTTTAAATTTTTTTAATTGTTTAATTTTTAAAGTTAATACTAAATTAATTTTCAGATATTCAAATTCCTTACGATTTTACTAAAATAGTTAAAATATCTGAGCAATTGCATCTTTAAAATAATTGGGGGGAGAAAACAGTCGCCCCGCATACCTATACTGTAGAATTTAAAAAAATTTAACTGACTCCAATTACATTAATAATTAATACAATCGTATATGAATACGATTAATGCTTATCCGAGTCATTATTTTTTTAATTTTTTTATTTATATAAAATATTTATATGTATTTCTTTATATACCAAGGCTATTGTGACGGAATAGAGAGTTGACATATTATGAATAATATAAACTTTTAAATGTAAAATAGTAAATTACAAGAAACATCTTATTATCTAAAAATTAATGAAAGACAAGACTTTCTATAAAAAAATAATAAATAAAATCAGAAAATCTAAAGGAATGATAGATCAATACAAGGAATTGATATTACAAAGAATGAAAACACAATAAAAGTAAATATAAATTAATACAAATAAAAATAGACGAAGGTCGAAGAATAAACTGAAGTCCAGTTCTAAATCTCACCCGGAAATTATTCTAATAAATAAGATATTCTAATATGTAATTATATTAATTAAAACACTAGTTAATATTTGAACTAAAAATAAATAAAATTTAAAAGAATTAAATTTAACAGCAGTAAAACTATAAAATCACCAACATACGGATAATTATACTAAAGGAGTAGAAAAATCAGCGAATAGCCACTTATAAACTTCATTTTTCCCATTGACTACGCCACCATAAATATTTTTTTTGGTTACAGTTGACATCTGGTTGAAATAGGTTGTACCTAAATAATCTACAAAAGATTGCCCAAAGTTTTAACTGGTAAATTATAAGCTCTATATTCTCTTAATTGAGAATAATCTGTATTATTTAAGGGGTTAATACATGTTTTTATAGTAAATAATATTGCAAATTTTTTGTATAAGTCTCTTATCGGATGAAGTCCTAAATTTGAATAATTTAGTTTTGATGAACCTACTAAAGATTTTTTGTTTAGTATTATTCTTAGTACATTATTTTGATTCGATTGAAGACATTTTGAATAGTTATCTTTGACACCTCCATAAACTAACAGGCCATACTGAAAAATAGATTGATGAAATGCAAAATAAATGGTACGTACAATATTAAAAGGCAATATATCTTTAAGTTTAATGAATTTATATAATGAATATCTAAGTTTGGCTACTAAGTTCTTAATATGTACGTTCCACCTTAAACTATCGTCAAGAATGATACATAAAAAAGGTGTTCTGCTGTACAGTAGGTCACTGTTTAATGGATGATATTAAATTTGAATTAAATGATATAATATCATTGTATAAGAAAAACGATTCTGAGCGGAGACGGTATGTCAGTCTAGGTATAAGACATATTATAAACTTGTCTAACGTATAAAAAAAAATTTACCTAAAATAGGTACCTATAATAAATTTGAAATTAATCATATCACAATATCCATAAGGTACTTATAATGCGTTATACGTCAACAACAAATCCTGATACTATCATAGTCCATACTCCATAGATATATATAGTGTACTTTAGAAGTTTCAAGTACCCACGAATAATATTACACAATCATAAAATAGTTATTCTAGGTTTTTTTTTATGTAATTTTGTCCAAAGTTGAACTTAAAATAACTATAAAAATAAACTGTGCAAAATTTAATTTGACTTTCTTATAGACATTTTTTTTTTGATAAAGGGAGATAATCCTATAAGGAATCTTGTATTACATTTTCAAATCTTAGATTTAAAAAGAAAAATTTTTACGAATTCTTAATTTAAAATAATTTGCTAATGTTCGTGATTTTATCATATTTTATCAATTTTTGAACTTTAAATGCTTATAAAAAAAAAACTGTGACTAAGGATTTTTAATATTTTTCAAATGCCATTGTAACAATATAGTAGGAGCCTTGTATTAAATTTCCAAGCTTTTTCAACCAACAAATAACATTTTATTGATATTTTTTGAAGAAAAACTAAAAAAAAAATGGAAAATGAAATTGTGCCTAAATAGTTCAAAATAAATCAAAACATTTTGAAAATGTTATCGTGTATAGATAATACTAATATAAACATTCAGTCAAAATTTCATGTACCTACGGTCATTTTTTTAAGAGTTGCACCAAAAACCAAAATCGATTTTTCGAAAACAGATTTTAGTGTAAAAATTCTCGTTTTTCCTAAATTTTTATTTTGTTTTTCACTCCGCTTTTGAAAACTACTGAGAAATTTTCACTTTTGACCTCCCAAAGTACAAACTAGATTCATTTTCCTATCAGAAAAGCTACTGTTGAACAAAATCCAAACACTTTTACTGTCCTAAAACGTGATGACAGACTCAAAAAAAATTTAAACAATTAAAAAAAAAAAAAATAACAGACATCACTGTAAAATCAATACAATCATCTTTCCACTCAGAATCTAAAATTATATATCGTTGTTACATGTAGGTATAGAATGTAATAACTATGTAAAATAAAATTCTATTTTTATCGTTGAAGTGTGAAAATTAAATAATATAAAACGTATAAAAATTTGAAAATATCAATGAAATAATGTATATATTTTATACTAACAGCTGTAAGTAGGGTGTATGTTAATTAATTCTTTTGAAATTCTGGTTTTAGCGTCAGAATATTGTAACGATAAATTATTGATAAAAAAACCAATAAATTTTTAGTTTAAAAAATAGTATTTTTGGCACGCTAAATTTGTGTTTCATCCCACTGTGCGTGTGTAATATTACAAGTACCATTTGGAGCCACTTTTGACCCCCTCATAACTCGAAATATATTCCACATAAACATGTCAAATTTGGCTCATATATTCAGACTTACGAGATACATATGTGCTCTAAATTTCATAAACACACCTCAAACCGTTATTTAGATATTAACGTCCCAAAATCGTCATTTTTATCACTGACTGACTGACTGACTGACCTATAGATCAAAATTCTAACCCAGTTCCAGGTGAACTAGAAAGTTCAGATTTGGCATACAGATAGGTAGTTAGGTTAATACAAAGGAAAAATCAGAAACTTGAAATTTTTTTAATTTTTTAATCAAAGTAATCGTTATTTTAAGGCAAATTTTTTGATTCCTTAGCAAAAATACCATATATGCAATATATTGTATTATAAACGTGGTTAAACATAATATGTATTTACAAATATATGTAGCAAATATATAAGCAAAAAAGCAGTAACTGGCCACAGTATACGGTAATTTTGTTTAGGATTGGCTCAAATACGGTATTTTCGTTTAGTATATCGATGATAATTTTCTAGCCGTATCATACAATATCATATTATTATCATAGATTAGGTATAATAATTTATAAACATAGGTACGCTGTTCAGAGGGCTATAGCTTGATTAATTTTCGGTCGAAAACATATAGCTCACGACTTCAATAGCTACGCACAATATAATGTTCTGATATTAATTTTAAAAGCTTTAGATCATTAGATCATAAGATCATTAATTTATTATTTTATTTTGATAAAATGATATCAATATAACAAGATGATTCAGAAAAAGTTATTTTTCTCAAAACTTCTACGTTGTTGATTACTGCCTTTTGGCTTAAGAGAACAACATATATTTGATATTGTTATTATTAATATGGTAGGCGGTTAAGTTAAATAATTATAACTTATTTACTATCACATTTGTGTATAATAATATACTTTGAAGTTTCAAGTACCTACTTACCTACGAATAATTTCTTTAAAATTGGATATACAACTAAAATCCTTCTTCTTTGTTAAATATCTAATTTTGTCCAAATTTGAACATAAAATAACTATGAAAAACTGCATTTTTATATTTTTTAGTTACAGAATATACTACTTACGTGGAACATTGCTAAAATGTCAATCCTTAGCTATAAACGTTGAACAAGTTATACATTTTTAACTACAAAATCATTTAATTTTAAATTGGTGATAAATTTAACGAAATTCGAACATTAAATACCTAGGTACCTACCTACTCATAAAAAAAATGTGTGACTATGTATTTTAAGTATTTTTTAGCTGCCATTGTAACAATATATTTGGAGTCTTGTATTAAATGCCAAAGCTTTTTGACCCCACAAATGTAATTTGATTGACGTTCATAGAAAAAAAAAATAAAATAATTGAAAAAGGAAAATGCCCGTAAACAGCTCAAACCACGTCAAAATATTTTAAAAGTTTTATGGTCTATAGAAAATGCTAATATATTAACATTCAGTAAGAATTCCATGTATCTACAGTCATTTTTTTAGAGACACACTAAAAACCAAAATCGATTTGTTCTTAAACCAATTTTGAGTAAAAATTCAGTCTTTCCTTAGTTTTGTTTTTGTGTTTTCCGGGGTTTTAGTAAAATAATTAATTTAAAATGTTGACCTCCTGAATGCACCAACTAGATTCGAACAAGATACTGCAGTTGAAAATCAAAGTATTATTTCGACGACTTATCGTGTACACAGACACAAAAAAAACACACATCATTGTAAAATCAATACACTCATAGCTTACCTCAAAATCTAAACTATGAAAAATAGTTTTGTTTAAAATAGTTAGACCCACTCTTTAAAGTTTATTTCTTCATTATTTTGGGTATACTTTCATATGAAGTCACTTCACACCGGGACACATTGTATACCTACCACATATTTTCTTTATATTTTATCCGAACATTTTTTTAAGTTATTAATAAATTTAAAGAAAATATCTTTATACCTATTTATATCTAAGATTTTAAAATTTAATACAGAATTCCTCACGAGTTTTCCTACCTTTAACAAAAAAAAAAAGTTTACGGTAAACCAAATTAATTTTTTATGAGTGTTTGAATTTAAAATATTAAGTTAAAATAAACGTTAAAATAAACGAATTCTCATAAAAAGGTTCTCATATTTTTTGTTGTAACTAATTAAAAAACGAATGACGATAGTAATAAAATAATAATGAGATAGGTAGGTACTTGGAATTTTCACCAAATGTTTATTTTTTATCATTTTCCACTTATGAAAAATTTCCAAAATGTTTGACTATTTATCTAAGACAGTAAGACCTACTTTATGATTTATGTTTTTTGAACAATGTTTACGTTTTAATGTAATTCAAAAACGAAGAACACACTCAATGTTCGACTTCAATTTCTCTTCATCTGAAAACCAAACGAAAATGTTTTATTTACACTAGGTACTTCAAGCCTGCTAAATTCTGATATTCATTAGTCTTGAAAAATTATTTTAATCTTTATAATTTAAAAAAGATGGGCAAGAGGGTCTGCTGTAGATTAGGTTAGGATGTACCTATGTATAAGAAAAACCATTCTGAGCGAACACGGTCGGTCAGCCTATGATATTACTAAGTATATTAATTGATGATATAATTGTGTATAAAGTAATTAATAAATAATCTATTTACGTCAAACCTTGTTTTAAATTTTCAATCCTTAGATATAAAAGTTGAAAATGTTATACATTTTTAACTACAAAATAATTATTAAATTTTAATTTTGATAAATTTTGTCAAAATTTGAACTTTAAATGCTTATAAAAAAAATTGGGTCTATGCATTATTAACATTTTTCAACTGCTATTGTAATATCAGGAGCCTCGTATTAAATTTTCACGCATTTTTACCGAACAAATACAATTTTATGAACAATCATAGAAAAAATAACTAAAAAAAGGTGGGTAAGTGGATGTCGCTCTGCTGTACAGTAGGTTACAAGTGGGTCACTGTATAATGGATGCTTTTAAATTTGAATTCAATGATACAATATCATTGTATAAGAAAAACGATTCTGATCGAAGACGGTATGTCAGTCTAGGTTTAAGACAAATTATATACATATCTATGGTATTAAAAAAAAAATTGACTTATAATAAATTCCAAATTAATCATATCACATTATCACAATATCCATTAGGTACTTATAACATGTTATACATCAACATCAATAACAAACCCTGATACTATCATAGATATATAATAGTACACTTTAGAAGTTTCAAGTAGGTACCCCGTACCCACGAATAATATTATATAATCACAACAAAATAACTAGGTTTTTTAATATGAAATTTCGTCCAAATTTGAACATAAAATGACTATAAAAATAAACTGTGATTGTATATTTTTTAGATTTTTCGGTAAGAGAATTAACTACTTACGTAGAATCTTGTTTTAAATTTTCAATCCTTAGCTATAAAAACTGAACATTTTATAATTTATTAATTACGATGATTAATAATTTTCGAGATTTTGAAAAATTCTGTCAAAATTCGATGTTAAAACGCTTATAAAAAAAAATTGTGCCTATGTATTTTTAATATTTTTCAACTGATATTGTAACAATATATCAGGAGCCTTGTATTAAATTTTTACACTTTTTGGCCCAACAGATAAAACTTAATTGATATTTATAGAAAAAACAAACTAAAAAAATTGAAAACTGAAAATGTCCGTAAACGGCTCAAAAAGAGTCAAAATATTTTCAAAATTGTATGGTGTATAGGAAATGCTAATATAAACATTCAGTGAAATTTTCATGTATCTACAGTAATTCGTTTTTTAATTACAACAAAAAAAGGAAATTGCCACATGAGAAATCGAGTGAATATCCAATGTTGTAAAAATTTGAATTTCAAACGCTCATAAAAATTTAATTTGACTTTCCGGTAGAGATTTTTTTATTGAGAAAGGTAGACAATCTTATGAGTAATCTTGTATTAGATTTTAAAATCTTAGATTTAAAAAGAAAAATTTTTACGAATTCTTAACTCAAAATAATTTGCTAATTTTCGTGATTTTTCCATATTTTGTAAATTTTTGAACTTTAAATGCTTATAAAAAAAAATTGTGACTAAGGATTTTTAATATTTTTCATCTGCCTTTGAAACAACATATTAGGAGCCTTCTATTAAATTTCCAAGCTTTCGCAACCAACAAATAAAATTTTATTGATATTTCTAGAAAAAAAACTAAAAAAAAATGAAAAATGAAAATGTCCCTAAACAGTTCAAAATAAATCAAAATATTTTGAAAATGTTATCGTGTATAGAAAATGCAAATATAAACAACCAGTGAAGATTTCATGTATCTACGGTCATTTGTTTTAAAGTTACACCAAAAACCAAATTCGATTTTTTGGAAAATCGATTTTGCGTAAAAATTCCCGTTTTTCCTTAATTTTTATGTTGTTTTTCCCGGTGCTTGTGAAAACTACTGGAAAATGTTTACTTTTGACCCCCCAAAGTACCAACTAGATTCACTTTCCTATCAGAAAAGGTACTATTGAAGACAATCGAAGCACTTTTACTGTCCCAAAACGTGATGACAGACACAAAAATATAAAAATATAAAAATATAAATAAAAATATAAATAAAAATATAAAAACATACATCATTGTAAAACCAATACATTCATCGCTCCGCTCAGAATCTAAAATTGAAAATTGAAATTGTGCGTAAACAGCTCAAATTAAAATATGTTATGGTGTATATAAAAATGTTTTCGTAAACAGAAAATTCCCGTATTTCTTTAATTTTCTTTTGTTTTTCACGGCGCTTTTGAAAACTACTAGAAAATTTTATTTTTGACCCCCTAAAGTGCCAATTAGATTCACTTTCCTATTACAAAAGATACTATTGAAGAAAATCTAAGCACTTTTACTCTCCTAAAAGACACAAAAAAAAACACTCATCATTGCAAAATCAATACATTCATCGCTCCTCTCAGAATTTAAAATATGCTCTAAACGTAAAAAAATCCCAAAAGTAGGTATGCACTAAAAATGCAAAAATTTCAAAATAATTCTATCCAGTGTTTTTACTTGTTAGATTTAATATTAGAGCGAATTCACCTATCTATCTATCTTAAAGTTATAAAAATTATTTGTGTTAGTACGTTGATTTTTTGTACGATATTTATCGTATTTTTATGGCAATTTGTCTGAGATACCTATTCATACAATATTATTAGTTAATCATAATTTTCAAACAGTTTAAAATTTAAATATCTTAAAAAAAACTAACACACCTACAAACACAGATTAAAACATAATTTAATCACATAAGATAACACTTTAAGTTGAATAATAGTTAGGCTAAGTCGCCCTAATATTTAAGCTTGGTTCTGTTGAAATTATTTAGGAATTTTTGTATTTTTAGGGCATATTATAGCAGAAATTATGTAGGATTTCGTTAATTTTGAAGACTTTTGAAAAACTCAACGAATCGAGAAACACAAAATAATAAATTGTTCAAGATTTATGAAAATCAGCATTTAGCAGGCTGTAAAGTAGTGTAAAATAAACATTTTCTGATGAAGAGAAATTTAAATACTGAAATACCACAACCTTTTTTTATCAATTGTTAAAATAAAATGATCAGTATAATATATAAAATATGAATAATCATTTAATTAAAAACAATAAATTGGAATTTATTATTGTGTTTTTTTTTTTAGAGCATATTTTGGAAATTTTTAGCGCATAAATGCATACACATTTTGTAGTATTATAGCCCATACAATTGGCTATCCTACTGACAGTGTTAGGTTAATTTACTTTTGGAAAGTAGTAAAATTACATTAGATACTCGTTAAATTAAACATTTTTATTTAAATATTACTTATGCATGGCCCAACTATATCATCATCATGTTACGTTACTTTTTCATTCAAAAGTAGGATGTTACAAATAATGTTACTTTCTTTAAAATTAAATTACAAAATCAGTCCATACGACTAACGGTATAAATGTATAATGTTATACATTTAACTATTATATAGGTACATTATATAGCAGAATAGGCTTATAGGTATTATTGATGATGGTTAATTACCTACTATATGTTATACATGGACAAAATGTATTAGTATTATACTGTTCATCTGGTGATTGGCTAGGCTGGGCCAGTTAACTATTTTTTTTAAATCGTTAAGTTAATATAGAAATATATAAGATAAGTTTAAAGTTAAAAGTAACTTTTCTTTTTTATTTACTTGTAAAAATTACAAATTAACCAGAAAATAAAAATAACTTAACTTAGTTGAAAACCACTTACTTTTTTTCATATAAAATTAATAATTAACCTTTTTTTTTAAACTAGGCAACAAATATAGTAATAGAGGTATTACAGTTTTAAATGAACGTATGATTTAATGTCAATTGCTGTGACTGAGTACTTATATATTTTTCTTTCAAAAATTGTTTATGATTGTAAAAATATAAATAAAATAATTTACATTAAGTATATAAAAAGTTTACAATAAAATATCTACAACTTTTGAGAGCAATGCTTGTGAAATGTGATGGTGTTACATTACATAATTAGATAAAAATACATACTAATAATTTATACAACTTAATTTCAATATAATAGTATAGAACAACAGGACAATGTAAATACAAGAAAATTAATAATGTTCCATTGGACATTTCTTTTCACACTGTTCCATTCTTTATTTTTACATTATTTCCTTACATTTAAATTATTAGTGAAAATAACCATAAATTAATTTGTTTTTTTATACATGTAATTCTAATGACATATAACCCAAGTAAGTATTAAGTATAATCACTATTGATTAATAATAATTAATAAGTATACAAATGTGTTCTATACTTAATTAGTTATATTATTTTCTTTTTCTCATTGAAGTTGTTACCTATAACTTTTCTGTTTAAATTAATATAATATCACATAACATTTGTTATAAATGATTATTCATTACCTTTAATATTTTTATATAATATTAATTGATATTTCCAGTGTTTGGTAGTAACATAACGCAAATTACAAATTACTGTAATGCAATTACTTTTTCAGTAACGCAGCAGTAATTTCTTTACATTTTATTTAAATTAACGCAATTGTAACAAAATTACTTTTGAAAAGTAATTTCTATGAAGTAACGTACTAACGCGTTATTTTTCACATTATTAAAATAATAGTTTTGAAAGTATTACAAAAACAAGCAGATAGGATATACCAGAACAATTAAAAATCAATTTTATTTATTTTTGATTCCGATAATAGTTAACAATATTACTATACATACCAGAAATAAATGTTATCACTTCATTAAGAGAAAGAAAAGAGTTCGGTTTAAAAATAAAATTTTTTTAATAAAACTTAATTATACAGCCATATAGTTGAGGTGATTGCACATTTGTACATAATATTATAATAGGCCTATTATAAATATAGTGTCTGAAATAGTGTCTTGGGACGGTAGACAAAAGTGAACACTTCTACTAACATTTCTTACGTAGAAAAATGACCATCTTCTTCACAAGTTTTTCCTTTCCTTATACTCGATACTTTTTGCATTTCCACAAATTTTTTTCACTAAGTAAATAAAAATGAATTGATATAAAACAAAAGACAATAATAATATGTGGATAGATATATATAATTATATGTATCTAAACATAGATAGACAAAAATAAATATGTATCAACTATACCCACCTTTGTAAATTGTCAAAAACTGAGTCCTTTGATTCACTTGACTAATTTTTTAGTCGCAGCACGTATTCTTTTTGACGTTGTGAGTGGGATTTTCTTTCAACTCTAAAATGATATTATAGCGTTATTAAAATATTTGAATCACTAAACAATCATGTATAAAGATCGTATAAATCAATTAAATTTTTTTTAGTGTCTGTCATCACGTTTTAGGACAGTAAAAGTGCTTGGATTTTCTTCAACAGTAGCTTTTCTGATAGGAAAGTGAATCTAGTTGGTACTTTGGGGGGTCAAAAGTAAAAATTTCCCAATAGTTTTCAAAAGCGCCGTGAAAAACAAAAGAAAAATTAAGGAAAAACGGGCATTTTTACGCAAAATCGGTTTTCCAAAAAATAGATTTTGGTTTTTGGTGTAACTCTAAAAGAAATGAACGTATATACATGAAAATTTCACTGGTTGTTTATATTTGAATTTTATATACATGATAACATTTTCAAAATATTTTGATTTATTTTGAACTGTTTAGGGACATTTTCATTTTCCATTTTTTTTTTAGTTTTTTTTTCTACATTTACCACTTTTAATTTTTTTTGCTATAAATATCAATAAAGTTTTATCTGTTGGGCTAAAAAGTGTAAAAATTTAATACAAGGCTCCTGATATATTGTTACAATATCAGTTGAAAAATATTAAAAATACATAGGCACAGTTTTTTTTTATAAGCATTTAAAGATCAAATTTTGACAAAATTTATCAAAATCTCGAAAATTATCAATCATTGTAATTAATAAATTATAAAATGTTCAGTTTTTATAGCTAAGGATTGCAAATTTAAAACAAAGGTTCTCATAAATAGTTCATACTGTAACCAAAAAATCTAAAAAATATATGAACACAGTTATTTTTTACAGACGTTTTAAATTCAAATTTCGACGAAATTACATATTAAAAAACCTAGAATAACTATTTTAGTTATTTTGTTGTGATTGAATAATGTTATTCGTGAGTACTTGAAACTTCTAAAGTGTACTATTATATTATATCTATGATACTATCATGGTTTTTGTTGATGTATAACGCGTTATAAGTACCTAACGGATATTGTGATATGATTAATTTGGAATTAATTATAGGTCAAATTCTGGTTTAGTACCATAGATATGTATATAATATGTCTTATACCTAGACTGACATACCGTCTTCTCTCAGAATCGTTTTTCTTATACAATGATATTATATCGTTGAATTCAAATTTAATATCATCCATTATACAGTGACCCACTTGTAACCTACTGTACAGCAGAGCGACACCCACTTGCCCACCTTTTTTATATTATAACCATTAAAAAGGTAAGAATTTAAGCATTCATAAAGTTTGAACAAAGAAAATTATAATATGGTTATAACACATTAACAAGATCAATATCAAAAGTGTCAATCGTATACAAAGAATAATTAAATACATAATACAATATATACTCCTACAATTTGAACGCATTTAAGATACAATGAGTATATTGAATATCAATAAGGTAGAAATATTAACAAACCGAGGCTGAAGAAACTCGTTACACGCACATTCTGCTCAGTGGATTTTCTATTCCTTGCACTTATACAAGATGGTATATACATAGATTATAAATAATGTTATATAAATACCTTTGTTGATAGTCAGGATTTGATGCATTTGTTGAACTACACATTTTTTCTTTTTCTTTTTTACGCTGTCGATACTCTCTTTGACGTTCAGATTTTGTTTTCTTTTTCTTTTTCGACACTAAACATTAAAAATCAAAAACAAGTAATAGAAATTAAAACAATTGCAATTTTTACTTCGATACAATATTCTCTATTCATTATTATTATAGAAACTTTGTGCAACTAAATAATTGAAATAAATAAGTATATTTTCAATATAAACTTACTTGGCTACGATTTCGTTGTTTGATGATTCTGCATTTGTTTTTTCCATCATAATATAATGAAAGTTATGATTTTAAAAATCACAAGCAAGTATATACACATAACACGTGTATTTAGAATAAACGTATTTGTACTGCAACAGCGACACTACTGCTGGAGCACACATATTATATATATATAATAAATTAAAATTAACTTTGAACTTTTTAACTGCCCAGCCTTGGTGATTGGTGAGGTACCATTGAGGAAGGTATATCAGTAATAAAATATGTAAAATAATCATGTTAATAATATTAATTATTATTTTAGCCATAAATCATAATTAATTTGAATTCAATTTTATTTTTAAATCTCAAGTCTTTCATTTTCTGCTAATAACATTGACTCCTGAGATCTTTTATAGGTAATATTGTTGATTATTATCTAAACGTTTCGGAACTGTTAGTTAATTTAATTGATCTTTTGTCGAATATCCTAGCACAATAAAAAGAGTAATAGTCGTAATATAGTACTGTCATCCTAGCCTCTGGGTTTTGACGTCTTGTCATCGACAACATATTTTTTAATAACGTCGAAAGTAATGAGTTACACCATTGAAATTACTTTTAAAGTACCTAGTTACAATTGCGTTAATTTAAACAAAATGTAATGAAATATTACTGTAATGAAAAAGTAATTTCGTCACAGAAATTTTGTAATTTGCGTTACGTAGGTTACTACCCAACACTGCCTACTGATAACATTTCTGGATGTAACCATTATGTTAACAGACATGTTGTACTTACTGCTTGAACAAGTTGTACTCATAACAATACAGTCCTTATTATTAATGGTGGTCGGTAGCCGTAGCACAACATTGCTTTAATTTAATATTATTAATTTAAAATTTATCTCGCATTTATCTATGAATGTTTGTGACGTGATAAGACGTATTATAAAATGTGTGATAATGCCGGGCGATTAGCATGATAATAAAAATAAGTAAAAACAACAACAATAACAATAATATTATTGGTGACAAAAATATTATAATAATATTATATTTTAACGTCAATATTCGATCGTATGTATCATCGTAACAGGATCAGCAATACCAATAACAGCGGAACAACGACAGTAGCAACTAGCAGCTACAACAACAACAACAACAAAAACACCAACAACAACAACAACAACAACAACAACCACAACATCAGTTAATAGTGGTATTTCATAATATTATTGTAATGTAAATGTACAAATTCGTAGGTATTCTCGTAAAATTCTCGTCACGAAAAATATAATAATATTTTTCGACTTTTAACAATAAAATATGCTGATAATATTTTATATTATGTAAGCAATAATATTATTATCATAATATTATTAGGTCGCCCATCGTTCCCGGTTATCCGTATCACAATAATTCTCCGCCGCCGCCGCCGCCGCCGCTGACGCCGTCCGGGCCGGCGCGTTATAGTCGTCTCCGTCTTCGCTGCGGACGCCGCACGCGCAGTCGCCTACCGACACACTCGTCCCGAGTACTCCCGACGGCACGTCAATCAATACTCCACTCGCTACGACGGTACCTACGACACGTACGCCGCCCGACAAACGTCGCTACGCTCCAGGTCTACCGCTGCGCACCATCCAGGCGAACATCCACACCCACATCGTTGTTTAGCTTTCGTCGTCGTCGTCGTCGTCGTCGTTGTCGCGGGCGGGTGCTCGGGAGATAGGATCTGCTGTGCGAGAGTCTGTTGTCGTCGTCATGGGTTCGTACCTGAACAAGCCGAAAACCGACAAGGAATCCGAGGACTTGGAGAACGACCTGCTCATGTGCGGCGTCAGTTCAATGCAGGGCTGGCGCGAAAAACAAGAGGTGAGTACAACTTGAAGCGCGAGTGGTCCACTTAGTGGTGGTGGTCGGGAGGTCGGGCGCGACTCGACGACCGGTGTTCGTGCGCGCCGTGCCGGGACGTCGGCAGCACGCCTTCCGATTCGTACCTTCGAGCCTCTCGGCGACTCTGAAGGTTTAACTGTTGTGTTGTCTCTGCAGGACGCCCACGTCTGTTTGGTGGACTTCGACGATGACATGTCGCTCTTTGGCGTCTTTGACGGACACGGCGGCGCTGAAGTGGCGGAGTATGCCGTTGAGATGCTGCCTTCACTGATCAAAAACGAACTGTTCGAACAAGGTGAATACGAAAAAGCACTGATCAAGGCTTTCATGGATTTCGACGACAGTCTGATTGAACCGCCAGTATTAAGGAGGCTGAGAACTATTCGATTGAAAAACGGCAAAACAGAAGAGAGTGGTAAGTACCTAAACACTGTAATTATTATTCTTTATTTGTTATGACTGTAGAATACAAACTATTATTGATATTCACCACCAAAATCATATTAAATAAAACAGTTTAATAACTAAATTGCATATTATTCTGATATGAAATAAAATATTTAATATTTAATCGTACAATATATTATATATTTTTTTTTAATTCAGGGGAGAAAATGTTAACATGGATTCTAAATTTTTTTGGTACGTTCATTTTGATCACAACGCACTTATGAATTTTACCTAACCATTAAACAATAAGTACATACCAATAGGCACTTATTAGAGAATGTTTTATAAACCATTAAACTGCTACTATTTGAATGAATTACAATTTTTAAATATTTATTAGGTTTACCTACAATTATTGTGAAAAATCGTCATTAGATTTCTGGAAAATCTACTCATTATAATTTGTTTATAGGTTTTTGGCTCCTATGGGCTCTGGTCATATTTTAATTGAACATTAGTTTTTTCATCTAATAGCTATATAGGTAGCGCAGTAGCTAATGGTTAATCACAGGTGTGCGTCCAAAGTATGTATAGTATGCCACTGCGGACTCCAAGAAAGAACCCATTTATCAACTTGCAGTCTTTTTGTCTTAAGGAACTCAATATTTTTAAATTTATAATTTTGTTTAAAAAAAATAGCCATGGACATAGATACTTATTATAGAAATGATTGACAATTTCAAAATGCTGTAAATATTTTTTTTATAAAAAGTTACTAACATTTTATATTTTAATGACAATAATTTATAATTTTATAACTGCACCTTTTTTTGTTAAAGAGGAGATGGGCCCTATTTTAAATTTTGCATGCTCTGCCAATGAGGTCTGCTCACGCCTATAGTGATAACTTAATTATGAATTTTACTATATAACTTTTTATTTTGCATTGAATTCAAATCCATAAACATTAAGTAAATACATGGTTCAATTGACTATGTCATTTTAATCTATAGTTATATAGTTGTAATTTATTAACAATAGGTACATTAATATAAAAAAGAATAGCAGATCAATCATTTGATACTCTATCAAAATAAAATCAACATTTTCAAAAATGTATTTAATATTAGGGTTGATGTCATATAACAAAGTTAACAAATTGTCATTTATAGATGTATTGAACATACATAGTATGCATTATAAATAATTATTATTTGCTTAATAGGTGATTATAATTTTGTAAATTTAACTTTAATAAATAATATTTATTATTTTTATTTCTTTTAGATAATGGCGATGTAGATGACAAAAAACTTGTTGAAACGGAATTGGTAATATATTATAATATTTAAAAATTTTTGTGTTAATACAAGCAATATTATTTTTTATCAAAATGTCAGATTTAACTAAGCACACACAGGATTTCACAAGCCAAACCATTAAATTTAAATTTTGTTTAAGATTCAAAAATCATTGGTTTCAGTATGTAGGTAGGTACATAGTACAGTTTTTATTATTCAACTCCTAATCAGGCAATAATATAAAGTATACCCTGTCTCAAAAGAAAACGATCACTTTTTTTGCATTGTGAATGATGCATGTCAGCTGACTGATTATTTTCTTTTGAGACTGAGTATACAATTAGTAAATGAAAAATTGTGTAATATATAATTTTATTTTATTAAAATGAATAACCACTTAGTGCCTAAAAAATGTAATATTACATTTATGACAGATTCAAGGTTCAAGCAGTTTGAAACATATTATTTTAAACATTTTTTTTTTTTTAATTTTCACTTCAATATGTAATAAATTTCAAATTTTTGTTTCAATATGTAATACATTTTGAATTTTGTCAAAATATGTAAAAAAATGCAATACCCAATATAGTTTGCAGGAATATTTAAAAAAAAATTGCATTATATTCAGACTATTGGAATTCATAAAGGTTACTAACATAAAAGTAAAAAGGAAAAAATATGCAATTGCATAAAAATCCGCGCTCTAGTAATAACTTTATAGCATTATAATAGTTAAAACAAATTAATATTTTCAGGCTGGAAAAGACAGTGGTTGTACAGCAGTTGTAGCTTTATTGGTAAAAAATAAGCTTTATGTGGCGAATGCGGGGGACTCTAGATGTGTGGTGTCCTTTGCCGGAAAAGCCCATGCGATGTCAAAAGATCATAAGCCTAAGGATAAATCTGAGTTGAAGAGAATTCTTGCAGCCGGTGGAAGAGTTTCAAGTGATGGACGAATCAACCATGGTCTTAATATGTCTCGAGCTTTAGGTGAAAATTTGTTGTGTATTTTAAAGTTAATTAAAAATATAAACAATGTTCAATTATTTTTAGGTGATCATATGTACAAGACAAATAGTTTATTTCCAAATACCAAGCAAATGATTACTGCTCTACCTGATGTACAAGTCATTGACTTGACACCAGAAAATGGCGATTTTATAGTTTTAGCGTGTGATGGTATTTGGAACTCGTTGTGCAGTCAGAAAGCAGTTGATTTTATATCAAATCGTATTCACTGTCCCGACATCAAATTATCATCAATTTGTGAAGAAGTAATCATAATAGTAATTAATCATTAGCTCAAATCCCAAGAGTGCTTGAATTTAAATGCCAGCACCCCGAATCTCGTGATATTCTTAAATAATAATTATAAATCTGGGGCACATACCACTATCATGGGTTCAGATAAGCTATCAATGCTATCCACACAGAAAGAGATATGGGTAGTCCTTAAAAATGTAACTTTTTAAAGGGGGCTCTATTTAAAATAAACATGTTGAAAAATAAGTGTTAACTGTAATTACATATTTCTAGTATAATTTCGGTGAAACTTCAAATTAACAAAATATTCTGTTTGTTTAACTAAATATTGTTCAAAACCAAGTACCCATAGTACAAATTTATTTTTCGTAGTTCTTGAGACCATGAGTGTAATATGGAAGTTTCACTGTACTTATTGTATAACTTAAAAAAAAAACTTAATTTGTTTTGCATAAATTGTTATAACTATGGTTCTGAATTGAATTCAGTAAAACCCTTAAAAAATGTTTTATATATTTTATAATAATCTAAAAATAAAGCATTTTCCTACAAATTCACAATCCTCTTCAATATTGATTCAAATCTTTAATTGATTTTATTAATGGACGTATCAAATTTAACGGATATAAGGAGTGCTTGTTTCCCAAAAATATTCTTGTGCTGAGCCCCCCCCCCCCTAATATTGTTCTGTGATTTGCACCTAATTACTTAATTATCTAGAATATATTATTTATCAATATCATTAACTTTTTGGTTTAGTTATTTGAAGTATGTTTGGCCCCTGATACACCAAATGCTGGAGTTGGCTGTGATAACATGACTTGTATCATTGTGAAGTTCAAACATCACCAGAAACGTTCACTTACGGATGATGTAGAAGAAGAAGAATCTGATCTCGTTACTGACTGTAAGAAACCTAAATTGGATGTGACAGCACCTGAATCTGTAGAGTAATATTGCATCTAACCTTCAACTTATCCGTGAGTCACACGCATGTGACATATTTAATTAAATTTCTCTCTTGATTTGTTATAAGATTAATGTAGACAAATTATATTGTATTTTTCATGATTTAAACTTCAATTTTATTAGAGTGAATTTTATTTATTTTAAGTAACTAAAGTTTTAATTACTTATAATTAATTTATTTACAATAATATAATATATTATATTATGAGGATGCTATGCCCGCATGATGTGTTGTTTCTGTCACTCTAATATTAAACATTTGCTACAAAATGTGCTATGTTGTTATTCATCTGTAAGATGGAGTTAACTCATGCGGTTATTTATCAAGGAGATGCTATCTGTGGATTAGTTATTTCTTGTTTTTATTTTTATACATAATTATTATGTAATTTTATATTATATACCTAGTCAATTTAAAAAGTGTTTTTTTGTTGTTTAATTTAAATAATGCAAATCGATTGTCTGAGATAAAATAAATAACGTAAAGAGTGATCCAACAATATTCTAAATAAATTTAACAATTAGGCATATTTAATACTTTAATATTAAAAATGAAAAAACTGAGTCAACATTTTCCCCAGTGTATAGCATTCTCATAATTTAGTTATTCATAAGACTTAATAATAAGTTATGTTTAAGTTTTGATTATTGTTTTATTGATATAAGGTTAATTTATTATTAAGTCCATTGTATTTTATATACAGGGTGATCTGTGTCCAGTACTACATTCATTTTAAGGTTTTTAACATGTCATTGTCTTTTGCGATAGTCATGAATTAGGTAATTTAATATAATAACTTACAAATTAAATTGATACATTACTAAATAGCATAGGTAATTAGTTAAATTAGTAAATCGTAATAACTTTTTTTTTTTACTGAAGTTTAATTATTTATAGTTAAACAATTTTGGTCATAAGCTTTATTAATCTAGTTAGTTAACACAGAGCTGTTGAGTGTTTTTATAAATTTTTTTTTATTGAGTACAATTTACTTGATTTTTTTATTTGAATTAATATTAATATGGCTTAGTGATTGCTTAAAAGAATACATACGCACACCAATGTTTAATATTATACTGAACTTGTCATTGGTGACACTAAGCATTTCGCTTACATTTTTGTTATTTAAGGAACCATTGGCTTATAATTAATTTGTTTATAGATGTTTTTAGTATGCCCATACAAGATACTAATAGAAATAAATATTTAGAAAATATCTAATTTATAAATGAACCTTATACCAATCTTTCTTCCATCATACTGATCGACTTAGTAATGCGATAATGCTTTTTAAAACTGATTTGGATTCGTTATTATGTCTACTTATGATTGGTCAGTCCAAACTTTTCCCAATTTCACCTTCCAACAATAATTTAATATGTGAGCGAACACTAAAATGTCATTAACGATGTGAAAATATTAATGTCACTGATGACGGGTTAAAATAACACAAATTTTTTTTATACATATTGTATACAATATGTTTTTGGTATTTCATAAAAAATACATGCATTTTCATAATATTTAAACACAAGATTTAATTTGTTTATTATTATATTTTAATCAAACACTAGCATTATAATAAGGGCCTATTTTAGAAATAATATTCACCAACTCTAGAATACATTTTATTTATTACTGTAATGTGTATACTTTATTCAAAATAAGATCGGTAATCGGCAGCCAACTTGTGCGCAGTGACGTAGCTTTGTTAAAAAGCTTTGGCCATGCCGTCGAATAGGTGGAGGAAATGTCTGACAGTACGTCGGACACCCGTGGACAAAAACTTGTCTATAACGACTACCATTCTTGCTATGAATAGAGTATATGCACGAAGCCATTACTCCCACATGCACTTGCAATTCCATTTACATTTAAATGTAATTATGTTCTTGATTTTTAATTGTGTGTACATATTAATAGTAAGTTTTGAGCCTCACAACTAAAGAAAAACTAATTTTATAAGTACAATTTTACAAATAATGATACTGGTGTAACATTACCTGTTTAAAACAGTGCAAATGCAAATATAAAGTATGGTGAATATTCTACTTTGTACTCACTGTTATGAATTATAAGGGCTCAGAAGTCTGATTTTTTTTCATTAGACGATGCTTTCAAAATAAAGTTTGTTTCAATCTAGATTTGAAAATCTTATCAACATAACCTATATTAAGTATTTTACAAAATTTTTTTTATTTCAATTAATTTTAAACAAATTTCTACAATTGAAAGAAAAATCACCACGTTTGTTGAATTCAGAATAAAAAAAAAAATAATTTTTTATTATTTTAAAACCATTGACGAAAGATTTGAACATTGTTAACATAAAAAAAATATTAATATTAACTTTCATCAATATAAAACTATACTACTAATTAATTATTTTGTATTTTATTATTTCTTGTAAACATTTATTGATTTATTAAATGTAATGCATTAATAGAAATGGAAAAAAATATTAATATTGGTATATACTAAACATTTTTTGTCATTGAATTCCGAGCCCTATAAATTACTAATTGTTTTTTTTTTTTGTGTGTGTGTGTGTGTACCAGAGGAAGAATATAATGTTTTATGTATTACTAATTTAATATTTATTATTAAAAAAAAAAAAAATAGAGATTAAGATTTTATTTAAAACAAAAAATGTAATATTGTCAAAATATGTCATATTTATTAATATTTCAAAACATAGAAATGGTTTTAACTTATAAAATTTATTAAACATTTTATGTAGTATTAGTAATTAATATTATAATCAAATATATTAAGACCATAATATTATATTCTATCTGTATAAGTATAAAACGTAATTTTGCTTACATAAAAATATATGATAAATAATGAACTAAACGGTTTAATAGCTTTTATATTTAAAATGTAAAAATATTCAATTATCAATATAATTATCAATATATCAATTTAAATTTCTTTAATTATTATATTTCAATGATGAATTGGCACTTCAAACAACTTCTTGATCTTCACTGAGATTTTGTCCGTTTTTGTGGTCCTTTTTCGTGGTCATTTTTTCTTTTTTTTGAAATGTCTTCCTCCGAATTGTCATTACATTCAATTAACTTTATTTCTCGTTCATCAGAATTTTTATCTGCGTCATTTTCACTTTTTTGTTCATTGTCTTTCGGCAACAGAGCATCTTTAATCATATTTTCCCCTAATTCTAGTTCTTCAGGCTTGTCATCAGTAACAGTTGTATCTTTGTCACCGTCATCAGTAACAGTTGTATCTTTGTCACCGTCATCATACTTTTTTCTCACAACATTTATTGTTATGGTATTATCATCTTCTGTATCAGAGAGCGTTATTAAAGGAATGTCATTCTCCTCAATATTAGAAACATTGTCAATCTCTTTAGGTTTATTAATGGCTCCACTGTCCTTCTCCCTTTTGTTGTTCTCCACAATGACAATATTCTCGTTCTCATTTGAGTTATTCATCATATTAGAAATATCATTCTCTGCTTTTTTTTCAATAGTATTTTCAGCATCTTTTTCCTTATGTTGTTCGTGATGTGCGGTTTTCTCAATAATTTTTTCTAGAATATTATTTAATGTAAGTTTTTCTTTCTCTTGATCATCTTTTTCTAGAGGTTTTGCCTCAGTAAAAGTTGTATCATTGTCACCACCGTCATTCTCTTTTTTCACAACTTTAATTGTTATGGTATTATCATCTTCTTCATCATCTAGAATTATTAATGGAATTTCATTCTCCGCATTAGAAACATTGTCAATCTCCTTAAGTTTATTAATGGCTCCATTGTCCTTCTCTGCTATATTTTTGTTTACTTTGTCGTTGTTTTCATCATCTATCTCCATAAGATCCATCTCTTTTTTGTTCTCTGCTAAATTATTTTCTAAGTCTCCATTCAAATCTTTTTCTTCATTATGACCCTCTTTTTCTTTTTTTTCTTCATCTTGGAGTTTTATTAATGGAATTTCCTTCTTCACATTAGAAACATTGTCAGTCTCCTTCAGTTTATTAATGGCTCCATTGTCCTTCTCCGATGTATTCTTGTTTACTTTGTCGTTGTTTTCATCGTCTATCTTCATAAGTTGTTTATTCTTACAATCATCCATCTCTGTTTTGTCATTCTCTGCCAAATTATTTTCAAAGTCTCCATTCAAATCTTTTTCTTCATTATGACCCTCTTTTTCTTTTTTTTCTTTATCTTGGAGTTTTATTAATGGAATTTCCTTCTTCACATTAGAAACATTGTCAGTCTCCTTCAGTTTATTAATGGCTCCATTGTCCTTCTCCGATGTATTCTTGTTTACTTTGTCGTTGTTTTCATCATCTATCTTCATAAGTTGTTTATTCATCATGTTCTCATTCTCTTTTTTCACAACTTTAATTGTTATGGTATTATCATCTTCTTCATCATCTAGAATTATTAATGGAATTTCATTCTCCGCATTAGAAACATTGTCAATCTCCTTAAGTTTATTAATGGCTCCATTGTCCTTCTCTGCTATATTTTTGTTTACTTTGTCGTTGTTTTCATCATCTATCTCCATAAGATCCATCTCTTTTTTGTTCTCTGCTAAATTATTTTCAAAGTCTCCATTCAAATCTTTATCTTTTTTTTCTTCAGATTCAATATTAGTTGTCATCATTACTTCTTCCGACATGGTTGAATTTAAAATCTAAAAAAAAAATATTAAGAAAATATAAAATATATTTTTTTATTAATAGAAAAAATTGCTAAACTGGTTTTCTATGTCTCATACTGTGTTTTTGATAACTTATGAGGGACCTTGTATTAAATTATCAAGCCTTAGCTAAATAAAATATAACAAAAAGTATCAACTACAAAATTATTTCAAGTTTCTATGATTAATAATTTTTGAATTATGACAAAAAATCTAAAATCAATTAATTAGAAATTGTTTTTTTTTCTTGTTAATATCCAATTACAAAGTAATTTTAATATTTTAAATTATGTGAACTCAAAATCACAGAAATTATGTTTAAATGTTTATATTTAAACCTTTAAATAATAAAAAAGATAGTCAAATGTTACTAGAAAACTCCTATAATTTTAGTTTTAATTACATACAAATAGAATATTTTCCGTATAAATGAATAAGTACAATAATTATTACTGTCGTACAAACTTCAAACAATTATTATACCTAAGGATTGTTTTTATCACCTAACTCAAAGACCTCACAAACATACCAAAGTTGGGTTTTGAAAACCGATATTATAAAGCCCAGACCTAAGAAACATTTGTTGTCGACGATGTTTCTGATTTTCGTCATAAGTGGTAACTAAAAACTTTGTGGACAACAATGTTGAAAACAGATGTTTCTTAATCTGGATGGAGCTTAATGTGTATTGTTGTATGATCAATGAACAAGAATTTCTCCCAGCAGAGTTTGTTGATCGTCCCCGTTCATGCAAAACACACTAAGTCCAAAAACATGATTTTTGAGTATGAGCTTTTGCAATTTTTCCAATCTATAATTCCATATTCTGCGTATTAAGGAAAACATCGAATGGACTTAGTTAACATTTTGAATTGTATATTAAACATCTTTAAATAATATTGGGACTTAGTTGAATACAGAATATTGTAGATATTTTCAAACTGAATTTTATATGACAATAAACCGGAAAACCCGATTTTTGGACTTAGTGTGTTTTGCATGAACGGGGACGTGATGATGGTATGGTAAAGGGACTTAGGCTGTGCCAGTTGGAGCTGAAGATTTACTTTAATATTTTGATCATACATAGCAGGTAGATAAATTACACTCATCCGACCTTTATACATAATATGGTTCTAACTAAATCATCTAACCATTTGGAAACTTATAACTGAAAATAGGTATGCAATAAATGCAGGCCGCTCAAAATTAGCGTACAACAAACTGAGCTAGCAATCGATACATAGGAGAACATATTTAAAAAAAAAAGCTTAAGCCCTCGTTTTGGAGAAGAGAAAATGAGTACCTAGGACTTGAAGAATTTGTAAAAGCTTTACCTAACTAGAAATACTAATATACATTAATAAAATATTAAGAATACGTCGCACCCGGATGTGTTGTATCCGTCTTACACACGGACGGCATCGCAAATTTTCGTTCGATAGTTTCAATAGTGTGCTGTCTGTTTTGATATTGAGAGTGAATGGTCAAATCATCAAACTTTTAGGTAACAACATTATTTGTGTTCTCTCGTCGGTTGTTTACGATATTTTAATTTTTAAGTGAATTATGAGCATTTCGAAATATTAATGTTTCACATACCTACTTACTCATAAGTAATTACCTAATTCACTCGAATATCCAAAATGACAGCACCCTATTGTAACAACTAGGTACCTATAGCGAACGAAAATTTGTTACGTCGTAGGTACGTGTGCAAGACGAACACAACAACACGTGCAGTTGCGGCGGCGGCATCCTCTTGATGCAGGGTTGCATGAAAAATCACTAAACAAATTTTATTTTATTGAATGAGACGACGGTCCCTCGATTTGATGGCCCATCATATTTCGCCGATGAGCCGTTATTAAATTAATTGATTTTTCATCCAACCCCCCCGGCACAAGTCCCTACTGTAATTTAACAAAAAACGTGATGTTTACCTCTTCGGTTGTATGGTGCAGCGTGTACTTGCCGGCCACGGGCAATCGTTTGTAAAAATGAAAAGAAAATGTTTTTAATTTAGGTAATTAAAAATAATCAAAAACCTTGAGAAACGTGTTCCATAAAAAAGTGACCAGTGACCACAGACGACAATGACGGCCGGTCAGCAGTGCGTTGCAAAATGAAGAGTTCAACAGTGCGTACCACCGCGTCGGCGACGCGTTGCCGCCATCGGCCCTAACCCCCTCACCCTCCGACCAACGACCACGTCCCTGGTGGCAGACGCCACCGGCCGAGCGCCATTTTCCTCGGGGTTCGCGTCCAATAACGGCCAATTGGCAACAATCAATATCCTACGTGTTGAGTTCTCGTTCGCCGCCCCTCGCCGTTCGCTTTCCACTCCATGACCGACCGTCGAGCACAGCAATATTGTTCCATGATTACGGGTCACCGTCTATGAGGGTAACCGTTGACCGGGTATCCTGTGCTCACAATATCTACGGTCCCTGATAGACATCACGATTGTTTACGTCCCGACGCCCGGCTCGCCACTATCCCTCAAATGACCGGCTTTTTTCTCGAATATTATTCAGAATCTTGCGTTGGACATCATCCGTCGCCGTCGCACATCTATCAGAAATAGAATAGTCACTCGGGTGACGTCGTCTTACTCACTCTCACGCACAATGGCCGTACGTCGGGAGAGAGGCGACGGGCTGCCCGACCGCTTCTTGCACATCCAGTACGAGTCCACCAAAGGTGTTGAAGTGCTGTCCGGCTTCGACCAGATGAACCTCCGGGAAGACCTCATCCGAGGCATATACGCGTACGGTAAGTCTCGTCTAACCCCGCCGCCTCTGCCCGATGTATACTAATACCTTTTGTTGTTTAGGTTTTGAACGACCCTCGGCCATCCAACAGCGCGCCATAAAGCCGATCGTCAATGGACACGACGTTATAGCTCAAGCCCAGTCCGGCACTGGCAAAACGGCCGCGATTTCCATTGCCATGTTACAGTCCGTCGACATGCAGCTCAAAGACACACAGGCGTTGTGTCTTTCGCCGACCCGAGAGCTGGCCGTACAAATTCAGAAGGTTTGTGTCTTTTGAACGCCGAGTGTTTTTCACCCTATTCGTCGTGACAATGTTGTGTAATACCGAGTGCAACAATAAATTATAAGTATAACAAGTCTAAGTGACCCAGCCGAGTTCATGATTTTTTCTTGAATTCATATCAAACCGTTTAACGATAAAATGTCATTTTAATATGTATACATTTATATTGTAAAATATTCTGTTTTGAGGCCTTTTTTATAATGGGCCCTGCACTAGCAAGAATTGTGTCTTACACTTGTAGGATATACCTAGTAGGTAATAACTTATTTCCGTATTTAACTCATGATTAGGTATATTATTGAAATTAAAATGTATCATTATAATATCTATTATAACAGTTTTAACGTAAGAACACACACAGAGAGCCTATAGCACTCTTATAAAGAATAATATTATCTGGGTTTTGTTAAATTCTAATACTAGGGCACTATAGATCGGTACTAGGTATGCTATGCCACCATTTTGCGACTAATAATATTATGTGAATATGAATTTCCCCCACCCCTCTTTATTTTATCATTGATAAATGATTCGCAAAATGGTTACATAGCATACCCATTATATGTAGAGCCTTACTAATACTAAAATTTGTTTTTAATATATTGATTTTTAAGATAATTTTGTTAGTATTTAATTGTTTAGTTATTTATAATTATAAGTAGCTTTCTCAAAAATAAAAATATTAAAAAGAAGCTTCTGACAAAACAAATAATATTATTATTTATAATACCTTTATTTCATCAATGTAATTTTGACAATGAATGAAAAACGGAAATAGTTTTAACTATATTACATTCATATACATACAATCATAAAAATGTATGGGTTTGCCCTCTTAATTATAATATTCTCAATAATTTTTTTGAGATAATTTTTTTAATTAGTTTTAAATATTTATGTCAACATTTAATGTAATAATTGTAAATTTTAAAAGCTGTTGGACATAATATTGTTTATTTTAGATAAATTATTATCTTTGACTCTAATACCAAATGTAAATTAATTTTGAAATCTCCACTACATGTTAATGTTTTCTGATATTGTTAAAATATTATTATTAATAACATTAAATACTTTATAGGTACCTACCTACTTTGATTTTAAATAATTAAAACCAATTTAAATGCCATTTATCATTAAATTAAATCATTCATAATCAATTTTCTTTATTTTAGTTTCTTATAATGATAGCTTAGCTTAGAACTTAAGTAATTTATTAATCAAATTAAATTATTATTTAGGTAGTCTTAGCATTAGGAAATTATTTGAATGTTCATTGTCATGCTTGTATTGGTGGTACCAACCTTGGTGAAGACTTGAGAAAACTGCATTTTGGTCAGCACATTGTTTCTGGAACTCCTGGACGTGTGCTTGGTATGTATAATATAGCATTGATATTAAAAAAACATGTTAATTAACTATAATTTATTGTTTTCACAGATATGATAAGACGTAAAACATTGCGTACAAGTAACATAAAAATGATTGTGTTAGATGAAGCAGATGAAATGTTGAACAAAGGATTCAAGAGACAAATATATTATATACATCGATTTTTGCCACCAAATACTCAAGTATGATTAAACTTCACATTATTTTTGATTCAGTTCAAAATGTTTTATGGTTTTTTTTTTTTTTATTATAATGTCCCCAGCATCTATGGCTACTGGATGTAACAATACATTACAGAATAATGTTTTCTAGTTTTATTTATTTCTTTAGGTGATTTTAATATCTGCTACAATGCCAAATGAAGTATTAGAAATTACCAATAAATTCATGACCAATCCTATTAGGATATTAATCAAACGGTTTGTATACATATATTTTTAAGAGACAAAAAGTCAAACATAACATATAACTATTAATTATATTTTTAGTGATGAACTGACTCTCGAAGGTATAAAACACTTCTTTGTAGCAGTTGAATGTGAGGAATGGAAATTTGACACATTATGTGATCTTTATGATTCTCTAACAATAAGTCAAGCATTCATTTTTTGTCGTACAAAAAGGAAGGTTAGTGATTTGATATAAAAAAAATGAAATTATTACTAACCTTTACCTCATTATTATTGTCTATTTAGGTGAATTGGCTCTCTGAGAAGATGAGGGCATCTAATTTCACCGTCAGTTCAATTCATGGAGATATGCCACAAAAAGAGAGGGATGCAATAATGAAAGAATTTCATTCTGGACAAACGTAAGTGTTTCCTAGCTTTAAGCAGTTATTAGGCTATATCAACTTTAAGGACTATATTATCAGAGGTATTTAAACTTTTTCTACAACTGACATTTTGTGTCTTAAGATTACAGGTTTATGTTGTTTCTGTCTTACAGATGTACAATATGGCAAATATTACATTCACAATAATACATTTTACTGTCATTTATAAAATTAGAGTTTTATAGGTAAGATTGTTATCTATGGCATCATGTAGTCTTTTGTTGATGATTTTTTTTAAGAAACTTATTATAACCATTTTTAAGCTGTAAATTTTAAAATGATCATAATTTACTTAAAATTAATAATATCGATAAAATCTTCCGAGATGCCCTAGATAATATTCTTACCTTTAAATTGTATAAGAGGTAAATTTACTCTAATTTCAGAAATTAGAGAGTAAAATGTTTTATAGTACACGTAAAATGTACGTATTGTACATTTATAAGACGAAGATAACCAATGCCGGTGTGGCATAACTATATTTAGACGATTCCCGAATTGTGTATGACATCAAGAATAATGGTTATATTATATATGTATGTAAATGTAGTATATTATATTTTGAATGAATTGTAGTTTAATTAATTAAACACTTCGCCATGGTATTACTAAGTATATTTTATGATATTATTGTGAATAAATAAATTCATGTATTTCCGTGGAACCTTCTATTTCATAGAAGCTGTTTAGATGGTAATATAAGAATCGCGGCAGTAAAATGGTTCGGACTCAATGACGATAATTCCGCAGGGTGGCCGGGCCCTAACAAGAAGTATAGCAAGTTCACTGTTAAATGTTGTGTTGAACGCATTAGTGTTTTGACGGTTATTGATGATAAGGATAACACAATATAAATTATACAAATAAAACATAAAACACCAATATTTTTTTATTACCTACTATAGTTATTCGACGATGTCGGCATGCGAAAATTCTAAATTATTTATATTTCTAAATTTATCTCATCGTCATAACTTCTTCGGTCCAGCCTATAATACTGCCACTGTTATAATACCGTAATATATGTGAGGTATCGTTCATAATTTGTGTTTGTGTTAAGGATACACTGGAAATAGTATTTATGATTTATTGATGTCTGAGTGTGCCTCAGAAATTATTTCTACCATAGGCTTACAGCGACGCCACTGATGCTACTTGTGTTTGTAAGACCAAGTGGTATGCTTAAAATATATATCTCGTATTAAGTCAAGTTTTTGGATTAGTTTTCTTTTATATATTATATTATTATATTTACAATACTTTTTTATAAATATTTGCAGGAGAGTTTTAATCACTACAGACATTTTGGCTCGTGGCATTGATGTTCAACAAGTTTCATTGGTCATAAATTATGATTTACCGAACAGTCGAGAACTGTATATACACAGGTAATTTATTTGTATAGAGTTCTACCACAGAACAATATAGAAACGACACTAGTTTACCTGATTGGGCCATCGCATATCTAGGATATTGAGTATTGGATTCCAAAAGTTGAAATTGTATCTGTAATCTATTAAGATATTGGTAATGTGTATCTCTCTTTGTTACAAAAATAGAAACTCTGTAGTAATTGGCAGTATTATAATCTTGTTTAAGAGACGTTACACTGAAGTGTGTTGTCTCCTTCTTACAGGTGCGTAACATAGCACTCAGCAGATCATGTTTAACTCTATTAGTAAAAATAAGAGTAAATTTAATCTTATAAAATGTAAAGATAAGATCATTATCTAAGGCTTCTCATAAATTCTTCTTAAATTTAAAGCGATTTATGAGTATTTTAAAATTGTAAATTGTGTGTATATCATAAAATACTCATAACTCGTTTTAAAATTAAAATATAACAAACATCCTATGAAATGCCCTAGATAATAATCTTATCTTTAAATTATATAAGAGGTAAATTCTCTCTAATTTTTAAACTATAGAGTTAAATATAATCTGCTGAGCTTAAAATTTGCTATGTAATGCACTTGTAAGACGGACACAACAAATGCCGGTGTTATGTCCTCTTAAGTACAGTGATTATTTACAACTTACAAGTAATTAATTGTATGTTTTAAAATGAATATCAAATAAAATATTATCCTGTGGTAATATTTATATATATTTATATCATGATCTTATTAGCTCGTGGTAACTATAGCACACCTCCCTGGATGATAGCTATTTTTTCCCATATTTAAGGCCACTATTGCACAATTTTGCCAAGGCATTGTGTCTACCCTTAAGCCTGATACTACAATAGGCACATGAAATATTTCTACTGTTGTCAGATAAGAAAACAGATCGCATTGATAGATATAAGCAGCAAAATAAATTTGTCACAAAATCTATGTCTTACAATAAGTAGTAATAAGCTCAACATTTATTTTTCTACTAACTTTTAGTCTTTAGATATACTTATTTATTCATATTGTCTATTATACTATATACATTTTTTGTTTATTTCTTTTTTTAGGATTGGCCGTTCTGGAAGATTTGGTCGCAATAGTGTTGTAATTAATTTTGTTAAGCTCGAAGATATTACAATTTTACGTGATATTGAACAATATTATTCAACACAGATTGATGAAATGCCTATGAATAGTGAGTAACAATATTGTTTGTTTTTTGTGTAATTGATTAACAATATGGATACTTCGGATACATACCTATAAGAGGACGCTACTCGGACATTTGTCTTTTTTGTCTTAAAAGTGTGCATCATAGCAAATTGTATGCTCAGCAGATCACGTTTAGTTCTGTTAGTTTAACAATTGGAGTTAATTGACCTTTAATGAAACTCGATGGTAAGAACATTATAATATGTGTTATCATACATTGTTTTTTTACAAAAGTTAAATTGTTTAGTAACTTATGCGTACATAACATAGCGTAAATTAGAAATGCTCATAATTTGCTTAAAAACAGAATAACCGTAAAAAACAAACATACAAATACAGATAACGTTCTTACCATCAAGTTTTATAATTGGTCGATTCACTCTAATGTTTAAACTAACTTAGATAAACGGAATCTGCTGAGCGTAAATTTTCTGTTATGCACTTGTAAGACGGAGAAAACACATGGGTGTGGCATCTTCTTAGAATATGATAAAAAGCTTATGAGATACCCTAGATAATAATCTTATCTTAACATTTTATAAGAGATAAATTCACTCTAATTTTTAAGCGAATAGAGTTAAACGTGAGCGAAAAATGTACTATGTTACACAATTTTAAGACAGAGAGAACAAAATATGGATGTGTAGCGTCCTCTTAAGAAATACTAATGATTATGTACATGTCTATTTTTAACTGAATTTTGTATTTGTAATGGTTACGAACATTTACATAGCATATTGTCAACATTTTAATAATATTGTTATTATTTTCAGTTGCTGAAATGCTTTGAAGACCCACAATCCAGCCTAATATTTTTGATACCGTCAAATAGTTCAACTTGGGACATGAGTTAATTTTGAGACAGAACAATTAATTTTACAGTAATTCCTTGTGGATGCACGGTATTTGAAATAATCATTTTTTTATCATTGTTTTTTTAATCCTTAAGGAAAGACTGGTGTTTATTTTATTTTATTAACACATGTTTTATTTACGTTTTTTTTCTATAAATATACAAATACTTTGTTAAAACTAAAATTGATTGAATTTTTTTTTCCAATTACCACAGAACTACATTTTTAAAAAGTTTTTATGTGTGATTGGCATTGAAAACATGATTTTGAAGCATTCTTAGTATACTGGTCCAAGTTGTAGCACACTGCGTTCAACTTGGGAAAAAATAAAAATATATAATCAAGTAAAACTAAAATATTAAAAACTATAAAAGTGTTAATAAGCAATCTAAGAGTAATGAACTAATGCATATTGTTCATGTACAAATATGCAGTATTTGGTAAATTACTTTTAAAAAGTAATACAAGTTACATTTAATATTTTTATTTAAATTACATTCGTTTTATCCAGTATTACTTTTATCACATTACGTTACTTATTCTTTCCAAAAAGTAGGGCATTACAAAGAATATTACTTTTTTTTTTTTAAATTAATTACCTACAAAAACAGTGTATAACGACTAATAAGTAATGGTATAATGTTTTACTTTATAGCGTTATACTCTTATACAAATAAATGGTTTAGAATTTAAGTATAACATTGATGATGTAGGTTAATGACTTAATTTTACAAATAAACAGAATGTACAAATATTAATTCCTGGGATATTTAATAATTAACAATATTAATATAATTTTGCTATAGTAATATGTGTTATGGAACTAGCCAACACTGTGTTAGGTTGTTACTAAAATAATGCAATGGTCAAGCAATAAAAGAAAAAAATAATTTTAGAACATTATAATGTACATTTTATAACTTAATTATAACATCAATCATGACATCACACATAATAAGTATTTTAAATATTATGTCCATCGCAACAATTAAAATATGTGATGGTTAAATTTATATTCCGATGGTGAAATGGCTTATAGCAGAGGTATTCAAATTGTGGGTCGTGGCTCCGAGGGGCGGCGTTTTAAGAAGAGGAAAAAAACAACAATGAAAGTTAATATTATATTGTTTTATTCTAAGCATAAAATATTTGATTTTAGTTCTCCGATAATATTTTCTTTCTGTGACCACAATAATTTGAAGGTCCCCACTAAAGAGCTGTGAAATGAAAATGTTTGAATACCTCTGGCTTATAGGATTAAGTTTTAGGGGTAATTTTATAACCTGTCCAGTTCATCTTCGCACTCGGCAACCATTACAAATTTAAAACTGGTGAACAAAAACTATATTATATTAAAAAATATATCATAAATATTTATAATGCAATACCAACTTAAACGATCGAATATTGATGAAATGAAGAAAATTATAAGAACATATTTACTTAATATAATAACTTATACCTAAAATACGGATTTTGAAGCACTAAAAAATTATTTCAAAAGCTTAAAACATAATAGGTTTTAAAATAAAATATTATCTATACAATGTTTACACTATTTAATGTTGCTGTACTTTTTCTTTTGATGGATAATCTGAAATTTAATTAACTGTTTTAAATAATTTATAAAAATAAATAACATTGTTTCCATATATCCTTTAAGATGCATTGAACAATTAAAGGTGTTTTAATTTCCAAACAAAATCTTTGTCCACTATCTCACAGAGTTAAATTTCAATTATATTTAAAATTTGAAAAACATTAATACCACAAGTATTTTTTTAAATAATTAGTAGACTAAAATTGGTTAAAGCCTGTAAAAAAATAAGTATAAAAAAAAGCATAAAATCCAAAATTAACACAAAAAAAACAAATTAAAATTATGTATATTTATTCTATTATTATGAATCACATTTATAACTAATTAAGTTAGTTTTTAACTGATCAAATTGCCATCAAAATCCGTACTTATAACTTAATGTTATTTCAATTTGATGACTACAAATTTATTATTTTTATATAGTACTGTAACAATGGTTATAGTGAATTTATGAACCCATTATCTGTGATGTTACTCAAGGGAATGGGTAATACAATCTATACCTTGCATATGCTATTGTTTGTATTTATATGAAAATGTGTTTGTAAACATACATTCAAAATTTTATTTTTAGAAAACTGTATTAACAAGTAACAATTTATAGTTCATCTAAAGAGAGTGATTGGAAAATTTTCAGTCACCAAGTGTTCGTCTACAAAAATAACAGAAACATTGACTTCAAACTCTGAAAAAAAAAAATTAATTAATATTCACATACGAAGCACATTATATACAGAGTTATACTTTATATTGATTAATAGTTAATAACGATCAGTTAATTGGAATCAAAAATTATGTACCTAAACCAAATCATGCACTTAACAGAAGCGTGTATACAATTTTCTTGAGGAGGGGGATCTTCTAAACCTACCATGTTGCCTTAAATTATAATAATTTGTTTAAATCATCAATACAAAACATGTTAGCAAAATGTACTATCATATATAACATACATGTTAATATGTTACCCATACGAGTAACTAGACCTTTAAGTTAGTGGGAAGTTAGGGCTTCTACCCTAGCATTTTTATAATAAGTAAATTAAGTTGAGGGCTCCACTTATGGAGATTGAAGGAAGATGATAAATTATATTTTAACAAAATAGTTTAAAATATGATTCTGTTTTAAGTAAAAGACTGCTATTAGTGTCGCAAGCGATTGTTGTCCGGTCTCTCGTTAAGTCAACGAAACTTAAATTATTAATTGTTTGGACATTTATTTCCTGAATATTTAATTAAAATAATAAACTTAAAATTATGGGATGCTACTATGAATACTTTTCTATATAATGTCTGTGTTTTGTACAACAAATTCTGTCCTCACTTAGCAAACGATCAATCAGAATAAATAATAAGCAAATGCATACAAATCTATGCTCTAGTAATTACATATTATTAATTTTTTATCTGATGATCGCTCTATACAGAACTCCCTGAACCATCATCCAAATATGAAATTCAACATTGATAGTATCATATTTGGATAGGCGAATATAGCAAATAATGTAAAAGCGAATTTATAAACTTGAGTATTATACAATTTTATATATTATACTATTTTTGGTCTTAAAATTATAATTTTAATATAAACTAAATGTTAATTTTGATTATATTTTTAATATGTATGTGTTGTCTCTATCTTAGAAGTGCTTAACATAGCAATTGTACACTCAGCCGTCATCTTTCATCTCTTTCACCTTTCATCTCAAGCCTCAACATTATCTGTGTTTGTATGTAGATTTTTATCAATTATTCAGTTTTTGTAAGTGAGTTATGAGCATTTTTAATATACGCTATGTTATGTACGCATAACTTTCCAAAATATTGAACTGTTGTAAAAAAAAAACAACATACGAACACAGATAATGTTTCTACCATCAAGTTTCATAATAGGTCGATTCACTCTAATTTTCAAACTAACGGATCTAAATGTGATCGGCTGAACGTAAATTTGCTATGTTAAACACTTCTAAGACAGAAACAACACATGCAAGTATGGCGTTATCTTAATGACATTAAAAATATAATGATATTATTACGGGTTATACACAACATTGATTCATTAAATGATTCACTAAAATTGAATGAACCAATCCATGGGCCAATAAATCATGTTAAGGGACCATTAGTTCGCTATTATTCATTAAATTTGTATTGATTGTTTACTCAATTTTGCATTACAATTTTAATTACAGCCCACAAATAGTTTGTAACAAAACAAAACCAATAATACACTAAATATAAATAATGGCTTATTTTTCTAGTTATACATATAGAATAAATCTTTGTACAAATGTAAAAATAACTTTGGGTTTTTCATTGCTAGGTATTATAAAAATACACAATTAAACATCTAATAAAAATATGTTGGCCATTTCTTGATTTATTTTAGAAACACTTGAATAGAAAAAATGACATGGTCGGCATGGGAGGGTTGGCCTAAATGTCTACGAATATAATAGCTACAATAAATAAATAATTTGTTTAAATCCATATGAAAATGGTTATTCGATGTAAAATTACCTATTTTAAAATTTGTTGTTTTCGTGGTGGAACAAGAAAATAACCTTGGAAATATCATGTAAATTGGAATTGAGATACCCGTTGGTACATTTCCTTCAGCAACTTGAATGTTTTGAATTTCAGTGGCTATAAAATTATTTAAGTAATGCAATTAATACAATTTTAACTTTAACTTAAAAAAGCACACAACACAAATAAACGTTTTCATCAAACTATTATTTAATACTAAATTATTATATTATTAGACCAATTAAAAACTATTTGTCAAAATTCAATGTAAGAATAAAAATTATTGTTTAAGAAGATATTGGGGTTTTTTTTAGAATGGTCATGTCTCATGTGATATCATTGGGCCAGGCTGGATATAACTGCCTATCTTATATGTGTAAAAATTGCTTACTTTATACAATGATTTGATTTTTGATGTTTGATTTACATATACATTGGTGACTTTGTGCTTAAGACAAATTAGTAAAAGAATTTTAATAAAACGTTTAATTTTTTTTGAAATATTGTTAATACTAAGAGATAATGGCAGTGCACCATATTGTGTTGTAATAAGTAGCTGCTGTGGTTACAAAGGCGTAATTAACGAAAATTACTATTTTTAATAATTTACTATTTAAAATTAAACACTTTAGACAAAGTGTAGACCCATAAACATCTTCAGTGCATAAACGCGCATTAAAAATCCAAAATATAATTTGAAGGTAAGTAAATTATTGTGTGTAGCAAGACTTTTACATCTATTAAATAGGGAATTATGGCGAGCCCCGCTCAATGACGTCACGCGTCTTTATTCAATTTCTCATAACTCAACTCATGTGAGTAGAAAAGTTAAACATAGGTATACCATTTTTCTTAGAATTGAACATTTTTTAAAAACTTTTTTTGTGTTAAATGCTCTTTTAAGTGAGATGAGAAGATTTACCATCTTTTGAAAAACCTTCGGCACAACCACAGGTCTCAACGCGCACCAATTGTACATCTATTGATTTAATGGGGATATCAGAATGTTCAATTTTCATCTAGAAATATATAAACAAATATTTAAATTAACTATAAAGTATGAATAATTGAATGCAGTATACATCTCATATTATCTCACTTCTCCAGTAAATGGCTGCATAATTGAACAGATAACCGAATCGATTGAACCAACAATGTGAAACTTTGGTATGTTGGAACTATCATTTACATTTGCCAAAGTATTTTGATTTATCACAAATTTGTCCACTTTAGATGACAGCATATTTAAGCATGGCTAAAACAAACCGTAACAAATAAAAACACTCTATAACATTTTATGTGGATCGGTTTTGGTCGTCCGTCAACGATTACCTACATTATTTTCGACGACAAACTCTAGCGTTTTGTGAATGTCCTTGTTCAAGAAATTCCTCTTGATGACGGCCTTTAGCAGGTACTGGACATTAATGAACACGCCGTGATAGGACTCGTACAGCACTTTGTTCAGGAGTGGCGTGACTGGCGCTTCGAACGGTATTTCTGTGATACCGCTCGGAAAGCGGCCGGCGCGGGCTATTTCCAACGAGCACATCATCAACTGGACTGGCTGAAAATTCGTCAACAACCGTGGGTAAATAATATAGTGGTGGGGACGTGACATGGACGCGCGTATACCATACCTTGACAGAATTGTAGAAAGCGTCGAAAGCGCCAACGTTCTGCGTGCTGATCTGTAGGTCGACCGTGCCCTCGATGGTCATGAAGACGCCTTCGTGTTTGACGTCCGTCGGCGTGTCGATGACCACCACCCCGGCGATCGTGTCCTGCGAACATTTTCGTACGGATTATCTACGATATCATTGACGACCATCGCTGACGATAGTCACCGGCGTACTTACGCCTTCGCGATACACCTTGTTCGACCGCTTCAGTTGTATGTCCAAGTTTACGGCCATGGCTACGATTGCGAGGAATTCCGTGGAGCAAACCCGTGGGCGGCGGCGGTGAGCCCCGTCGTACAGTAACGCGACGCGAGTCTGATGTGGCACTAACGTCGGACGTGTAAAATATGTCTACGTAATATTATTTTTTATAATCGTATGTATTTTACGTTTAAATTAGTCGACACGGGGCAACAGGCGGCTGTGGCACGGCTTCACAATATTTTTGTTATTATTTTGATAACAATTACAAGACGTAATAATCACCATGATTATTTATCACTTGTTATTATAATCATTTCTTAAAATGCTGTTATCGTATTGTTGTCGATGAGTGATAACAATGTTTGTTGTTCACTGACGGCAATGTGATAACGACATCTTGTATCGCGAGATTACTAATTGATAATAATTAATAGTTAAAATAAATAATTTTACTGTATTGTTATTTTGTCTAGTCTAATAACTTCAGACGTTTATCTAGGCGACGTTTCAATATTGGTCGTGTCTTCGAGGTTCAACGCAGTCACGCCTCGAGATCAACAAGTTTCGACTCTCAAAAAAGTCTCATTTCGATCTGAAGATCAAAAAATCGACTGAAACCGGTAGTCGTAAGGAGTTACCTACTACAACTTGTTATATACCCAACTTTCTCACCAACTAGGTGAGCCCCTTAACCGAGAGGTCCGTACATTCTCGAGTTATTTGACCGTAGCCGGCAGGTGTGTGAGTTGTCATCTTTTATACTATAACATAATATTCTAATAGACCTATATATTGTATAATAGGTACGTAGAACCTAGAATAAGTTACCTATTTTCAATTTTCCTCCAAATATTAAAAACATGTATTATTTTTTTAATTTCACAAATGTATTTTATTGTATTTTTTGTATGAAATTATGACACATATTATTTTATTTGTGTTTATTATAATATAATATACAATTTACAGTCATAAATACCTAACACTCTTAGTACTAATTATATAGGTAATTATTAAATGATAATTTGATTGTTAGGATAATTATAACTCTTCTTGATATATAAGGATTTATTATATATGTTTACTGAGAGTATGCAGTCTTGATTTTACTTTCAAGTAATCATTGGTAAAGTCACATGAAAAATTGATTGCTGTTCTTTAGCAATGACTGTCATTTGTGTTTATTCACCTGAAATAATGTATTTTGGTAACTTTACATTCTTACATGTTAACCACAAACTATATATATTATTTGTACTTATATAGTGAAACTTCCATAAGACAAAGTTTAAAATTTAATAGTGAAAACATTTAAGGCTCAGTCAAACACAAAGCGGTTTGTCCGCGCGGACAGCGAACCCGTACACCATGGCAGACTGCTTTCTGTTTGACCGAGCCTTACAAAAACCAGTTTTTATTGATAAGTATTTCGATAAGAGTGAAACATCGAGTTCGTTTATTTGAGATAAATGTTACATGTAATTAAACAATGAAGAAGTCGTCGTGGTTGCTCAAAAATAATTCGTTAATGAAGTGTTCCGTATATATAAAAAAATGAATAATATATTACCTTTTTTTTCTGCTTTGTCAGTTTTGCCAACCAAGAAGACATAATTGGTTCATTTGTCCAATCGGTGTGGCTAAAATCTAAGTGATCCTATTGATATTAGGGCCATCCCCTTATTAAACGCCTGATGGTAAAAAGTCGTGTATTACACAGGTTTCATTTTTATTTGTCATTAGTAACTTATTGGGGGAATGCTTTTAGATGGTCGTTTTAATTTAGGAATGTTGGGACGCTTTTTCCAAGCCTCTGAAAAAAAAATTAAATTTATGGTTCAGAATGTATCACTATTTTTGATATTTATATCACTATTTAATACAAAATAGTTATAAATTATGGTTATTAAACATAGCGTAGAACAATCATTATAGAACCAAAAAAATAATGTACAATTTGTAAATATATAAAAAAAAAACTGATCAACTTATAGCATACCCATTAGTTGTGATAGTTTAGTGTAGTTAATTCGATATGGATTGGGCAAATCAAATTGTTGGTATTTTTTGCGCTTAAAATGTTGTGAACCAATTTTTTCTCCAAGAAGTATATCATTAATCCATAGAATATTAACCACTCGTATTTTTAAAGATACAGCTTTTTTTATCATTTCACCTTTTAATCTATAATAACAAACGTAAGTACATTTAATTATTTGGTAAAAAATTATACAATCTTAATTAAATAATAGAGTAAGACACAATTTATAGTATTTACACTTAATGGTGAAAACCATTTAAACCATCTAAAGGTTTTCAACCTTTTTAAGACTGCCGCCTCCAAAGAATCAAAATATTTAATATCGCTTCGTTTATAAAATAGGCGGAGAGAGGAGCAGCTGAATTGAAAAACAAAAAGACGTTAGTTGTTGTATTTGTATATTTTGGGCTATTATATATATTGCTGAGTAAGTTTAAAATTATTTTTAAGATACTACAAAAAAAAAATATTAAACGCTTAGTGCATATTTAGTGATATTTTAGTTTTAAGAGTATATTTCTTAATTTTTGCCATTTGATAATTCATAATAAGTTAATAATTACGATTTAAAAATTTGGCAACAGTAAATAAATATATATATTACAATGTATCACTTCTTTATTTTGAGAGTTTTCATTAGGTATTATTGTATTGTGTTTTTCAAATCCTTAATTGACATGTCCCGTTTTTATCATAAATAATTATTAAAAATTATAAAAGAATATAAATATAAGTATTTAGATATCTTGTTTGTAACAAGATAACACATAGCTGCCGGCGGCAGGACACAACTGCCGACCGGAGTCGGTAGCATCGGCTTTGGTCGCCTATTGTCATTGCGACTACCAGGCATCTTGGAGGGGGCAATAGAGCCTCAGCGAATGAGCAGCCATCCGTTTTCTCGGCGAACAAAGTATATATAAAAATATTAAGATAAGACAGGGACATTTACTCAAAACCGGCTTTCAACAAAATCGGTTTAGTTTTTTTGACTTAACTCAGAACTAATAAGCTTAAGTAGTAACTTAAAGTTTTCATCAAATGTTTTATGTAGTTTTAAAAATATTTTGTCTCTATTTGAGTTGTTTATAACGATGACATATTTTCAAATCAATAAATAAATTTTGATTGAACAAAAAAATTGAAACTTTTCTCTACTTATATAAGATATTATATCATTGTACAATAACATTTACCAATGTCACGTTTTCGTTAAAATATTAATTCAACCTACTAATAATAGAAACTTTAATAGCAATAATATCATAAAATAAACTTAGTAATATAGGCTGAAAGACTTTTTTCGCTCAGAATTGTTTTTTTGTGTACAATAATTCTAAGAATTTAAATTTAACACATTCATTACAGTGGAACACTAGACTGTATGTACAGCAGAGGTGTTGCCCACCTTTCATTTGTTGCTAATAAATAAATATTATAAGCAATACTATTATTATTAAGAGGACGTCACACCCGCATGCGTTGTCTATGAAGACCTCGTTCAATTTTGGTGTTTGAATACAAGCACCTATTACAAAATTAAAAGATGACAATATTTAAGAAGGCAAGACGTTGAGTTTTTAAAAAAAAAATTTAATTTAGTAAAGCTAAAGGTATTTTAAAAATGTTGACATTTTTGCTATTTCTTAATGATATAATGAACGTTATATTGGGTATAATGGAGAAAACGCCAACAACTTGCCCTCAGTAATATTGTCATAATTCAATTTTATAATAGGTATTTTTAAAAGAACCAAAATTGAGCGATTTATACTCAGACTGCGTAATCGCATTTTGTCTATATCGTAAGTTGTGTAAGACGAAGACAACACATGCGGGTGTAACATCCTCTTAATATTTAAATGTTTTAATAAATTATGAAACATGGCGTATTATACAAAATAGTCTACATATTATAACATATTATTCATCTGAGCAGCCCCGAAATATATCAAGTTTTTGGCGGTACATAACCAAATGTTTGATGTGATGAAAATTTAAAAAAATTTTAAAAGAAGACATAGGTTGTGCGGTTAGCTATTGAATTTCGTAGAGCCTAGAAACGCGATTGGTTAATAAATTGGGCCGTTTTTAAATATTTGTATCGTATAACTTGGAAAATGACAATGAGCTCCCTACTCCCCGACCCCAAAAAAAAATTCTAGATCCATCACTGCATAACATTATAATAATTGTTCTTCATAGAAAAAAACATTTAATATACCTTTGAAGATGTACTTGGCTGTTTATAATCATGAATTTTAAATCATTTGTATATCAGTTTTTTTCCAATTTTAACTTTTCTATTTCCGATTTTAATTGGCTGGTTAATTTAATAATATGAAATTAGTAAAAATATTCAATACTTGATTAGAACCAAACCTAACATTTAAATTAACTAAAAAATATTAATTTACTTGAGCTTGACGGGTACACGTATACTTCTTTTTGCAACAAAATACTTTTACTTTGCTCTTCGTTAAACTTGTAATTTTTTGCAGATTTTGTATAGGATGTGGTATACTGTTTTGTATAAAAATAGCAATAATAAAATTACATAATATAATATTGAAGTTTAAAAATTGCAATATTTTAAGAGCTAACAAGATTACTTACTCTTTCTTTCTATTAAGCTGATATGAAAATAAGTTGTTAACTACATCATCAATAGCAATACGGCTTTTTTTTAAGCTATCCTCCTAGGTATTCAGTTTAGATGTGAGTTCTTCGACTTCAATCTTGTAGATTTGATTGAGCATCCAACCAACATTTAATTGCTTCCTAAAACAAGAATTCTATATTAATTATAAAGATAAATTATTGATAAGTGGTTTTAGAGTTTATGTCCTATGAATAGAAATCTTTTTATACACATATTATGTTGTTAATTAATCCTGATAATTTGTTGCTGTAATAAATTATTTTTATTGAATTATTATGTTTTTCATAATTTTTTTTTTTTTAATTTTTGTTAGATAACCAAATTAAGAATTGGAATTTGAATTACTTTTCTATGAATTTTAATTTCCTATAAAGCATTATATATATATATTTATTCTATATTCTATATTATATTTAACTTTGTAAGATCTATTACATGCCAGACATCAGTATATACTATACCCTGTTCAAAATAAGAAGCGACCTGATTTACGCTTGAAAACCGGTTTTGCTAGTGGCCACCTGGTCACTTCTTATTTTGAACAGGGTATATATAGACGTTGAAGACCAAATTGTAAATTAGTTTAATAATTGTAAAGCTTTTAAATTATATATATTGACAGTAATTTTATTAAAAATTTAAACGAATCTATTTTAAATAGGTTTTATTTTTAATTGATATTATTATGATTTGGATTAGTACTGAAAATTGATATCCAAGTTCAAATAATAAAAAAAATTTTATATTTTGTTTTGTTCAAATTAGCTAACGTGAAAAAATTTTGACTTTGACCACAAGCGAAAAAATATGCTTGTTTACTAAATCTATATGCTTGATAGCCAAAATCAGTAATTATATAACAAGATGTGGAATCATATACAAGTAGTAAATAACTAATTTTCTAATAATTTTTAAATTATATACAGTTAATTTTTTACACAATATTCTTTGAACGTACCTATAAAAATATCTACTTTAACTAGTCCTTAAAGTTCTCCTTTGGTTTTAACTGTAAACCTCTCATTTCCCGATGGATGAAGTCTGACCAATTCATGTTCATATGCAGGGGCTCCACGATTTGGAGATGTATTTGAGTATTTCGAGCTTTGGATAAAAATATCACAAAAAATTAAATTTTTTTCAAACAACAAGTCTATATTAAAATATGTTTCACCTAAATATGCAACCATCCCAAAATACAAGCAGAGTGGAATATGTCCCCACATAGTTGTATCTAGAATAAATTCCTGAAAGTTCATTGCAAATTGTGCAAGAGACAATCTCACTGAAAAAAAAAAAAGAATTAATTAATTTGAACTCAATTAGGTAAATATTGTATTCAAAATCATGTATATCATTAAAATTAATAAACATTACTTAAAATATAAATGTAGTTTAGTATATCTGACACACACACACATAAAATCATTAGAAACATATTATGATAAAACGTTCATAGATGTCAGTTTAATCATAACAATTTAATGAAGTGACTAAACAATTTTTTTTGAATAATTCAAACTATCCATTAAAGTAACACAGAATAAACAGTTTAAAGATTAAGGCCCGGGTTTTCAGTCATATTTAACAGCTAGTTAGAGACATTAAACTATCAGTTAAATTTAACAGAGATTTAACTGAAACTTTCAGTTTATCAGTTAATGGTTAAACATAACTTTAGGATAAAGTGTTGGTTAAGTTATCTATTACTTTTTCTACTTGTTAAACGTTTAACTGAAGGATTAAAACATAGAGTTCATATTGTAATATTATATAATATAATAAAAAAATAAGCTACCTCATCATTATATGATTGTATTGTAGGTACTACTTAGGTTCAAAATATATACATTTGATATGTACCTGACCACGCTATGTTTTTGTCGTTCCATGAGACAGCATTCCTTATTCTCCAAAACTCTATTTTTTGAGGTGCAAACTTCAACAGCAATTCCTTCTCATTAAAGGAAAAATTTGTAGAGCTTACAAGAGCCCGTTTTTTAATGATTGAAGCTGATTTTTTTCCCATAGTATCAATAGATGTACACAGTACCTATTATATTATGTATATTCTATTAAAATAATTAAAAATATTAATCAATAATTATTAGTTATTTTTAAATATGAACTCAAAAATGTGAAAAAAATATTAACACGGGCAAATGGGCAATACCTAGGTATCTAAATAATGATAATGCAATAAAATGTAATGGTTGTAAATTTGTAATGATAACAGTAATTTTGATCAATCACGAGAGACGAGAGTGACTTCTTATACCAAAGTAATTAATATAAAGTAATTAATGTCCACTATCAATACCTTAACTTCTAGAAAATTATCTAGGAGATAACTATCTGAAGGATTACTACTGATAAACGGAAGGCAGCACAACCATAACTTTATCTGCCAAATAAATTTATCCAACAGTTACTTATCTAGCAGTTAGACATACTACTGAAAAACCGGGCCTAATTGTTGTTATTAAAATTAAAATATATTGTTTTCATATATCCCTGGCAAACACCGGATAATATGGGACAATGTTTTCCATCCCCAACTCTATAATATATAGTGATGGGAATAATCAAATGACTACCTAGTAATAAATATATTTCATAATCGAATGATTTTTTTTTATCTCACTACCTTATAGTCATTGGTTTTATATGTATAGTGTATAGATTTTACGAATTAGGTATCATTCAGTTGAAGCGTATTTATTATTATTATTTACCTAAAATTGGTTTTTGTCTTTAAAATTAAACTATAAATTACTGTACTGAGAATCTATTCGATTGTTTTATTCTTCAAATGATTTTTAAAATAGATTGATTTGATGAATCCATTACTAATTATACATAGTGACTGCTGAGCGCCCAGTATAAACAATTAATAATAATAAAGAAACCGAAGTTGACACGCAGTTCGCACAATGCAATAATAGTTGACAATGTTTTAAATACAAAATATATTTACATATACTGTAATGATAATTATTATGAACTGCACCGACCTCCTGTGTCTGTCAATGCCACAATTAATTGACGGGGACCGGCGACCGTTTGGCGTTAACTACGTTACGTATTTTCCGTGTTTTTCAACTAACACTGCTTTCTAAAATAATTTTACGACAGGACTGTTTACCGTTCGGCGTTCACCGCTGGGCAGGGGTCGTTTAAACAGAATAAGAGATGACGACGGCGACGCACCGTTCGCTAACAAACTCGCCACTGAGGAAATTCTGTATCGGCAAACGTTGCAAACGTTCGATAACATTCGGAACGTCCGTTTGCTAAACGAAGCTGTAAACATTGCAGTCTGCAGACGCCGTGATGCAGCGTTCGGTCTGTTTAGTTCTATGGTTACTGAACGAACGACAATACGATATGAACGAGTTCGTCTAACTCGTCGAAACGTCAAAAGAACGAAAATCAAAATGAACCTAATTTATTTATGAATGAACGAACTCGATATTCGTCCGAGGCCCGAGCACACGGAACGCGGTCTGTCGCGGCGGGCTGTGAATCTGTGATATCGTATATTATATTATAATATTATGATTACGTCGACGGTCAAGGTCAAATTCTGTATCTAATTACCCCTGCCCCCTGCTACAGCCTACAGATCGTGTGACCATGTGTCCGGGTCTCGGGTGTTCACAACTTATTCTATTCTGTGGTACACTGCAGGCCGGCGTCCGGCGAGAATATACGCCATGGGCGTGTTTACGGATATAACCAACCGCCCATGGGCCATACCTGACAACCATTATAATATTAATAATATTATTAAATTCTTATCGCAGACAATATTTGCAATATCTCGATTCTCGGCTATCTGATGACAAAAGTAATTATTAGAATTAACAATCACATTTAGTGCATAGTTTCATACATCTAAAAAGTTTTTGAAATTTTTCCGGAAAAAGAGGTGTTTGGCTGTCGTTCGACATATTATTAGACATTATTATTTTAATTATAATGATTAGGTACCTATCTATTTATTTATGAAATGTCTTATAAGTTTTATGCCATTTTTATTGTTTTTTTTTTTTTTAAGACATTATTGATTATAATCAGTTCGAGTAGGTACATTTAATATATTATGAAATTTACCTAGTTTAAGAGGACGTTTCACCCGCATTTGTTGTCTCTGTCTTACACACGGGAAAGAAGCGAGAAGGCTATGTCATCGCTAAGAAACGAAATTTTCACCACATAACTTTGGCCGTGCAATATCGTTTTTACTTTTTTGATACACTTATACGAAAAAAGTTCTTATTGTTTCAATATCCATTATTATTTGTGTTTTTCAAACTTTAATAACTTTTTTTGAAGTTCCAAAAAAGATATTGCACAGTCAAAGATCTCCTTTTTATGTGGTGAAAATTTCGTTTCTTAGTTACCTATCAGTTATCACTGTAACCCTCTCGGTATTTTAGAGCATTAAAATCCAAACCCTAATTAATATTATTGTTAGATAGGTACCTAGGTATCTGGTATATAATTATATATTTGACATTCATCATCACTCGTCTTCAAGACATTTGAACGCCGATGGCGGGTGCATGATTAGATACCTACATTATCTAAAAAAAATTATTCCTCAACGTAAATACTCGCCACTGGAGTATAGGTACTGACTGCAGTCTATATTCTACACATAATATTCAGGGCCTATATTTATTTGTTTTGTCACTTTTCCTTGTACACGGTACATTGAATTATTGCTCCTAAGTTTTATAACGGCACACAAACACGAACAGGGGACTTCGACCTTTTTATTTAATTAAAAATGATCATATTAAAGCGGGCGTACCTATATCGATTGCGCCGAAATTACCTTTTTACCTGAAAAAATCTATCGATTGCGCCGCGTATCAACTCCGCCGAACTTTTTTACATTATACAGTAATAACAACATGTAAAAGGCTTATGTTTACATTTATCTTAAAATATATTTTATTTCATTAGTAGGTACCTAATCACTAGTAACCTACACACTATAACTTACTGTAATTTGTAGTTAACTAGTAACAAAATAAGTTGAAGTAGAATAATACACGAACAATGAACATATAAGTTGAACTTTAAACTGTCCAACTGTATCTATAACATAATATTATAGGTACACAGCTCGTATATTTAGTCCAGCGGAAATCGCGTATTATCGCAACGGACAACGGTTTTTATATCTTAATCAATTTAATCTATACAAGATTTATGAAAAATGATACATTTTATTACATGTAGGTACTAGGACCTTCATGGCTACATACAATAAAAGTAAGCATAGGCGTGTGTACGGTGGCAGCCTAAGGGTGCCTGGGCTGCCCCTGCAATTTTTGAAGGGTACCGGTCAACCGAGTTTTAAGTCAGAGGGTTATAAGTTATAACATCTCTTTTTTTTGAAAAACTTGATTTTTTTGTGGGTATAATTATAATTACCATTTTTTAATAATAATAATAATATTTATTGGCCAAAAGAAAAATACAATTTCAATAAGTAATCAATGATTATATATATAACATGGTTAGATGGCCCATCTCACCACTGAGGATAACCTCTTATCGGTGATGATGGAGTATTGGAGTACCTACTATTAAGAGCTAAGTTGGTATGCATTTATACATTTTATAATATTTTAGGTATTTCGTAAAAAATTGCGTCATATCTGTCTATAATTCAAGAACATAAAATATAGACATACCTATAGAACTAATTGTTAATTATAGGTAGGTATAGTAGGTAATTATAAAGCATACATTTCAATAAATAAATATAATATAAAGAAGTACATAAAAAATGGAATAGATAAATAAACAAACTACATTATTTACTTACAAAGATTGATTTCCTGACTTCCGAAATCGGAAAAACCTACTTTAAAGACTTGAGACAGATGATGACGGTATACAGTACTCATCTAGGTATTATTGGTATTATTGTTGTATTATTTTTGATTTGTAGCTAGGTACTGTAGGTAGTCCAAGGCTGTAGATGAATAATATTTCTGAAGTTACTGTAGATTATTATTGTAAATAGATAATTTAGACTTTTTTAAATTGTGTAAATATTCGTTGTGGAGGAGGCTTAAAAAAGTACGGGGCTTTGGGTGTATAAGGTTTTTTTCAGTTCACTAATAAGATAGAGCCGGTTATGAGCTAGGCTGCCCCTGCCAATGAAGTCTAGTCACGCCTATGAAAGTAAGTACAAGTCTTATCGATCATAATTCATGATCTTAAATATTGATCACTATGTTCTGCAGTGTTCAAATAATCGACATTTAGTGACCGTTGTAGTCTTGTGCGCGTCTTGTGTTACACCGTGTCAACTGTCAAAATTAATTTTGAAATTGTTTATAGTGAACGAAAAAATCGATTAATCTTATATGAAAAATTTAAATTTTATAACAAAACGTATGTTAAATACTTAGACGCTAATAAATGGCAATGTGTCAATAAAAAGTGCACCGAATTTAAAAATACAAACTGATTCGTATATAGTAATAAGAGGACTAAACAACAATAATATAAGTAAAAATAAAAATTACCAAAAAAAAAATATATATAGCAACCATTTTTGACGATTATATAAATAAAAAAATTGATAGATTCACTTGTATAAAACTAGCATCAAACCACTATTTAAAAAAATTACCACTTTGTATATATTTGTATTGTTTAATTTTTTTTTACCTTAACATAATACGGAATTATTATTATTAATTAATTATTTAAAAATATGACGATCTTACTTCATTTTGTAAAACTAAATATAAGTACTAGATATATGAGTTATATTATTTTATTATTTTAATATATATTATAATCCGTTATGGATGACAATGTTTGAATTGTTTTTATTCAAATAAAACTTAATTTATACTATATTATGGAAAACTAAGTGTACCCTAACCTATACTGTTAATTATTTTAAAAATTGACCACATTATATTATATAACTCTATTTAAAAATATTACGATCTTACATCATTTTTTAAAAATAATAATCACTAGATATTTGAGTTATATTATTTTATTATTTTAATAAATATTATCCGTTATGGACGACAATGTTTTTATTTAAATAAAACTTACTTTATATACTAAGTGTACCCTAACCTATGCTGTTAATTAAAAAAAAAATTCTGTATAATATGATACTTTGGTATGTAACTTATAAGTACCTAATGGATATTGTGATATAATTAATTTGGAATTTATTATAGGAACCTATTATATGTCAATTTTTTTTTAATACCATAGATATGTTTATATTATGTCTTAAACCTAGACTGACATATACCGTCTCCGCTCAGAACCGTTTTTCTTATACCTACAATGATATTATATTATTGAATTCAAATTTAATACCATCCATTATATCATGGGTTGTTTATATTTGCATTTTCTATACACGATAAATTTTTTAAAATATTATGATTTGTTTTGAACTGTTTAGGAACATTTTCATTTTCTATTTTTTTTTAGTTTTTATTCTAAAAATATCAATAAAATTTTATTTGTTGGTTTCGAAAGCTTGAAAATTTAATATAAGGTTCCTAGTATATTTTTTCAAAGGCAGATGAAAAATATTATAAAATCCTTAGTCACAATTTTTTTTTATAAGCATTTAAAGTTCAAAAATTGACAAAACATGGAAAAATCACGAAAATTAGGAAATTATTTTGAGTTAAGAATTCGTAAACATTTTTCTTTTTAAATCTAAGATTTGAAAATGTAATATAAGATTACTCATAAGTTTGTCTACCTTTGTAATTAAAAAACGAATAACTGTAGATACATGAAAATTTCACTGAATGTTCATATTAGCATTTCCTATACACTGTACAATTTTGAAAATATTTTGACTCTTTTTGAGCTGTTTACGGACAATTACAGTTTACACTTTACAATTACAATATCAGTTGAAAAATATTATATTCGTTCAAAAATACGCATCATGTTTTATATAATAGCTCTATCTTTAAATCCACATATCCATATTTGATTAAATAAAAATAAAAAATGTATATTATTTACTAAAAAAATTCAAATTTGATAAAAAATCTCTATTCATTAAAAAAATATTGATTAAATAGAACAAATCTATATTTAATAAAATAATCTTTATTGAAAAAACAAATCCAAATAGAAATAAAATCCGAACGAAAAATCCTAATAATAAATCTCGTAAGTAAAAAAAAATACTCAATAAAGAATCTATAGATTTAATAAATAAATCCATATTGAAAAAAAATCTAAATTTAACAAAAAAATGTAAATTGAATAACAAAATTAAATTAGTTAAATTAAATTCTTTTTTTAAATCCCAGCTGAATAAAAAAATTTAAAAAAAGCATAGTTGTATAAAAAATCTATATTTAATAACTGAAAATAAACTATGTAGGTAGTAATTGTTATACTTCAATCATTTTTACAAATTATTTATGTTGGTAGATCATTAGTAATTACTAATTACTAACATTTTCATAATATCATCTAAGCCCCCAAATCTACTTAACCTATGGAGTATGGGCCATAAAAATATAAATTATTCTTAGTAGGTACCTTGACTCTAACTATCGTAGCCATTTCCAATATTGTTTCTGATCGAGTTTCATTTAGAATTTTAATAATATCATAATATACTGCTGTATTATTTCAATATCAACAGATTATGGTTCTCAAATAATTATCATTCGATTAAATTTGGCAACGTTGGAAAAAAAATAAGATATCGAGTGTTCTCAATCGCGCTACCAAAAATGCCGTTCTCAATCGTATTTTACCGTAAGTGTCAATACTGTTTAGGTACAAAATAAAAACAATTGAAAATAAATCAAGTATTATTAATTATTTAACATCAATAATATCGACTGACATTAAACCTATACAGCATAGTGTATGTACAACCGATAGATATTGCAACATAACGTTAATTATTATAACTGTCTATATACTAATTATATAGGAACATTAATATGATTGTTTTAATACCCCATCGTTGTCCTGATTATTGTTTGTATTTAAATTTGTATTTTCATCAAACGGAAAATTGACCTTAAAGAGCATTCCGGATTGGTTGTGCATCGATGTCGTCCGGAGCTTTGCGTTTTTCGTCAGTAAAGGCCATTGATTTCCAATAGCACATAATATATCCGTTACTAATCAATACATTGAGCGTTAACATTATCAACTGTCAACTGAAACACATTGAAATCGTTACGAATGAAAACATACCTAATACATTGATGGTTACGACTTAAACGCCCGAGTGCCCGACCAGAAAAGTGTTTAATCTAATTAGATAGTAATAATCCCAGTAGTTTTCGAAAGCGTAAGGGAATACGAAAAAATAAAGTGGTTGTCGTTCTGCTGTACAACAGTAGGTTACAAGTGGGTCACTGAGTAATAGGTGTTGTTAAGTTTGAATTCAATGGTATAATATTATAATATCATTGTACACGAAAAACGTTTCTGAGTGGAGGTTCTTTGTCAGGCTAGAATATTATTTTATATTACCTATATGTATATTGTTATTATTAATACGGCACCATGTAAGTTTAATTAATATTATCATATTCCAAAATGTATGTACATAATAATATACTTCACACAAGTCAACAGGCTCAATGCACGTCAAAATCAGACAAACTCCACAACGCCGCCTCCAACGCGGACACCCACATGAAATAATTCCTCAAGAAACATTGTAAACTAGCTTTAAGCCTCTAATTGTTGTTACTATCACCTAACTTAAAATTGTAATGTTATTTAGCTATCGCACTTAACACGCCAAAATGTATTACCTTTTTCTTTATATCTCTAGGCACAGGTATCGAAGGCTAGAAGTACCTTATTGTAAAATAATAAAAATAAATAAATAAATAAATATAATATAGGTACTTCACAAGTTTCAAGTAGGTGCCCATATTATTAAATTACAACAAAATAACTAAAACCGATATTCCTGGTTATTTAATATGTAACCTCGTCAAAATTTGAACGATAACGATGATAAAAAAACCGTGTTTAATGTTTATATTATATTAGATTTTTTAGATTATTTGGTTACAGTATTAACTAATTAACTACTTATGTGGAAACTTTTTTTAAATTTTAAGCTTTTTGACCCGACAAATAAAATTGTATTGAAATTTGTAGGTAAATCTAAAATTTAAAAGTTAAAATATTTTGAAAATGTTATCAAGTGTGAAAATAATTAAAATAAACATTTGGTGTAAATTATATTTAGTATTTACTGTTAATTGGTTTTTGAATTACAACAAAATAAGAAAATTGTTGTATGAGAATTTGTTGATTTATGGCTGAATATCGAATGTCCCTAATGAATAAAAAAATTTAATTTGACTTTCTGGTTAAGCTATTGTTTATGTTAAATGTAGAAAATCTCGTATTAAATTTTCAAAGCTTAGATAAATTATAAATAGAAATTTTTATGAATTTCTAACTAGAAATAGATTCCCTGAGACTTGGAGGGTGTTAATAGTTTATTTTTTCAACTCATTTATTGGTAACTATCCAGTGGCGGAACTACATATGATTGAAAGCGGGATTTTCCGTTCATCGTGAAAGGGGCCTCGGCGCCTCTCATCAAAATTATGTACCTACTTTTTAAATAATTTCGGTTCAAGTAAATAAAATCATTGAATACTGAAACAATACAAAGTATACTGATAAGTGATTACTAAACGTGTATACGGAGTACCATACATCATACTATCATAGTATTTAGTAGGTACTATTGATAATTAATGTGAATAATAATATTATAAGAGTATAATAATATTGTCAAGTCTAGTTATTGCGATATGCGGGCATGCGGCGGCGATACGCGGTAACTCGGAGTGGAGACTTTAATAGCTGGTATACTAAATTATAGAAATAGATTATATACTACGGTCTACAGCCCAAGAAAGAAATTATTTTTTTCATTTCATTCTAACGATTTTAATATGAGAGTGGTGTTTGAGGGTGTTTGCCGTTTGGTGTCAGAAACAACATCCAAGTTACTTAGGTAAGTAGCCTTACAATTATTTTGCATTGAAATAGACAACATTAAATAATAAATTGTCATTCGCAAACAATCATTGTGGTACGTAAATACTAGAAATTTAATATTAATTATTAAAACTAATGGTTTTGAACATATTTATAATTTCATCTACATAAAATATTACATTTTAAAGAAAATTAAATAACCTTATGTCCTTATAATTTAAAATTTGATGAAAAGTATTTAGTACAATCACGTGAGTTGTCATATTACTTTTATTAAATATATCGTGAACGCGAAATCCCATATCGAGTAGGTATCGACAATCTTATTATTATACCATGTTCGCAAATTGTCACGTTATATTATATACTAGATTCCGGTGTTTGTCATCCCGCCTACGGCGGAAAGACTGTGTGGGTGGTGGTGCATCTTTGTCGGCTATGCTGGGTTTTTTGATCCAGCCTGCGGGGGGAAGGGGGGTCGTCGGGTATTATGTTTTGTCGTGTTGGCAGCACTTTTTAAGCGGTAATTTTTGAACTCGGAAGAGTGTCTAGTCGTAAGTCACGCGATTCAAGTCGATCGTAAGACACAGCCAGCCAGGTAGGCAATCCGACTACGTCGGATCGCAGACCATGCCCCATTCGTGTATGCCGGTTCTTGAGTGTGTGTGTTGAAATCGGAAATTCGGATTCTGGGTTTGAGTGTCTAGCTATCAGTCATCTCGGGTAAAAGTCGATTCCCGAGTGTCGGATGCAGTGGGGGACACTGGGGGTGTAAGTCGCTCGTATGCAAGTAGCTAGTCAGGTAGGCAATCCGACTACGTCGGATCGCAGACCATGCACCGGGCGTGTATGTCCGGTTCTCGTATGTGTGTTGAAATCGGAAATTCGGATTCTGAGTTTAAGTATCTAGCTATCAGTCATCTCGGGTGAAAGTCGATTCCCGAGTGTCAGATGCAGTGGGGGTGTAAGTCGCTCGTATGCAAGTAGCTAGTCAGGTAGGCAATCCGACTACGTCGGATCGCAGACCATGCACCAGGCGTGTGTGTCCGGTTCTCGTATGTGTGTTGAAATCGGAAATTCGGATTCTGAGTTTGAATGTCTAGCTATCAGTCATCTCAGATGAAAGTCGATTCCCGAACGGACAATCCGCCTACAGCGAAAAGTGCTCGAAACGGCCGTTCAAATATGAAAAAGTATACAGGAGGTAATAAAATTGTATTTGTTGATAATTATAGAGAACAGTTATCAGGTGTTTTATGTTAGGCTTCACTGTAATCAATGTAATCATTGTTATGTTTTCGCGGTTATAACAAATAAGTCGACAAAATCTAATTTTCTGATTGGATATTTTCTAAAATATACCTACCTTGTATATTTATTTAATTATGAGAATTAAGTCAAATTAACAAATAGATAATTATATTGGTGAATAACAAATTTTATTGAAATGTAATACTATCCTATTAAACGTAGGTATCTATAAATGAATACACTATACATACTCTCGTTTCCGACACACTACTCCACCCCGGGACTCGAATTTTCGAAAAAAACGGCAAATGAAGCAGTCATATTACAGTCGTACTATTTTTTAATATAGTATTTATAATCTGTAGCAGTATTTAACCAAATCGGAATCACGTAAAAACTGTAATATATCAAGTAGGTACTACACGTAGGTTAGTTATATTATAATGTATTATTAAAAGAAACATGTAGGTGCGTCGGTAAATGTTAATTATAATTATTTTTTTGCCCAATAAATATCGTCAAACGAATAATAATAATATATATAATATAATAATGCAAATTTAAAAAAAAAATTAACACTTTCGTTAAAAATGATAAATGTGACGAAAAAAAAAACGCAAAAAAAAGAAATTTGATTTAACACGGCCCCGCCGGCGTTCGAAACCACGACCGTCGATCACCCGTTGTAACGCCTAACCTACCTAGCCACCTACCGAGATGAAATTAGGAGTCAAATCTATGACTCTTAAGGGCGTTTGAGCGGACCACCGTGTCCGCCACCTTCGGACGTTCAAAACGCGAGATTTGCGAAAAAAATCGAACCTCGAGGCGCATGTATATACATGCGTATATATGCCTGTATATAGCGATACCTACACGGTACCTACTCTCGTTTCCGACACACTACTCCACCCCGGGACTCGTCTGTGGCTATAAATATAGCAGGGAACGCGAATAAGTAGTCGACGGGGAGGGTGATATGACCGAAAGGGGCTAAAACTATAATTTTCAAAAAAAACGGCAAAAAGAGCAGTCATATAGTCGTACTATTTAACTGCCAGAGTTTAATCAGTTCTATTAGATCTATTAGTTTATTAATACCGTATTAAACAGTATTTAACCTAAAAACTGTAATATATCAAGTAGGTACTACATGTAGGTTAGTTATATTATATTGTATTTATATAAGAAACATATAGGTGCGTTGGTCACGGTAAAATCAAGTATTATTATTATTATTATTATTTATAAAATAGTACAGTATCATTATACAATTTAGTTACAATTTAAAATATCTACTTTAATATATATTAATATTTTTTTGCCAAAAAAAAAAAAATGTGACGAAAAAAAAAACTCGAAAAAAAAACATTCAAATTATCAAATTTATCAAATTGGCAAATTATCGAAAATCCCAGAGGCCGGGTTCGAACCCACGACCCTCGAGTCACTTATCCCAACGCCTAACCAACCTAGCCACCTACTCAGATGAAATTCCGAGGCAAATGTATGACTCTTAAGCCGCGTCGCCGTGCTCGTGGCGATAAAATAAAATTCTTATCACTTTCCTTATCAATAAAAACAATATTTAAGAAAATCCGAATAAATCCTATCAAAAACTCAAAACCCCGAGTTTCCCCTTGGCGAGGTGGGTGTTAGTACTCTCCCGGACCAAAATCCATCAAAAAATCAAAATCCAAAAAGGGGGGGAGGAGGTGCCCCCGTTCCCTAAAGCGGAAAACGGTAGTATTCATAAAAAGAATGGGTTCCCCCTTGGTCCGAGGTCTTTAACTTGAATTCCGGCCGAGTTATACTCAACTCAAAATGTGGGGGGGGTGGGGGCTTTGGTTCCCTAATGTTGAAAATTCATCTGGGGCCTAAAAAATTGAGATGCCCATTGGTCCGGGGTCTCTAAGTCGAATACCGGCTAAGTTATGCTTCGTCAAAAATAATTACTCGTTTAATGGGTCCCCCCCCACTCCGCCGATGGTCGCGTTATTTTTTCGTCAAAAAATTGAAAAACACAGGTTTTTGAATTTTTGAATCTCGAGCACTTGAACCGTTTCTGAATTTTTCGTTTTACATATTATATTACACACGGAAATATCCCAATTTTCATAATATATAGAAATACGGAATAATAATAATAATAATAAAGTTCGAAAATATTCGTCGATAAGGAAATGGGAGATAAGCGAGCGGAATTTATAGCGAACGCGCGGGAAGTATTGTGATTGGTCGTCATGGAAGAAACGCGGAGTGCCGTGAGCGCTCCCCGCGGATCTTATACGCGTTATTAGCGTTTTATTATATAAGACTAGCTCTAAGTGAAACTCGGAGCCCGTGGAACTCGCTGAGAGTGTGTACCGATTTTGGAGACAACGTCGTTGGAATTATAAAAGTCTCAAAGGTTGTAAGACGAAAGTTTAGGATTTGTGATAAGGAGTAGTGATAAGGATTGGAGATAAGGCTTGGCGCTTTGGCGGGAATGTTACAAGTTTGAGCGTCTAGCAATCCATCACGAACATTGTAAATGGATACGATCTCCAGGATCTCTATGCGTTTGTCAGCTGCTTTTGGTCGTTGAAATCGTTAAAAAGTGTAGAGCTGATATGTGTATTTGATTGTCTAGCTATCAGTCATCAAATCACATAAGTAAGCAATATGAGAAGCGTATATTATCAGGTATGCACTCCACCTGCGGTGGATTGCGGACCCTGTTAGTTACGTAGATTAGTGAATAATCAAAAATATGGATTGGAGATAAGGCTTGGCGCTTTGGCGTAGATGTTTTAAAGTTTGAGCGTCTAGCAATCCGTCACGAACATTGTAAGTAGATACGATCTTCAGGATCTCTAGGCGTTTGTCAGCTGCTTTTGGTTGTTGAAATCGTTAAAAAGTGTAGAGTCGATATGTGTATTTGATTGTCTAGCTATCAGTCATCAAATCACATAGGTAAGCAATATGCGAAGCGTATATCATCAGGTATGCACTCCACCTGCGGTGGATTGCGGACCCCGTTAGTTGCGCACATAAGTGAATAATCAAAAATATAGATTCTAGTTGGCCCATGAGACTCGCTGAATTTGGGGGTACCGATTTTTGAATAAGAGTCGTTTCAATCATAAAAGTAGCGACAGTCGTAAGATGGAAGTTTAGGATTTGTGATAAGAATTAGTGATATGGATTGGAGATAAGGCTTGGCGCTTTGGCGTAGATGTTTTAAAGTTTGAGCGTCTAGCAATCCGTCACGAACATTGTAAGTAGATACGATCTTCAGGCGTTTGTCAGCTGCTTTTGGTTGTTGAAATCGTTAAAAAGTGTAGAGTCGATATGTGTATTTGATTGTCTAGCTATCAGTCATCAAATCACATAGGTAAGCAATATGCGAAGCGTATATCATCAGGTATGCACTCCACCTGCGGTGGATTGCGGACCCCGTTAGTTGCGCAGATAAGTGAATAATCAAAAATATAGATTCTAGTTGGCCCATGAGACTCGCTGAATTTGGGGGTACCGATTTTTGAATAAGAGTCGTTTCAATCATAAAAGGAGCGACAGTCGTAAGATGGAATTTTAGGATTTGTGATATGAATTAGTGATATGGATTGGAGATAAGGCTTTGCGCTTTGGCGTAGATGTTTAAAAGTTTGAGCGCCTAGCAATCCGTCACGAACGTTGTAAATGGATACGATCTCTAGGATCTCTAGGCGTTTGTCATCTGCTTTTGGTTGTTGAAATTGTTAAAAAGTGTAGAGTCGATATGTGTATTTGATTGTCTAGCTATCAGTTATAAAATCACATCGGTAAGCAATATGCGAAGCGTATATTATCAGGTATGCACTCCACCTGCGGTGGATTGCGGACCCCGTTAGTTGCGCAGATACGTGAATAATCAAAAATATAGATTCTAGTTGGCCCATGAGACTCGCTGAATTTGGGGGTACCGATTTTTGAATAAGAGTCGTTTCAATCATAAAAGTAGCGACAGTCGTAAGATGGAAGTTTAGGATTTGTGATAAGAATTAGTGATATGGATTGGAGATAAGGCTTGGCGCTTTGGCGTAGATGTTTTAAAGTTTGAGCGTCTAGCAATCCGTCACGAACATTGTAAGTAGATACGATCTTCAGGCGTTTGTCAGCTGCTTTTGGTTGTTGAAATCGTTAAAAAGTGTAGAGTCGATATGTGTATTTGATTGTCTAGCTATCAGTCATCAAATCACATAGGTAAGCAATATGCGAAGCGTATATCATCAGGTATGCACTCCACCTACGGTGGATTGCGGACCCCGTTGGTTGCGTAGATAAGTGAATAATCAAAAATATAGATTCTATTTGACCTATATGAGACTCGCTGAATGTGGGGTCATCGATTTTGGAAGTATTGTTCGTGTCTGTTGTAAATCGAATGTTGGATAATTGTTCTAAGGGATAGGGTTTATGATAACGCGTTTAGTGATATGATTTTAAGATTGAAATAATGCTTGGCGCATTGGCGGGAATGTTTAAAAGTTTGAGTGTCTAGCTATCAGTCATCAACGGTGTAAGTACGCATAATATTTTACATCTCTTTTTTGTGGCTTTTGGGTCTGTCCAAAAGTTTGAAGTCAAAAAAAACCATACACCTAATCGATTTTCTATTTTCGATAATCTACAATTAGGTGTACTAATAAATTACACTGTCTTAATGTACCTAATTAATTTCAAGAAAATAAATATACGATCATTGTTATGATCAGATCAAGGCTATTTACTGCATGTAATTAACAAAATTAATCATAGGGATGTCAATAGTAAAATCCATTTGAATATGGTACATTGCCATTTTTGTTGTTTTGTTAAAAAATATAATATGTTTAGTATACATACATATCTATTACATCGTTTTTAATAAAAGTATAATTTAACTTAAACTAACTTGCAGTATGTCATTGATACTATTAAAATTATTTATTTATTTTAGCAAATTGTGCGTGCGTAATTGAACAGTTTGATTTAGTATGGTATGTATAATATATTGAATCAAAAACAGTAGGTAAACAATATTTTAAACAGAAAGTCGGGTGTTAGTTACATACAGCGCCGGATCATAGCTTTTTAACACCCGGGGAAAATTAAAAAAATACGCCCATCTCAGGGAGATGACCAGAATTAGTATTTTTTTTTTACGAAAAATCAAGCACTCTCACAGTACTGCGAGGAACTGAGGACCAACATTTACAAAACCTTTCCAAATGTACTGCATAACCAATCATTTATTTACCACAAATAATTTGAACGATTTTAACTTGAAAATGAAACATTTTAAATTTTAAACTATTCACGTAATATAGTTTTAGAAATTAGAAGCACTTCTTATAATGGTGTATTTAAAGCTAAAATCTGTGGTCAATATTTCTAAGTTCCAGGTTTAGAATAAATAATATTGATAATAATAACATGTATGAATTATTTATTAACACATCTAAATTAGGTAGGTATCCATTGCTTACTTTTAATATAGGATGCTTTATGTAAAAGAACAATATTTAATTTACAACATACCTATCAATATTATACATTTTCATTTTTAATATTTGTTACAATCAAAACTTAATAATATGTACCTAGGTACGGAATAAATACAATGAAACAAAAATGTAATTATGTACTGAAAATTGTAATCTAATGATTATAACACGACAAAGAAATATTTATCATGGATTATCACTTACGGATTGAATGTAGATACCTATATACTAAAATAACAACATTCTACATTTTAAAAATGTCCAGAATAATAAGGACCTGGTTGTCTGTTTGACATCTTGAACCATAAAAATAATTTAGACAAAAAACACAGTTTATAATAAAAAAAAAAAACGAACCAAATAGAATATAAATTTCCTTTTAAATTATTTTAATATATAATATGTAAAACATAATATTCAATCTGTCTTGGGCTACAATCAATAGGATAATATTTTTGTTTTAATTATTTAATTATGTTGTACTTTTGTAGTATCAAGTTTATCAAGTAAATTAATAGTTGTATACTTGTACCCATTTAAAAAGCAAACACAAATGACAAATTATATTCCATTTTGTGTTCTGTTTCATTTATCTAGTGGCCATGGTGATATTTATAAAAAAGTTCAGTTTATAAAAAGACATTAATTGTTAAATACAAAGACTTTTATAAGCCTGGGTACAAACATGTAATTTAATAAATAATCTGAAAACAATTAAATCATTATTACCTAAGTAACATTTTATGTAGAACATAATTTTATGCAGTACCTACCTATTTGGAAAAATATAGGTATAGTTGTTAATTTAAAATCACATAACAATGAATTACAATTAATAGAGCGATTTTTAAGATTAAGGTTTAAAACGACTATCTACATAATATTATATTATATGCAAGAAAATGAGGTAATTTACCATACTTTATTATGTCACTAATTGGAGAGTACATTAATCTATTTATGATAGACTAAGGCATGTACACTCCCGCTGACAGTAAATTGCGGACGGGTTTGATTTATTTTATATTTTTATCTATTTTTTACCTTTTTCATATTTGTCCTTTTAATTTTTAAATCAATGTTATTAGTTATTACTAATCTCGATTAAAAATAAAATTATTTTATTTTATTCCCATACCCAATATTACACATTTCCTGTGAAATATTATTTTGTACTTAGTTTTGATTTTTCTTTTAAAGTCCATTTTCAATTTTCAATTTACAAAATATTTAAAACCTTAAAAATACGCCCACGAAAATTATACGCCCGGGGATAAATCCCCGACTTCCCCCCTAGATCCGGCCCTGGTTACATAGTTGAAATAGTAGTACCTACAATGATAAGATATATTATGTAGAAACAAATGAATTGACAGTGATTGTAAAACCGTAATGAATACATAAAACCGTGTTTAGAATAATTAGTTAAAAATGCAATAGTCAAGTTACAATAATGAACGTACATAACATTATATTTGTTTTATATAAACAATTGAATAGTTAAATCACAATAATACACATTATAATATATTTGCTTACATACAGACATGTAATTATTAAAAATGCAATACTTAAATTACAATATGTAGGTACGTGACATTATATTTTTTGTTAAATGAACAATTTAGTAGTTAACTTACAAATTATTTGTTATATAAGCAATTCAACAGTTAAATTACAATTATGTACATGACATAATATAATGGTATAAAAATTTAGTAGTAAAAATATTCATACAGGAAAGTAATATTATTAAAATTTTAAAAAAACCAGTACCTAACTATAATTTGTAAAATAACCTAAGAAAATCGAAAAAAACATGTTTACCCACGTAAATACATATTATATTATAATACATAAAAAATGATAAATGGTAGATTAATTTAAAAAAAATTTAACGTAGTAGAAATATTGTAATTTTTATACACAAAGTAAAGTTAAAATAATAAAAATAGTAAAGAGAAAAGATCGGAAATTTGTAAAATTACGGAAAAAAAATGCAAAAAAAATCGATATTCGGGCGGCCGTGTAAACCATATGGCTTTGGCGACACTACCGCTCGGAAAGCGTACGACGGATTTGAACCCGGGACCTACGTGTTTTCTACCTAACGCTTAACCTACTCGGACACAATTTGAGATGTGAAATATGGTCAAAACATCAACACTTAAGCCGTGCGTCTACGGAGCGACGTAAGCCGATATATTCGATGTACATCGATGTAATCGCATACAATTCGCTTGTAATACGCGCATCTCCCATATATATATTTAACGGGGCGCGTGAAAAGCGTTTTCCGTTAATAATTATTAAATCAATAGGCAAAAATTAAATTATACACGTATATACATGTATATTGTATATATACGCGTACGGTCGGTCGTAATTTCTAAACGCGATTGCGAAGCGAACCTACCGATTTCGTAAGAAAAGCGTATATATACGGCTTTAGAAAGACGTCAACTACACGATTCGGGCACGAACGGCGTGCAAAAAGACGAAACTGTCGGAGAAAACGAAAAAAATCGGCAAAAAAGTCCGGCCGGGAGCGTATTTTGCGATCGACATTGCGACGGCTACGGACGGCGCACGGATATAAACCGCCCACCGGCGGCTTCGAGAGATCGCGAGCCACGCGAATCGAGTATAAGAAAGGGCGAAAAACGATAGAAAACGGTCGAAATCGTGTGAAAAGAGTAAATGTTCGAAAATTTCAAAAATCGGCGGAATGATAAGAAAAGAAGTGATAACGCGGGGCCGGGCGACGGAATTTTCTGATTGGCGTTCCTTATTTGCTGCGTCGCGCCTGTCGGACAAAACTGGGGACTAACCTCGTTTTATAATATAAGAGATTTATATTGTCGTGGACGCGATTGTCGCGTATTATAATATATTTATATACATTTTATTAGTATTTTTAATGGAGGCTTGACTATTTTCCATCGCATTTAATATTTTTATACCTCCATCGAGAATCGCTACATATTCTTATTTATTATATTAACTCATATAACCGCTAAATAGCCATATTATTTATTATTGTTTTTATCTGTTGGGTCAAAATTGACTTAAAATATAATTTAAATTAATAAATGTATTGTTTTAAATTACCGTGTACGCAAATCGTTTTTTTTTTTGAAAATAATAATTTAATTACTAGTTTCCCTGACTTATTAACGGCATTTTACTTGTTCCTTACATTACCAGTTACTGTGGCTATAGTGCAGAAAGAACATTCTCAAAACTTAAATTAATTAAAAATTATCTAAGAAGCACCGTCTCCCAAACACGGCTTAGTGGTCTTGCGATGATTTCGATAGCAAATATGAGAGTGCTAAGAAATTGAACTTATCGTTATTGGTTAACGTTTATACTTAACGTTTGCTCATTGTAAATAAAATATTATTATTAGGGTTTCCGAAATTATTAATTTACTATAAATTATATATTATTTTTTATTGAATCCAAATAAACAGCTCAATATTTAGAAATTTAAATTACAGATAAAGGGCCTCCAAAAAAAAATGTATCAACGGGCCTCAACGATCGAAGTTCCGCCAATGTAACTATCGCTTATACATAGTTTTTTTCAGATTACGAAAAAAGACATTTTTTTTGTTTATCTAATTTTTTGCCATTGCAAGTTGACTCGGCCCGCGTTAGTAGCAAGTACAATGTACAAGCACTATAGCGACCAGTCTATCTTATCTCCAAGTCTCCAACCACAACCACGGGATGCAAGCCGGGTTGACTCTCCCACCGAGCCGGTAACGGCAAGGCGGGACGGGGGGACTGTGTCGCGTAAGACGTACAACGGTCGGCGGAAAAGGCGATTTGAGAATCCACCATCAGACCGTCGGACCGATAACATATCGTCCGACGTTAAACTCATCTACCCGAGAGGCATGTCATGTATTATTATATTTTGGTCGCAATATTATAATACATAATTAGTGACATTCTTAAAGTGTTTGTGTTGTGTTTTTTTCATCACCTCAATCCTAACCAAACACTTCGACCGGACCACGATCAACCTTGAAGCAATCATCGTGTCCGCGTCAAAGTTACATATTATAATATTATATTACTATTATAATCATAAGAAATATGGTATACCTACTAAATTTGTTCACAAATGTATTATTATTATAAATACAAATCGTTGTCCCTATGAAACACCGGGCACTGATGGCACAATGCCACAATTAATAAGGATACCTAAATGTTATATTAAGAGGATAATATTAGTGCATTGTTTTTTTGTTTTTGTTTTCTAGATCATGTTGTGTAACCAATCTAGTACGTTAAGATTAAATATGAAAGTTATTAATTTACTGATATATTATTATTATTAAATTTAAAACGTAGATCATTATCTGTTTGCCTGTTTTTGTACGTTGGATTTTTTCTCACGATATTCGTGTGCAAGTACCTACATAAAATATGGCAATTATAAACATTCAAAATACAAACACAGATAATATTTTCAACTAAAAGTTTGATAGTAGGGGCCAATTCTGGGAAATCGGCTGAATGCTAAATAGTAAATAGTAGTTAGACGTAAATATAATCTAATTATATAATAAAATATATTACCATTGATTATAGATTATTCATTCAATGATATTACGTAATAACAGTCTATAATAATACAACGTAAAACGTTGTAAATTGTAATAATACAAGTATACAACATCTACAAGTTACAACAGAAACTGAATAATAATATTAATTATCAAATAAGTAATAACAATAACCGTAATCAAAAAATCAACTTCCGTGGACAGTAAAATCTATAAATAATTGGTTATTCGGGTTGTCGTCGAACAGATGGGCCGTCGGGTTATATGGGTAATGACGACGAATTTTTACGATACAAGTCGATACCTACCTACCTAATAAGAATATTTTTATTTTTATTTGAAATTTATATTATTTATATTTAAATATCTTTCGTCATTCAAAACCTCGATATCACTGTATCAGCACTCGGCAGTCAGCAGTTCAGCACAATTTGGTTAATTTTACAATTCAATTAGGTACTAAGTACTTAAGTACTTAACTAGAAATAATTCATAAAATATTTCATATTACAATAGTAATAGTTGCGAATTATAAAATAAAATGAAAATGGATGGATCAGACTGTAATAAAAAACGAAAAGGAGGAGCTGAAAAAATTTGAAACAAAAATAATAAAATAGGTACCTACCTACTACTTCTAAAAGCATTAAATCATTTTTCAAGTCTCAGAATAGCAAAGTGAGTTTTAGCTGAACTTTGTCATTATAATAATAATTTATTACAAATTAAAAATATGAAACTGTTACTGTACAAAGTGCGATAATCTAAAATTTATTTTATTGACAGAGAATGGGAGAAACAACATATTTTGCAAAATACTTAATGCAATAGCTACCTATTTTATTTTAGATTCTGAGTGAAACGATAAATGTATTGATTTTACAATGATGTGTGTTTTTTTTTTAAATTTTTATTGTTTAATTTTAATTTTTTTTTGTGTCTGCCATCACGTTTTAGGACAGTAAAAGTGCTCGGATTTTCTTCAACAGTAGCTTTTCTGATAGGAAAGTGAATCTAGTTGGTACTTTCGGGGGGGGGGGGGGGGGGGTCAAAAGTGAAAATGTCACAGTAGTTTTCAAAAGCGGCGTGAAAAACAAAATAAAAATTAAGGAAAAACGGGAATTATATCAGCTCTTTAATCATAACTTATAATATTATTAGGTAGGTATGTCAGACTACTCTTATTACTCTTTTTTTAATCATCTTTCATCCATATTATATTGTATTCAACATGAATATCATCTCCAATGGCTTGTTAGTTGTTTTTACGAAAATAATAATATTTTATTTTATTTTGTGTAGCTCCCGCATTGTTACATTCTATTTTACACGAGATTCGGTCGCATCCATCACCGCGACCGTCTTCACCCCTCTCATAACCAATGGTTACACTGCCCTCCGCATTCTTAACATTGTGGCTGTGTAGCAGATGGTTTTAGCTCCCCAGGAAATTCGAATGAGGTGTACATATAGCACAGGTTGTAAAAATGTCCTATACCAATACTCGTTTTTTACTGTATAATATTTAATTCTCTCAATACTCTCCTAAATATTTTAATCACTATATTGATGTTTTCACTTCTAGTACTCAATGCAGTAACGTTCGCCGTACCTTTAAAGACATTTTTAATGGGCGGGGGGAGGGGTGTTATAAAAAAAAAATGTCTCTTCAAGGTACAACAGTTTCCCGCTCTCGTGAGTGGTGGGTGATCCCAGAGGGGTTTTGTCCCTTAACTTCCCCTCTCTGCACGCTTATGACTCTTTCTAGAACATTTTTTGAATTTTTTGATTTATCATTTATTTTATTAACACTATCCCCAGATTTCTATACTGCGATAGCTGTCCCGTATCTATCCTGGCTTCCACCCGGCGTTCCATTCTAAAGATTTTTTTTTTAAAACTTATTTGTAAACAATGTAAAGTTAGACGGCTATTCTATATAGAATCCAGATGAATTGAACGAGTTGAATCTGTGTGCGGACTGTATTGCATAGAATCGTCTTGCAAATCGTCGAATGCAATGATTTTTTTTTTAATAACCTTTTGTTTAAAATTAGTTACTATAGAAAACCTATTTATATTTGAATACAAGGGTCTCTCATTTGTGATAGGTGTAAATACAGATTTGACAAAACCTAACATTTCATAATTATTTAATAAATATTATCAAATTAATTTTTTTATTTTTTTTATAGTTGTATAATTTATAAATTATTTGTATCTATATTTATTGATTGGAAATTGGAATTGGAATAAATATGTTTTCAAATAAAAAATAAAACTTTGTAAAAAGATGAGCTTTGTAAAAAAAAAGACACTTAGATTTTGTACTTGAAAATTATAAAATATAATAAAACAACTATTTTAGATTCTGAGTGGAAGTATTGATATTACAATGATGTGTGTTTTTTTTTTATTTTTTTTGTGTCTGTGTACACGATAAGTAGTCGAAATAATGCTTTGATTTTCAACTTCAGTATCTTGTTCGATTGGAAAGTGAAGATCGTTGGTGTATTGAGGAGTTCAAAATGAAAAATTCACATTATTTTTCTTAAGCGCCAAGAAAAACCAAAGAAAAATTAAGGAAAAACGGGATTTTTTACGCAAAATCGATTTTTCACAAAATTTAATTTGGTTTTTGGTGTAACTTTAAAACAAATGACCGTAGATACATGAAATTTTCACTGGTTGTTTATATTTGCATTTTCTATACACGATAACATTTTCAAAATATTTTGATTTATTTTGAACTGTTTAGGGACATTTTCATTTTCCATTTTTTTTTAGTTTTTTTTCTAGAAATATCAATAAAATTTTATTTGTTGGTTAAAAAAAGCTTGAAAATCTAATAGAAGGCTCCTAGTATATTGTTTCAAAGGTAGATGAAAATTATTAAAAATCCTTAGTCACAATTTTTTTTTATAAGCATTTAAAGTTCAAAAATTGACAAAATATGGAAAAAATCACGAAAATTAGCAAATTATTTTGAGTTAACAATTCCTAAACATTTTTCTTTTTAAATCTAAGATTTGAAAATGTAATACAAGATTACTCATAAGTTTGTCTACCTTTATGAATAAAAAAATCTCTACCGGAAAGTCAAATTAAATTTTTATGAGCGTTTGAAATTCAAATTTTTACAACATTGGATATTCACTCGATTTCTCATGTAGCGATTTCCTTATTTTGTTGTAATTCAAAAACGAATAACTGTAGATACATGAAAATTTCACTGAATGTTCGTATTGGCATTTCCTATACATTGTACAATTTTGAAAATATTTTGACTTTTTTTGAGCTGTTTACGGACATTTTCAGTTTAAGGTAAATTTACCTCTTTTCAATTCAATATTGTTCTCCATAAATTCTACTATTGCTTCTTTCTGTGCCATTGTCACAGACCTTCCTTTATTTTTCTTTAACTTCATTGTGTTTTAATTACTTAAAATGAAGTATACGGACAAGTGGGTTAAGTTGGACACCTATTTTTGATTTGTGTTATTACAATTTTAAATGCATCTCTTAAGAGGGCGCTAAACACGCATTTTTCTACCTACCTAAAAACATGTTTTAAGAGAATCGCTCTCCTTTGGGCTGTAGGTATCGCACAAAAATCAAATTTTGACTACTTAAGGATAACAATATTATCTGTGTTCCTATGTTTTATTATGATTAAAACTTAACTCAATAATTTTTTATGGATTGTAGAAAAGTATAAGAAAACTAAATATTCAACATTTAATAATTATTACTATGTTAATGCGCTATCTAAAAAATAAAACATAGGAACACAGACAATGTTCTTACCTTTATGTTAACGAAAGTTGGATTTTGTACGATTAGTGTAACCCAAATGAGACTGATTCTCCTGAGATATGTTTTTGAAAAATATTTCGTATTTGTAACATGTAATAGTCCCGTAGAGTGCTGCCAGTGCTACTCTAGCGGCAGCGTTCTAAAAACGTACCCATACACCTACACCGCGCACGCACCGTACCTCACCATAGGTCAAAAACAGTGGCGTATTTAGGAATTTGTCATGGGGAGGGTCCAGATAATTTTCAGAATACAGAGCCACGGGGGACGAAGCTCCCCACACCACCCATTTACTCTTTATTAAATAAAATATACCATATTTATAAGACGATATAAAATTGTCGAGTTTTTAATTATTAAATAATAATATGTACAAAACAAATTTAAAAAAAAGCGGGTAAATGGATATCACTCTGCTGTACAGTAGGTTACAAGTGGGTCAATGTTTAATGGATTTTATTAAACTTGAACTCAATGATAGGTATAATATCATAATATATCATTGTATAAGAAAAACGATTCTGAGCGAAGACGGTTTGTCAGTCTGGATATTTTATATTGTTATTATATATTATAGCCTGTAAGTTGAATTAATAATGAAATACTTTTATTTTTATTTTTTTCTATGGTGATAGACCAAGTGTTAGAAATTAAAATCCCATTTTTAGCGGTTTTTCGTAATTTTTTGGTGGTTTTTACAGTGGCATTAAATAACTATTGAGAAAATCGAAAAATGCAGTAAGTAAGTATTAAAAAGTACTATCTTGATCCAATTTTCTAAAAGATAAGTTACTATATGTCTATACACGTTGAAATCGAAGGACTCCTTCTGAAAGAAATTTTGCAAACAGGAAAAATAAATAAACACAATTGTAAAACCAATAGATCCCTCAGAATCTAATATATAGCAGAGGCTAAAATATAATTTTTTTCGTACTACACATTTTATATTAAACTTTTAGTTACCGCGAGGGGCTTTGCCACCCCACCAAAAAAAGTGTATTGAATCTATACACATAAACAATAAACATAGAGTAATCAATTTCTATTTTTCTTTATCTAATCTACAGAGTATAGACTACATCGCAAGTTAAAGATTTATGTCCGTATATTGGTACGATAATTAATTCGGTATTATACATACTATTGCAATAAATGCACAGAACTATAATAATACTATACAATACCTATTATAGACAGTGAATTGCGAAATAAAAATCCCCGATTCTAGGAAAAAAACATCCCAGATTTCAATATTAGGTACTCACATAGGTAATCACATGAAATTGATTTATTAAATGTTTTTTAAAAGCTAATTAATGTAATTACCACATATTTTTTAATATTTAATTATAAATAAACACAAGGTTTAGGAATAGCTATCATTAAAAAAATGAATGTATAATAAATAGGTAGTGTTCAAACATTAACAATAACATTATTTTGTTTTTGATTAGAAACAACATAGGTAAATATGTTAATGGTTCTTTAAAAAAAATATAGGTAAATACATTCAGTAACTATTGTTTGATAATTATTTGTAATTTGTATCGATTATTCGAAATATTTTTATTTTGTAATATTTTAAATATTGTATCTATAAGTAAAACTTGTAAAATCGACTCCTAATAATACGTAATAATCATTATTAATTTTTAAAATTCTTATCTATCTATTTCCCAACGAAACATCAAATAATTTTTCAATTAATGAATAAAAATGTGTAAAAAAAAGCTAGTATAGTACTTATAGTAGTTATTACAGGCCACACTTTTTAATTTCGTATTCCACACTTGGTATTTCGTACTACACAAAGTGTGTCGTACTACACACAATTTTAGTCACTGATATATAGTTATGTTATAACTTTTATACAAATATTTCCAAATTACATTAGGTACCTACTTCCATTCATAGTTGATCTTAGATAGCTTTTCAACTTAAAAAGGTTGAAAAAGATCTCTCTGGAGTGGTTGTAGATACTGGCAATGTACGAAACTACAAAATATTTGAATTAAAAAATAAACTTGGTATTTTTCAACCATTTTCGGTACCCAACTGATAAAAATAATCACGATATTTATTGAAAATGTTGATATAACTATAGCTTCGAACATTTTTTATAAAATCCGTAAAATCGTATGATAATATTTGTTTTTTAATCATGCAAAAACTGCACAACATTTAACATGTACGAGACACGAGTCAATGGCTATCTATCGCATGCCCGTATAGTTTATAAATATCCAAATCGTCGATACGAAAACAATAATACTGCCGATGATATTAATAATTCCGTATTATATTATTTTATAAAATATGAATTTATTTCATTGTGACCTGTTCATCCAACAGTGAACGTCAAACGTTCGATGTCAATGCGCTTTTGTTTATTTTTACATTATTTTAACTTTTACTTGGCATTTGCTACTGCGCTGTGAAACTTGATTTTGTATTATGTCTCCGTAAAAAAAGCACGTACTGTTAAAAAAAAAACAGACAGCGTAAATTAGCTATGAAGACCCGGTTAAGTATGGCAGGTATGGCTAAAAAAAAAAACAAGGCAATATTTTACTTAAAAAAGACCATATATACTTTTACCAAGTGATGGGTCAATTACGGGTCACAAGAAGAAATGTATGCTATTTTGTCATACACACACCCAATTGGACTAATGTTGAAAAATCTATTTTGATGTATCTTTTTGGCAGAAAAAAATGGTCGATAAACTAAAATTGTGAGTGATTTAAACAATAAATGTTTAAATTTAAATTTAAATATATATATATATATATGTATTATATTTTATACATATTATATTAGGTGATATAATATATTATTATATATTTTTAGGTTTTATATTGAGTGTTTATTACCCGAAATCACAGACCCTCTATATGGAAAGCGAATAAGTACCTATCTCTGATATAAGAGAACCAAAACATATTTTAAATACAAAAAAAAAAAAAATAACAAATTATAATAATACTTCTGTTAAAATTATAAATGTTTTTTATTTGTGTAAATATTCCATATTTGATATTATTATAGGTATTGTGGCAATAAAACCAGCAATTGAAACAAAATTGTTTTAATTTATAGTACCTTTTTGTTTTTTTTTTAATAAAAAATAATATGTTTCTGTTCAAAAAGAATTGACACACGCAATAAGTAATAATTCAATCACTACAAATCAAGCTATGTTGTATTACCGTATTTACTATATATATATTTCTACATATATTTAGGTAAGCAGCAGCTTTTAAAAAAAAAAGTTCGAATGGATACGCACGGATATTAAAAATAATACCGCGGCGTTTACGTGTGTGAAATTTATATTGACGCGATCCGTCATGGTCGTCCGTTCAAGAAATAATAATCGGCGCTCCCGAAACCGCCAGACGTGCTGAATGAGCACTGAGCAGTGCCACAGACTATGAGTAGTGGGCGTGACTTGAACGCCGCGCGCTTGCGGATCGCCAAAACACTTAACAGCGCGTTGCCGCGTTGAATACGTTTCGCTTTACGTGTAGCGTCCTCTTAATAACTAATATATTATAATTTATATTATTATAAATTAAAAATATTACTACTGTAATATTGTTATTAATTCGTTATCATTGAATTTAATGATAACAATTAAAATTGTCATCGAAAAATACGATTTTATCCGAAAAGAGTGTCGAAAGTAATTTATTCGTTTCGATAGTTGTTTAAGAATACGGTTGATCGAAAATTTCCGATCGATTCAATATTTACGATCGAATATTCTAAATCGAACCATATTTTTACCGATTATCAGATTCGATACCTTTGAGAAAAGAGCCCCAGGGTCCAGCTGAAAATGAGCCCAACTTTAAAACCAAACCCAACTTTGTATAAAACCACTTAAATATTCCTCCTCGAAATTTCAAGATAAGAGCTTACCGCCTAAAGTACGATGATGCCATGTTGGCGAGGGGCTATAGCCCACGCCAAAGTGATGTGTAGATTTCTTGATTTTTTTTGCCTCCATGGATTTTCGGGACAAGTACCTCTATCCCGGTACGTCCATAGTATAAGGAATAATATTTATTAAATTTTATTTATAATATAATATTTATTCCTTATACTATTGGTACGTCGTACACAGTTGTTGTCCTTTGGGCTCTACATAATATTATTATAATGGTTATGATATGCCTCCACTTTGCGACTCATTTATCAATGGCAAAAAAAAGTGGGGAAAATTCACATAACATTATTAGCCGCCAAATGACGGCGTAACATAATAGATAGTAGGTATCCATAGTCGTGCGTGCTGTGTCGTAGATTAACGAATTTTATGGTTGTATGTATATTGTACGTGTTGCACTATGTAGGTACTTACTACTTGGCACCAATTTATCGATTTATGTCCTTACTTTTTCAGTTTTTTGAAACCCAGTACGTTTAAGTCTGACCTATTTCGACGTCTTTTGCGGGTCTTGTACGAATCGTTGTAACGTCTACGATTAACATTTGACAAGCTACAACGAGTGAGCGTCATACATACTGCGCCTGAAACACGGTGAAAAACTCAAATGTAAAGAAATTTAATATGCGTCTCTTTTGTTTTTTCAGTGGAAAACCAGCCGATCGATAAAGCGGCTATTGTAAATCCGCAGAGTCTAGTTCTGCCTGGTTATGTGGCACAACAGCCTCCACCACACAATAACCAAATACACTTGCAGACGGATTTCACGTATCCACCACCGACACATCCGCATGGGATCTGGCTACAATCTTTTCCCAATGCATGGCAAACACAGTTCTGTATGCCCAGTCCTACACAACAGGCCAACACAACCGTTACTAACGCTGCAACATGCTATAACAATCCTTCCACGTTCAGTTCATCTAGTAACACAGCTACTTATAGTCCTTATGGACCACCTTTTGCACACTGGTGGTCGTTCAATAACAGTGCACATCAACAAACACCTTATCAGTATGGGAATACTCCAAGCAACAATTATCGAAGACAGTTCTCTCAAAATGCTGTACGTTACTTTGAGTTTTATTATAATAATATATACCTACCTATTTTATATTTTATTACTGTTACCTTCTTATTGTCTTATACAGAATGGGAATTTCTTTGATAATTCTAAACAAAATCCACAAACACCATCATCATTGTCAACACAAAATTGGCCTCAATTTAATCAAAGACCTCAGTTTATACCAAGACAACGTATGCTTAGGAACAGGCCTCATTTTTCCGTTCAAAATCAATCAAGAGGAACTAAACAGGTTTGAGATCATTATTTATATTTACATTGTGTTTTAAATAGCTTTTACCTTCAACTGTATTATCTATTTGAAAAATTGTTCTATAAATCAATTAGGTACTTACTTTAATAGAATATTTATAATTTAATTTTTAAAGTTTTACCAAGTTATTGCTTAATTCATTGTAAAATTTAGAAAACAATTAATGCTATGACTGAAGACAAAAAATGGAAGCACGAATTAAAATCAAAACAATCTGAAGAACCACAGCGTGCTCAAAAACCATGGAATCGAGAAGATTCTATAAAAGCAATCGCTGTCGAGAAGGAATTTCAAAGACCCAAAAACAATCAAATCATGATCAGATTTCCAGATCATGAAATTACTCAGGAAATTGTTCAGAACTTTCATACTGACATTAAATCTGTACATTTCCAAGCACCAACCTTTCCGAGGTAAGTAACTTGAACAGCAATCATCAACTAAATGAAATTTTTAAATTTTAATTTCAAAAGTAATAAATTTATTTGGTAAAAACTTAAAATAATAACTATTTTTTTTTAAATTAAATATTAGGTGTTGTTTTGTGGAAGTACAACCAAGTGCAAATATTGAAAATGTTGCAAATGCGCTAAATGAAACTTTTTTCCAACATGGAAAATTGAAGGTAGAAATCAAAGAAAATAATTTTGAAAAAAATTCATTACCGGAGAGCATTGATCCATATACGTAAGTGCCTTTGGTTCTAGATCCATATAAAAACTAAAAACTATATAATTTCTATTAAATTTGAAATTATTTGAAAATGTACTTAGTTTAAGTAAAGTACAGATTTATTGTATATTACAACAATACTTTTGTAAAAAAATCATGTTTTTATACTTTAAAAGAAAATATACATTGTAAGTATGTTATATTATAGTATTTTACTATTAGTATTTTAACTGTTTGTGTATGTAGTATGTATGTACAGTAAAACCGTATTAATCTGGACCCCAATAGTCCGGACTTCGCTTAATCCGGACGGGCGTTTAATAACACGTAAACCCTTAGTTTGAGACGCAGACTAAAAAAAACATGAAAGGGAATTCAACGAATTTCCCATATATATGCATGTGATCACGATAATTTCTTCAAAATACCAAAAACAAATTTTCAGTCACGTCATCCAATCGTCAATTTCATAATACATGTTCTTAATTCTATCATACATTGATACATACACGTATTTAGGTTATTTTGTTTAATTCGGACAACCTAGAGCCCCAATCAGTACGGATTATTGAATTTCTGCTGTATATTTAAATGGTTCTTTTTATACAACTTCTAAAAGTCATGTACGCAAATTAGAATTGATATTAAATATAATTATTATTATACTATGGATCATAAAATTATTAATTACTTCAGATTATATCTTGCAAATTTGGCACCAAATATCACATATAAAGCTGTTAAAGATGAATTTCCAAAAGCCATTCAAGTAAACATTGGGGTTGCTACAAAAATGAAGTTCACAAGGTAATTTCCAAACTCTATTAATAATATTCAAGTAAAATATATTTTGTACATATAAGCTAGTGGCATATTAACTCCATACCCCTGCTTACACCATATATAAGCCACTAGTCTAAGTAATAAATTATTCAAAAATTCAATTTTCTATTAGATGTGCATTTATTAAGTTTTCTAACGTGGAAGATGCGATACAAGCGTACAAAGAAAAATATAATTTGGTTATTAAGAGCCGATTGGTTATGTTAAGATTTAGACGTATCAAAGAAAATGTAAGCCCACCTGAACAGGTTGATAAATTAGTAAGTTTTTATTTTTTGGATGAAAATGTCTAATATTAAAATTGCATAATCTAATTTTTTAGCTAAATGAGAAGAATGAATTTGACATACAAAGTTTACAGAAAAAAATCAAGAGAGAACCTATAGAAGTAAATATTACTTTATTTCATAAATGTTCGGATTTTTACAATAATTTATACTAATTTTTAGGAAAATATTGATGAATATGATTCTTCTCCAATTAATGTATCGAGAGTAGTTAAGCCTGAAATGGTGGAAGAGGATAAATATGAAGATGATTCTAAATATGAATCTATACAATATGAAAATGATATTGATATAAAATCTGAGTGGCCAGATTATGAAAATGAATATGATGAACAATATTATGAAGAGGAAGATACAGATGAATCTTATACTTTCCGAAGAAATGAAACAGTAAGTATGGTTGTAGTGCTTGCTGATAATAATAGTGTTTAGTGCATTCAAACCGATCACAGTGACAATATCACAATGCTTACTGTAATTATAATTTATTCATATGAATTAGGTTTTCAATCACTTTTTATCTTACAAAACAAAAAATAAATAATTCAATCTAGGTTATTATTTATTTTTTTTATTTAATGAAATTACCAACATTTTATTTAGTTCTTATTTTTGTTCTTTAGGAAGTTAAGGATGAATATGGACAATTTAATGAAAAACTAGATGATGAAGATGAGTTTGATATACCATATTCATTTATATCAAAAAATCAAGCACTATCAGAAAATAACAAAGACATTATTTTGCCTAAGACCGTAAGTTTATTCAAAATTAATTTGACTAACTGTGTAATATATTTTATCTGCGGTCTACAGAGGAGGCTGTAAAATTTTTCTGTCTTGGCGGTGACGGTAAATTGTGTCCAGACTCATTTTACCGCCACCGCTACAGCATATTTCAGTTACAGCCTTATATGCAAATTCATGATCTTTGTAGCTATTATGGCATTGCACGATAAGCACTAAAACTACATATAATATAGCTTATAATATTTGGACTGCCCCATTGTAAGAAAGACGATAAGAAAAAACAAACTAGCGTCAGATAATAACCTTACTTTATTTTGAGTATGCTTTACGATTAAATATCATATTCATTATATCATATTGCACTTATATCATCCGTTATCTATGTTCCCAAAATTGTATATTTTTCCAGTAACATAAACATAAATACAGAGAGAGATAGTTCGATAACAATATCAGACTTAAAATAGCTATACTATATTTGCTATTAAATAATAAAACATGTATTCATATGCGGGGGGTTGAATAAAAATCAAATGAATAATTAAGTATAGTATAAGTATTAGTATAATAAGTAAAATACAATAAAATAAATTTAATGAACTAATCATGAGCCATTATTAATTGTTTAAGAAACCATAGCTCAGTATTAATTAATTAAATGTATAGTGATAATTTATGTAACTCAGCAATAGTATTTTATTATATTTAATTTATTTATTCAAGGATGAAATAAATGATGGCGGAAGCGACAAAGAAATTCAAAAATGGAACAATTTATCAGACAATGATAATGATGATGATGGTGGTGCTGAATACAATTGGGGAGGATTAAATGAGCAAAAGAAATCTGAGAAACAAACGAAAGGTAAATTTAAAGAGAACATTAAGTTAGTGTTGATGTATTAGTGAAACATTACTAAAATACGAATAGAACTCATAAATAAGATAAGTTTAGCCGATGGCTCATTCCGATAATATGTAGAGTGTATAGAAGGTATACACATTTTGAACTACTCATAAATATAATAAATATACAATATGAGAACTGAAAAAAATTGAGTAAAATGATTATAGTAATATATTTGTTGATAATTATTAATTTATCACAAAATGTATTGGTATTAACATTAGTCGATCATCTACATTTGAAAATATTCGAAATATATAATATAAGTCACACAATGTATTGTTAATTTAAGCAACAGTTTAATAGGTAATTATTAGGTATAAATCATAAACACAATATTCATTTATAATTAAAATTTTTGTTTTGTCTTAAGTCGAATTTCAAAAAGTAGAAAGATTAAGAAAAAGAAATCTGGACCTTGGGTCTAAAAGGGCCAATCTCACTTTTTGGTGAAAATGAGATAAATGGCTTAACATATTATACAATTTTATGTATATTTTCTTGTGCTAGAAGGGCGTATCTTGATCACTAAAATTACAAGAAACAGATTGGCCAATGTTACAAACAAAAACATTATTTCTATTTCTATAGTGACCTATCTGATTTAAGTCTTTATAGTCATTATCTAATTCATAAAACTATAAGGCTTATGTGTACTTTGGCCCTTATATGATAAAATTAAATAAAAATATTGTCTTATCATTGGCCATGTTGACGTTGTTTATTGATAGTGTTATCTATATTCTATTCTATATTAAACGAAAAAAATATTAAAATTAATAATTAATAATTAATATATTTTAATAACAAGTAAACATTACATAGTCGAACAATTTTTTGTTAATATCAAATGTGTAGTACTCATAGTTCAATATTTTTTAAAACAGTTATTTATTTTTAAATCATTACAATGAGTAAGAGATCGAAGCAGCTGTTGTCAATGTGCAACGACAAAACAGTTAAAGGTACTATTATAGTTGATTGGTCATATTTAAAAATATTATTTTATTTAATATTATACATATTATACATAATACTATCATATTTAAATATAGAAAATACAGTCGAATCCGAAAGTGAATCTGGTAGTGTAAATTATCACGTTGATGGACAGTCTTGTGGCCGCCGTTGAAAAAAAACTATCCTTAAAACGACTCTTTTCATTACTGCTATAGCAGTAATATTTTTAGTACTGCTATAGCAGTACTGACCTCCGACATCACATTTTCAATTTAAAAATTACTGCTATAGCAGTATTACATTTAAATGTTAATATTACGAATTGTGTATCCTGTGTTGTGCCAATCAAATGAAAAAAAACATTAACTGTATATATCGATAAATATTATCGAAATATAAATTATAACTTATCAGCTGAAGAATAAAAATGGAAAATACGTGTACATGTATTATAAATACGTGTATACATAAGCTAAAAATAGAGTGCCTGATGGCCCGATGAGATGTCCGGGGTCAGTAAAATTTCCTTTCTCATAAGAGACCATTGAAAATATCACTGCTATAGCAGTAATGACACTTTTTGGACGATTTTTATATTACTGCTATAGCAGTAATATTTAAAAACGACCCCTGACATCAACATTTAATATTACTGCTATAGCAGTAATATCGGCAACTGTCCACCAACGTGTTATGATTATTCTAGTGATGAATTTTATATTCCACCAACCAAAAATATTCAGTCTGAAGAAAGTAGTGATGACGATATTCTAAATAATAATGGTAGGTAACACACTAAAATTATACCATAATTTCTATACTTAAAAGTAATGTATATAATATATATTTTTTGAAATATCCTAGGTTTTATTGAGATTAATCCCGAAAACTTGATAAATACACTAAATCCTGAAAACAACAATGATAATGATGAGAGTTTTGATATTGAAGTTAAATTAATAGTATATACTTTTACTTTTATAATGTTTGCTTTACAGAAATAATAATATTTTATAATAGAATAATTTCATATTATACTATTATTACTAGGCACCTATTATTATATACAAATAAACTAAAAACTCAATACTATAAAATATTATTGGAATAATACTAAATAGTATATTTTAAAGTATTGAAAATAAAATAACTAGATTTTTTTTTTCATTATTAAATTACTCACTCTAATATTTTGGTATTTTGAAATTTAGTGGTGAACTTCCCTAGTATGTCTAGAGATATAAGTATTGTTGAAGATATAGAATTTATTGGTGAACTTGATACAACCTCTCAACAACCAATTGATCCTCAAGGATTTTTCATAAACTCAAGAGGTGGTGGTAGGAAAAAATTGGCTGATGAATTACTGACAAGAAAACGTAAAAGAAATCCAGAAGGTTGGACTAAAAATGTAAGGAAAACGTCAAAGATGCAAGGCAAAAGTTATATAACTACAAAAGGTAAATTAGTTCCAGCAAAAACATTGAAGCCCCCTTGTTCATGTAAACGTAAATGCTTTGAAAAAATTGACACAGATCAAATGTTTGTTATTTTTGATAATTTTTATAAGTTGGAATCAGAAGGACAAAGCCAGTTCATATCAAATAATATAGAAGAGTACCCTAAAAAAACTGAACGTATAAAACAAAACTCCACACCCAGTAGAAGACAATTTTCAAGAAAATACTTTCTCACAGGAATTAATAATATACAAATTGAAGTATGTCAGGTTATGTTTATGAACACATTGAATATAAACTTGAAAAAAATTAGAGTTACTATGGCAAAAAAAAAGACAACAGGTGCAGGTATATGTTTGACAGATGGTAGAGGACATCATTCAAATCATCCAAAAACATCTGAACAAGATAAAAATAATATAAGAGATCATATTAAAATGTTTCCATTCAAAGAAAGTCATTACTCTAGAAACAAAACTAATAAAAAGTATTTTTTGAATCCAGATCTTTCTATAAGTAGAATGTATGATCTTTATAAAAACCATTGCACAGAAAACCACTTTCATATTCTTAGTGAATTTATGTACAGGAAAATTTTTGTTGAGGAATTTAATTTAGCTTTCAAAAAACCAAATATTGATACTTGTTAGTTATGTGATAAGTATGAAACTATTTTGAAATGCTCCACTATGAATGAAGAAATACAAGATACAATTAAAGAAAAAAATGTACATTTACAAATGGCTGAAATGGCTTATGAGGAGAAAAAAAAAGATAAAGCTCTAAGTACTGTTAACAATGAAATATTATCTGTGTCATTTGATTTACAAAAATGTTTAGCTACACCATTCTTATCTAGTGGTCTTTCTTTCTACAAGCGACAATTATGGACCTTCAATTTAACTATATATGAGACATATGGTGATAAAAACTATTCATATTGTTATCTATGGGATGAAACTAAAGCAAATCGTGGTGGTCAAGAAGTAGCATCTTGTATTTATAAATATGTTAATGATAAACTTGATAAATGTGATAGTATTAAAGAGATCATCTTTTACAGTGATTGCTGCCCAGGTTAGAACAGAAATATTTATATGGCTGTAATGTTTTTGCACTTAGTTGGTTGTTTGAAAGAAAAAGGAAGAGATCTGATTATCCATCATACATTTTTAATACCTGGTCATACACACATGGAGGCAGATACAATTCATGCAGCCATTGAAAAACAAAAAAAACGTACAATGATAGATATTGAATTGCCAAGAGACTGGGCTATACTCATAAGTTCAGTTCCAAGAAAGCCTCCAATAAATGTAATACAAATGGAGCAATACAACTTTTTAAACTTCAAAGAGTTAATTGGTAAAGTATTTATACATAAAAAAATTAATATTGATGGTGAAGCTGTGGGGTGGAATAAGATTAGGTGGATGAAGTACATGACTAATAATTTTGGAAATATTTTATATAAACATTCCTTCTCCTGTGATGAAAACCAAACATTTAAAATATTGGACTTAACAAAAAAAACCAGACGTTCTTGTGAACTACATGCTCTACACACTAACCTTCTACCACTTGAAGCAAAAAAGTTAAAATACTTACAGTCTTTATTACCTTTTATCAGTGAATCAAGCCGTCCGTTTTACTATTCATTAATAAACAACTCCACAACTTGTAGATCAAGTGAAGAAGAAAGTGATTAAGTTGTTATTTTGAATATTATTTTATAGTTTGTTTTTAATTTTTTTATATGGTTTGTTTTAATATTTAAGTTTCACGTTTGTGATATTGAAACAAATATTCAAGGCTGAATAATAATAATATCTTAGAAACTGATATATTAGACAGTTATTTGTATCCTATTAATATAATATTATTTTAGTGAGTATTAATTTGTTATATTTTATCTTTAAACAAATTATGCATATATAATATTAAAATTAAATTTATATAAAAATGAAACTCAATTGTTTTGATTAATTGTTATTAAACCTAAAAAGATTAAGGTTAGATATAAAAAGTATTTTTTTGTATTAAAAACAAAAATTAAGTTGTTATTTTGAATATTATTTTATAGTTTGTTTTTAATTTTGTTTTAAGGTTTTTTTTTTTTTATAGTTGAGTTTAAAGTTTGTGATACAGTAACAAATATTCAAGGCTGAATAATAATAATAATAATAATATCTTTAATCTTATAAACTGTTACATAAGAAAGTTATTTTTACCCTATTAATATAATATTTTAGTGAGTGTTAATTTATTATATTTATTTTAAAACAAATTATGTTAATATATAAATATTAAATAAATATAAAAATGAAAAATCAATTGTTTTGATTAATTGTTACTAAACCTAAGAAGTGTAAGGCTAGATATAAAAAATATTTTTTATAAACATTGATGATGTGGTTTTAGGGCCAATGTTGCATATTTTTTTATAAATACTGATTTTCATAGGGCCAATGTCAATAAAAAATACTTAAATAAGAACATTAAAAAACCAAATGTTTACCATTAGGTAGTATATAATTATATTATGATGATTGCAAAAGGAAAAATGCATACAATAAAAATTCAAATTTATATGCATTTTTGAAGTAAAAAAAACCGTAATCGTTTATTATCCAAAAGTGTTAAATAGTGAGATTGGCCCTTTTAGACCCAAGGTCCAGAAATAGATACATGTTAATTTTTTAAAATATTCTACAATATATACCACAAATTTCCACAACCTTTGTTTTACATGCACAATTGTTTTTTTAAATTTGTTATCATGATATTAAATTTAAATTAAATTAACACTAAGCATAAACCTTGCAAAAAAGAATGTGAAAACGATATAATATTTTACTCTATTCACTATTGTAAACAATTAATAATGTCTCCTAATGATGATGTCGCCGTAAAATTTCTACCATTCCTACGTTTTGATACTTTCTACATCATTTATTATCTATAAACCTTGGTAATAACGACCTAGTATAAGGTAACTGATATTAAATTATAATTTACTTTGTTTACCAAGACAGACAAAAAAGGAAAAAAAAACATCATTGTGTCAGAATCTGGTCCAAGTATAGTGAATACCACATCTAATATTACATATAGTTTATATTTTTTTAAAACCATATTTAAGGACAGTTAGTATAAAAATTTTAATAACTATGAACTACTTATTAGAATTTTGAATTAGATACATAAAAATGTTCAAGAAAATCATTCGCTAATTAATTTACAATAAAAAATTGGAAACCTAACCTGTCAGAGTCACCACTGTGAACAAAATAAATTGTTATATTTATCTCAGATTCAAGAGAAGAAAATAATTATTTATATTAGATTGAATTGGGCCAACCCCACAACTTATGTATTTAACAATATTGATGTGGGTTTCAGTGTAAAAAAAAAAAACCAAAATGTTATATTTACTGTACTTTTTATTACAATAGTGATAGTCTCATATTTCTGTTTAGGTGTCGAACAGCATGGTCAAAAATATGGGAAAGAAAAAACACAAAATTAAGTTGATAATAGTATGTACTTATAATTTTAAGATAGCTCGTGGGATATCATACTGATACTCTACTGTCATTAGCCCTTAGATGATTCATACTGTCATGCTCTATTAAAATATAAATTATATATTATACATTACATATTTAATTTAAATTAATGCATTAGTTAAAATGAAATGTTTGTGAAACCCAACTTATATTATGTCATAGATTAGGTTTGATAATTTGATATTTTAATTTCTCAAAAAAAAATTTAAACCAAATGAATACAACAAATATAAGGAAATCTTGTATTGGATGAAATATTTCTTAGAGAGTGTATCAGTGTAAATACTAAATCATTGAACTAACTTTTGTTTTCAAGTTAATCACAGACAAATGAAACTTTAAGACTACCTATATAAGTTGTTAATAGGTCTATAGTTTATAATGAATAGTCAATCTGTTTTTTGGTGCATTTTATTCATTGAGATATTTATTGAGAAAAAATGTCCCAAAAGTCGATTAACTTATTTGAAATTGCAAAAAAATTATTTTTAAGGGTTCTTCGAATATTATTACATTTGAAAAATGTATTTACATCTCTTATAAATTGAATTGTCTAACATTGTTTTGACACCAAGTACTTTGGTTTTAGATGCTTATTAAAATAAAAGCTTTAAAATTATAAACCATCAAAATAGTTTTATATTTGTTTTATAGAATTAACTCAAATATTATTTTATTTTATAAGATTTATATTATTTACAAATGTAATTTTTATTAAAAATAAATATAATGATATTATTATTTTTATTATTATTATTATTATTATTATTATTATATAACAACATATTTTATTAAACTTTTCACAAGTATACAACTTTTTTTTTTAGATATACAAGAACAATATATGATATTATATAAAATAAAAACCATTTGATCATAATAGTTGTTTACAAGTTTACAACTAATAATAAAATAGAAATTGTATACCTATAATTTTTAAGTTATTTTGGTAATAAATGTAGTAATAAATACTTTTAATAATTATTGTTCCTAAGTTTCTTACCAACTCATTATTCTCTTGCATCAATTTCTTTTTCTTTTTGATAATTGATAGTATGCAGCTTTCAGGTGGCACTTTTGTTGTGCCGTCCTCCAGTCTAATTCCAGCTTCGCCTGACTGGGTTGTATTAGGTAGGTTTTTTCTTTTTAGATCTATAATATAAAATATAATGTATGTACATGTGTTATATAAACGAAAAAGTCTTACCTAGTTTATAGGAAACAATGACTAATGGCTTGGAATTATTTTCATTGTTATTGTCTGCTATAATAGAAAAAAAATATAGAAGACATATTATATTGTTATATTAGTATTTATTATATTAAACTATCTAATTAATTATACTTAAAGTATGTTTAATGTTAGGTAAATACTTAAAATTAGTTAAATAATTTTTTTTATGTATAGATTATAATTAGAGGTAGGATGTTGATGACTCTTGAATTTTTTTCTTTAGCTTCTATAAAATGCTAAAAATTTGTTTCATGCTCGCTTAATTAAGAATATCCTAATTTTATTTTGCATTTTTAGCCATTTTAATTTTATTTTTAAATATTTTTGCATAATTTTTTCATATTTTAGGACATTTTTTCCAGTGTCTGTACAATGTGGAACATTTTTCTCAAATTTTATATTTGTGGGTTTTTGTTATAATTTTCTACATATATATATATAAATGAATTGCTGTTCGTTAGTCTCGCTAAAACTCGAGAACGGCCGGACCGATTTGGCTCAAATTTTTTTAAGATGTTTGTAATTGTCAGGGGAAGATCTAAAAGGTCTAAAATGTTGAACCAGGGGATGTGCTCAAATGGGGATTTAGAGATTTACAGTGGAAATGTTTGTTTATAAATGGTCGCCATGGGTTTTAAATCTATTATAATAATAATTATTGGTTGCGGTATATTCATTAAATTTATACTTACACTTTATTATCTTCTTCTATATATATAAAAATGAATTGCTGTTCTTTAGTCCCAACAATGTATTATAATTTATATTGGTTGCTATTGGTTAATTTTGCATGTTTGTTGATTTGTATTATTGTTATTGTTTTATTTTTATTTTTTAACCTAACCAATTTGGCTAACTTTTATCTAGAAATATTTATGGAAGTCCAGGTAAGGTTTGAAAGGTGAATAAATATCAAAGGTATATTATTTTTAACATTTTTATATACAGTGTGATCACGATATCAAGTACCACTGAATATCCCAGATGGGTGTCTTTAGGAGGTGAAAGTGAGCACTTAAATACATATTTTCAGACCAGTTTAAAATGTTTAGGTCACTCAGTACGCACATGAGCAATACGACTTACTTTTTTTTTAGTTGGCAACCCCAGTTTTTTTATGCAGATTCGGGTATTTTTTTAAAACATTTATTGAATAAAAAGTTTTTTCTATTTTCAAAACTGACCAAGTAAGTCAAAAATTGGATTTATGCATAATATGTGTTTAATGCAATTTTCATTTATAACCACTGGAAATAATAAAATAAGTGCCGAATAAACGTGTAATGGGAGACAGAGTAGCCGAGCGGACTAAGACGTCAGTTGCCGGTTCAAACTCGGCCACAGGTGGCATTTTTCTTCTGGCAGTCACGGTGTCCGGAAACAGAGGTCAACATGGTGACATCCTCCACCTGGGCATGGCAGATACCAACGTGTGTTTGTTTTGGCAACATTTTGAAAAAGGTGGGCAAGTGGATGTCGCTCTGCTGTACAGTAGGTTACAAGTGGGTCACTGTATAATGGATGATATTAAATTTGAATTCAACAATATAATATCATTGTATAAGAAAAACGATTCTGAGCGGAGACGGTATGTCAGTCTAGGTATAAGACGTATTATAAACTTATCTATGGGATTAAAAAAAATTGACCTATAATAGGTACCTATAATAAATTCCAAATTAATCATATCACAATATCCATTAGGTACTTATAAGCGTTATACATCAACAAAAACCGTGATACTATCATAGATATATAATAGTACACTTTAGAAGTTTCAAGTACCCACGAATAATATTATTCAATCACAACAAAATAACTAAAATAGTTATTCTAGGTTTTTTAATATGTAATTTCGGCCAAATTTGAATTTGAAATGTCTGTAAAAAATAACTGTGTTCATATATTTTTAGATTTTTTGGTCACAGTATGAACTATTTATGAGAACCTTTGTTTTGAATTTGCAATCCTTAGCTATAAAAACTGAACATTTTATAATTTATTAATTACAATGATTGATAATTTTCGAGATTTTGATAAATTTTGTCAAAATTTGATCTTTAAATGCTTATAAAAAAAAACTGTGCCTATGTATTTTTAATATTTTTCAACTGATATTGTAACAATATTTCAGGAGCCTTGTATTAAATTTTTACACTTTTTGTCCCAACAGATAAAACTTTATTGATATTTATAGAAAAAAAAACTAAAAAAAATTGAAAGCTGTAAATGTCCATAAACAGCTCAAAAAGAGTCAAAATATTTTCAAAATTGTATGGTGTATAGGAAATGCTAGTATAAACATTCAGTGAAATTTTCATGTATCTACAGTTATTCGTTTTTGAATTACAACAAAATAAGGAAATCGCTACATGAGAAATCGAGTGAACATCCAATGTTGTAAAAATTTGAATTTCAAACGCTCATAAAAATTTAATTTGACTTTCCGGTAGAGATTAGAGTTTATTGATAAAGGTAGACAAACTTATGAGTAATCTTGTATTACATTTTCAAATCTTAGATTTAAAAAGAAATATTTTTACGAATTCTTAACTCAAAATAATTTGCTAATTTTCGTGATTTTTCCATATTTTTACAATTTTTGAACTTTAAATGCTTATAAAAAAAAATTGTGGTTAGTTTATTAGTTGGTCTATTAGTTTATAGGTCTATGATTATAACACATTTTAAGTGCATATTATAATCATAATAACAAGAGATTTTTAAAATATTCACAATATACTATATAGTAAATAATAACTACTGTTTGAAAATATGATACTGTGTACAACAAAATCAATGTGGAATGTGGATAATGACATAATGTGTCTAAAAGTTATGTAATAACCTCAAACCAATACAAAAAATAGAGGTTACCTGAATCGAATATAATAGTTTTATTTTTAGCATTTAAAGGGGCTGCACCGTAGTATATTTTAAGGAGTACTATTTAGGCAATTCATATGACATATAAATTAATACTTTATCCATGTGTGAGTAGTTTTAGCAACCATTTTTACGTAATAAGAGTAGGTCCTATTTTATAAATATTCGTTAATTACAACAAAACTTAATTATACACATCGAGATTTTCATCCGCTATAACCATTATATAATCTTTAAACCTTAGAATAGGTTCAGCAGTATTTGGATGTCCACTAACAGGTACCTCTCCAATAATATTTAAATGCAAATGTTATACAAAATATTTATTTTAAATATTATAATTTGTTGATGTTGTAAATGTGTTATAAGATTGCATACTTAGATCTTTGTAAATAATAACGATACAAACATCGTTCGTGATCGGTTGTTTATTTTGCCTTCGGACGATGATATGTATAATTTTTTATTAAATGTTATAATTTCAAATTTGTAATACACGTCTTGTGGTCGCATCTATATTATATTTGTAATATACGTCTGTGCTCGTATTCATATAAATTATTGTATACGTACGTCAATATTACCCATCACCAATTCACGTCAAGTTCAGATCAAGAACCAACTACCAGCCTCACACCAACATATTTTTGATTTTCCGTGCATCTTTAAAAAAATTTTTTAGTTATTACCTATCAGTTATTACTTATTACTAGTGCTCTGATTTCGATGCATTTGCATTTTGTTTTGGAATGCTTGAAACAATGTTTTCCAAGATACAAATGTTTTTCTAATAGGTAGGTATACCTATACACTATGCTAATAACAAACTTTTTTGGGGGATTTTTTAAAATTATTTTTGGGTTTTGACGATGAAGTGCATTTTTGAACGGTTTTAGGTCATTTATGATTATTATTTATAGGCCATTTTTAAACTAAATTTTCTGCTAGTACCATTTTATCTTGATTTCTGAATAAATCTGTGTTCAATTTCGGAGAATATTTTTGAGATTTTAGTTCATATAAACATTTTTCGATGCTGGTTAGGGCATTTAAATCCGAGCCCTATTTATCCTATATTATGTAAAATAATGCAACTTTCAGTATAGCTTCTGATAGATAAATTTATTTAGTAGGTAGGTACTTTGGGAGGTTCAAATTTCCAGCATTTTTTGAATTAATTAGGAAAAACAAAATATGTATAGACATTTGAAACTTGAATTTCTTTTTTAGCATTTTTCTTATGAAAAATAAGCCTAAATACACAATAATTTTGTTGAGTGTTTGAAATTAGAATTTTTAAAAATTAAATACCATGACCAAAAATTTAGAATTTATTTCAATTATTTTGTTGACATTTAAAAGTATTATTCATGGGGTCTTGAAACTTTTAAGTATATAATTATTTTTTATATAGGTACACTATAATATTAAAAAAATATTTTGATTAATTTTATGCTATTGCCTTCTTATACCATGAACCTATTCATAGTAATTTCATACAATTTTTTGAAAATGTTCATTTATCTAAATCAAAATTGTAATGAGTAGGTAGTTTTTGAGTTATTTAACTTAGTGTACTAAAGATAATAGGTCTATAATGATACAAAATTTGCACTAAGCTGGCTTTTTCAATATTTTATGCATAGGCGTGCGCACAGGGGGTGCCGGGGGTGCCTGGCCACCCCTGGACCCTTCACCAATGACGACTTGGGTCCTAATTTTTAATTAAGTGTAAATTAAATTAATGAAATTATTGACGAATTCAAAAATGTTGTTCGTTCTAAACGTCGATTATCATTATAAGATTGTATATCTAAATATTGTTAGGTATGTAATGTTTGTTAGAATGAATAAAAAAATAAAATAAATATTGTTGGTGCATTTGATATCTTTAAAACATTTGTCTGTATCTATAATTGTTTTCAAAATTATTGTGGGCCCTAATTTTTAGTGTGTACCTACCCCCGGAAGCAAAACTCTGCGCACGCCTATGATTTTATGGTTGACCAACTTATGTTGAATGGTCCTATTAAATCATAAATTATAATACAATTATGTTATTCTAAAGCTTAGAATCTAAACTAATCTACAGTCGTCTCAATGGCTTGGCTATAATAATGGCTGTTAAGTGGACTGGAGCAACCATTTTTTTCATACATATAGCTCAATAAACGAAAGAAAATTAAACATACTTCCAGTAGCTCGATTTCAATTTTGAAAAGTAAATTTAGTTTATATTACTCTTTTCTAAGATTGCTCATAAGTGGATTCTTATATTTTTCATTTCGTCGCAAATAAGTCAAGTTTAAGTTTATTTTGATAAAAAAATAAGCTTACTATGCATCATATTATATTAACTAAAAATAAAGTCGTAAATCTATTTCCGAGTAAACCTAGAAAATAGACTAACGAATACGCTCATCTTTTAAAAAAAATATAATTCGATTGTAACAAGGTGAATTTTTATTCCTCTTTTGGACAGTTTAGTACTGTTTACATCAAATGTTTGCCCTACAGCTGGAGCAAAAGTATTTTCTTCGTGTTCATTGACTTGTGCATGCACATAATATGGGTGTTAGAAAATTTCTAAGAATCTTAGTAAATATTAAATATTACCTGCATTCCGAACGATTATAAACCAATAAGAGCTAATGACTACGAAAATGAAATAAGATGATACATGTTATGGCAATACAAAATAAATCGTAAATATGGGAGTTAAAATTTCTTCGCAAAATTGCGGTAACGGGTTACACACACTAATGTTAATTTACTTCTCACACTTTGACACAGCCAAAATGTACATGTAATATTAAATTCCTGAACACTAATCCTTAAAACATGGTATGCTTCAGCCCTCTTAATTGTGGGGTTGGGAATATAATCCAAAGTTCTGTATTATATGAACTAACAAGAAAAAGAAAAGAGATGATATGATGATTATTGCTGTGTTGGGAAATTTGAATCGTACATAATATTGTTATACGTTACTACACATTTTGGTTTCCATACTTCTCATTACTCTAACATGTTATTCAATAGAACAAAAGGTACATTGATAAAAAATTAGTAATTTAACTTAAAATTTAAGATCTAGTATGAAAAAAGAAAAATAGTAACTAGACATATAGGTAAGTTATTCAGTGTAATTCTCTTTGACTACTATTACGCAATTGGTCAGAATTAGAATCCAAGATATGTATAAGTAAACATAAAAAAAAGGTGGGTAAGTGGATGTCGCTCTGCTGTACAGTAGGTTACAAGTGGGTCACTGTATAATGGATAGTATTAAATTTGAATCCAATGATACAATAATAGGTACCTATAATAAATTCCAAATTAATCATATCACAATATCCATTAGATACTTATAACACGTTATACATCAATAACAAACCCTGATACTATCATAGATATATAATATAGTGTACTTTAGAAGTTTCAAGTACCCACGAATAGTATTATACACTCACAACAAAATAACTAAAATAGGTATGCTAGGTTTTTAATATATAATTTCGTCCCAAATTTGAACTTAAAATGTCTGTAAAAAATAACTGTGCTCATATATTTTTTAGATTTTTTGGCTACAGTATGAACTATTTATGAGAATCTTTTTTTAAAATTTTCAATCCTTAGCTATAAAAACTGAACATTTTATAATTTATTAATTACGATTATTGATAATTTTCGAGATTTTGATAAATTTTGTCAAAATGCGATCTTTAAATGCTTATAAAAAAAAATTGTGCCTATGTATTTTTAATATTTTTCAATTAATATTGTAACAATATATCAGGAGCCTTGTATAAAATTTTTACACTTCTTGGAACAACAGATAAAACTTAATTGATATTCATAGAAAAAAAAACTAAAAAATTGAAAAATGAAAATATCCGTAAACAGCTCAAAAAGAGTCAAAATATTTTAAAAATTGTTTGGTGTATAGGAAATGCTAATATAAACATTCAGTGAAATTTTCATGTATCTATAGTTATTCGTTTACGAATAACAACAAAGTAAGGAAATCGCCACATGAGAAATCGAGTGAATATCCAATGTTGTAAAAATTTGAATTTCAAACGCTCATAAAAATTTAATTTGACTTTCTTATAGAATTTTTTTTTTTTGATAAATGTAGAAAATCTTATAAGGAATCTTGTATTACATTTTCATATCTTAGATTTAAAAAGAAAAATTTTTATGTATTTCTAACTCGAAACAATTTTCAAATTTTCGTGATTTTTCCATATTATGTCATTTTTTGAACTTTAAATGCTTAAAAAAAAAACTGTGACTAACGATTTTTAATATTTTTCATCTGTCTTTGAAACAATATAGTAGGAGCCTTGTATTAAATTTTCAAGTATTTTTACTCAACAAATAAATTTTTATTGATATTCATAAAAAAAAAAACTAATAAAATTGGAAACTGAAAATGTCCCTAAACAGTTCAATATAAATCAAAATATTTTTAAAATGTTATCCTGTATAGTAAATGCAAATACAAACAACCACTGAAAATTTCATGTATCTACGGTCATTTGTTTTAAAGTTACAGCAAAAACCAAAATCGATTTTTGGAAAACCGATTTTGCGTAAAAATTCCCGTTTTTCCTTAATTTTTATGTTGTTTTTCCCGGCGCTCTTGAAAACTACTGGGAAATTTAAATTTTGACCTCCCCAATGCACCAACGATATTCACTTTCCAATCGAACAAGATACTGAAGTCGAAAATCGAAGCATTATTTCGACTACTTATCGTGTACACAGACACAAAAAAAAATTAAAAATTAAAAAAAAAAACACACATCATTGTAAAATCAATACATTCATCGTTTCGCTCAGAATCTAAAATAAATTGAGTTCCAACAACATTATATTCCTGAAGTAGTGGTGTATAATATATTATCGGCAGGGCTCGTAAGTTCATGCATCTGCATGTTTTCTTTGCTACACAGGAAAACATGCTAACTGAGATACAAATCCGTTTCATAATAATAGTAATAATAATATGAAGTTTGATAGTGCATGTTTTTGCGTGTTATGGGTGTAAAGGCATATTTGGCATAAAATAATTGATATTTTACAGTCGTTAGTGCATATTATTTCATAAAAATATTTTTAAGACAAATATTTGAAAAGTTTCTTGTTTCTTATTTACTTTCACGTTTACAAAATTATAGTGTTTTGATTTATTTTTATTCTAGTGTGAGTGTGTGACAACCTAGTGTCCTAATTTGAAACTCCTAGTACACAGTGGCGTGGCGAAATTAACATTTTCCAGAGGTAAGTTACAAATATCCCAAGTAATAATAATGTATTAAAATAATATGACTAATTATATTTCAGATCATTATTGATAACCTAATGAGTTTATCAAATTGAATTTACTAGGGGACCCACTGGCTACCACCTACCCCTCTATTTAAGAAAAATCTCAGAGGCAATTGCCTCTGAAATTACTGTTCACCATGCCACTGCTAGTACATACCCATTTAGATTGTATGAGTTTTACGTAGTACCGTGGAAACAATGTAATCGCTACCACTACCATCCTCCACCGTACAACGTTTGTCGTCGAAACGAATCTGTACAGGCATGTACACGCGTGCTGCTTCTCACCAACCAGCATTTATAATTTCTGTTATTTTTCTTGATAAAATAATTTAGTATAATATAATTTAGAAATATTTTAGTAGATTAGATAAGAATAATATTATAAGACCTTAAATTGCTATAAGATGTAAAAACAATTAATATTTGTTAAATTATTAATTGAGATATGTATAGTTTAATATTTAATAATCATGTAAAATAAAATAGGTACTTACACATATAAGTTAAAATTGTTTATTATAATTTAGGAAATTAGAAAGAACTCTTTATATAGGAATATCAGATTAACTTTTTTTAAACTCAGTGATGTATTTTTTTCCAGGGTTGGAACTTACAATACAGTAAACTGTAAAGTATAAAACGTACAGTATAACCACTTAGTTTGTTGTTTTATACAGAATAAAAGTTTTTTTTATGGTTACACTAAACAGCAAGTATCAGGTATAATTTACCAAGTTGATATGATTTTTTAATTTGTTACATTACCTAGTTTATAAGTCTATACTTAATACAATTTAAAATGTACCTACAGTATATTTTATTGCTATTATAATAAATAATATAATATTTCAAAGGAAAAAAAAATGTGTTCTTAATATTCCTTATTTATCTTAGTTGTTATAAAGTTCTAAACGTGTGCCATTATATGTGTAATGTATAAAACGTTTCATACCTGTATAACACTAACTATAATTTTTTACCATATTAACTTTTAACTTATCGAGTTAAATTTATGATTTGTTAACTGTTCACTTCTAATTTGTTGATCTTGTGTTAGGTATCTCAACTTCAGTGGCGTATTTACGGGGGGGGGGGGGGTCCCGGGTCTGGACCCCCCCCAGAAAAAAATATAATATAATATAATTATTACATCGTAACTCGTATGTGTTTTTTTATATTATAAACTTGTAGGTACCTAATATTTAGACCCCCCCCACAAAAAATTTCAAAATACGCCACTGCTCAACTTAACTTAATTATTTTCTTCAGTTTGCCCAACATCACCTTTGCTAATTAGGATGTGATAATTTATATTTTGTGTAAATAGAATGTAACACTATACTTACAAGTCAATAAAAAAAAAAAAAAAAATTAAAAAAAATTACAATAAATCATAATAAATTAAAAATATTTGTATAAAGTTATAATACTGTATTTTTCATCTAATTTTGTACAGTGGATATTCTTAGGAATTATCACTGGGCGACATAAAAAAAAAAAATTCCCTTAACATATTATGAGCTTATAAAAAACTTTTCGGTATTAATTATATTTATATTAATAAATTATAATTTATACTAAAAGTTATTATATTGGTTATTCGTAGAAATGGCAGAATATAAATAATATTACACCAATACCATTGATTATAAATACTACTATTTTTACTAATAGTATTTATAATCAATGGTAATACGCGTTATACGTATCATATTATGCAAGTATAAAGGTATATTTCATTTAGGATTATTGTATTTTGTAATATATTTTCATTATAATTGGAAAGAGGTACTGTATTTAGTATAAGTCCAAGCATAAAATATTAGATTTTCAATTATTTTATACTTAGATACCGAAAATGACGAAAGTCATCCTGTCGTCGTGGTTATGTAGGTAAAAAGGCTTGAACGTTTAAGGCGGGTTTCCACTACACACAAATCCTTTGCTGTGATTGGTCGGTTATGTTAAGTTACCACAAGATTAACCAAGATACCTACCGTGTTGTTGGACATAGCTGAACACATTTTTCGTGTATATAGTGGAAACCTTTATACTGTTTAAAGGTTCAAAGGGAAATAATTATTTAGCTAACATCTTGTAAAAAACAAGTAGGACTGTAGGAGGTAGGTACTAAAATACATAAAATAAATACAAATAAATCAAAAACAATCAGTTTGTAGATAATAGATATTTGCCGGAACGACTGACGACCAGATGAAACATGTCGCATTGTATTATTCTATGGATACCTACGGGCTATGGTGAACGGTCACATGGGTTTTTCATTCTCAATAATTATTCGTCAAACGAAATGATATACGTCATAAATAAATAACAAAACTAAACATAATAAATAATCAATAAATAAAATTATATAATAATTTCAAACGTTGAAATTTTTACAAAAATCGTTGTCGCCTAGTAATTAAATATAATGTCGTCTACTAGGCGACAAAAATTTTTCTCTGGACGACGTTGCTGTCGCCCAGTATATTAGTTAAAACTTAAATATCCACTGATTTGGTATACTAAAATATCAATCACTACGTCCATCACTCCAATACATCGTTCAATTACTTTGGAACAATTAAACAGTGGCTTTTACGATTTCCGAATGTGTGCTATATTATAATATATTATATCGTGTAGGGTTCGTAACACATCAGTGACATATACATAACATAGTCTTTTTGTGACGGTTCATCTGAATATGTGGCATCATCTATGGTACGGGGTAATTTTCATGTACTACGACCTAAGATATTATACAATTTAAAACAATATTTTTCGTGTTCAAATAATTCAAGATAAATCGAATAAGAAACCAAACAATTCATCTTTGTCTAAGGGACCGTCCGTCTTTTTTTGTGTTCTAGTATTTTGGTTCCGTCTATACTATGTTCAGATTGGATATTCAGTGATCGAACCCGTTTTTGTTCAAATATTACTTGCGTCGTACCTACAAGACTATAATATTATTACAATTAAATATTAATACTAGGTAGGTACAAACATGGCATAAGGAATAAGAAGTATGCTCGATGATAAGACTGCGCATATAAATTTAAGGGGCAAACTATAATGTTTATATAGGCAACCAACAAAAACCCCATGGCTAGTATACATTTAATCTTGATATGCAACGCAGTATGCGCAAAAACACATGGCAGGAAATAGGACGAAAACGTGGTTCGAGTCGATCTTACGCATCTTATTTCTCATAATATAATATGACTACACTGGTACGTAAACACTGTTAATCATGTTTCATAAATGGACGGCAACTTACGATATAACGATATTTCTTTCGATAATATCGTGTTATCGATATTTCCTTCGATAATATCGTGTTATCGACATTTTGCCGCCGACAATATCGTGATATCTCTCGAATCGTGATTCAAAATATTACCGACGACCGACGATCAATAAACATTCGTAGATATCTGTGCCGACGACCGTTACGAAGTGCGTGTGATCGATCACCCGCGTCCCGCCAATTCGCGACACGATTTATCTAAACCACACCATTATCAACACGTCTTGAGTTTCGAGTGTTTGTCCCGTTTGGATCGAATTTCGTAAAACGAATATAAGATTATTACTCGACTAACCGTCACGGGAATTCCTTGATCTGCCGATAGTCGCTCAGTGATCAAAACATCTCGACTTAATCGATATGATGTACATTAGCGGAAAAAATAAACAACAAAAAGTGAGCATTTTTAATTATTATACATTTGAATTCGAATGCATGTTTAAGAGGTTAGAGGACGCTAGGTACTTACACCTGCATGTGTTGTGTATGTCTTACAAACGGTTTTGTGCGGGTAAAAACCACTCACTAGGGCTGTAATCCAAGATAAGCAACCAATTTTTCACACTGTAAAGAATTCACTGTGCAACGTTGTTTTCATTTAACCGATATCGGAATTAAAAGAAAAGTTACCCAAGTTTGAAAAACTCGAAAATAATGAAGTTTTAAACAATCAGAACTTGTTTCTTACCTATTTGTGATATCGAAAAATTAGAAACAATGTTGCACAGTCAACGTTCTCCTCTTTCTAGTGTGGACATTTGGTTGCTTAACTTGGACTGTGGCCTGAGTGGTTCTTACCCTTGAAAAACCGTTTTTTTCTATGTCTTACATTTGTAATACTGAGACAACACATGCAGGTGTAGTGTCCTCTTAATATATTTAATATATATATATATATATATGTTACGGTGAAAGACAAAAATTGGTAAATGTCGTCATTAACCAAAATGATTCAATTATGTACGTAAATGTTTTAAAAACACATAATTTTAAACTCAAATGTACATCTTTCACCGGTCATTGACGTAATTTACCAAAACTTGTGTTAAATTATGATAAATCTCAAATAATACACTGATTGTTTTAATATAGATACTATTTAATAATTATTTATTGTTCGTGGGTGTTTCATTTTTGAATCTAATCATTTTTGATTTCAATGAAATTAATGTAAGGTTAGGTTAATTGACTTTCTAAATTTATTTCTATCACCATGCCCTAATGCTAATAAATGTGCCGAATGAATTACTTCAAACAACTCGTTTACTGTGACATAATATAAAACGTCAGAGTCATTTTCAACTATAGTTTTAATTAATTTTTCTTTTCCACCAATTTTTAATTCTCTTACATTTTGAATCTTATTGTTGTATTCTTCATAACTAAAATAAAATATATTGTCATCTTTCTTTTTACTATTGACAATTTTTTCAATTGCTGCATTAAATTTACTCTCCATACTTTAATATTACTTTAAAAAAAACTACAATGCTAACCCCCACTCGTCGTATATAGGTACAAGTGCTCGCTAGAATATACACTTGAATTCTAAACTAATAAACTAATAGACCATTTCATATTATTACTTGGCTTATAGGCGTTATGGCTAGTCGGGGTTTCGCTTGTTTATCTACTTCCATGGTGATATTTTTAACCAACAAAGCTTTGTCGCATACCTAATACCTATACACTTATCACTGATTGTTTGCACCGACACAAATGGGATGATACCGGTATCGGCTCCGGGTAGTTACTCCTTACCGTTGGTTAAGTGGTCATATTGCATCCATTACGATAACGAATTGTGATATCTAGTTAAGAGGATGTCTCACCCGGATGCGTTGTCTCGATGTACGACATAGCAAATTTTTGTTCGCTAGTTTCAATAGGGTATTGTCAGTTTTGATATTACAGTGAATCGACCTATTATCAAACTTTTAGGTAACAATATTATCTATGTTCTCTCGTTGGTTTTTTACAATATTTTAATTTTTAAGTGACATATGAACATTTTAGTAAATGAATACTTTACATACCCATAACTCACTTAAAAATTAAAATATTGCAAAAAAACCTATGAGAGAACACAGATACTGTTCTTACCTAAAAGTTTGATAATAAGTCAATTCACTCTAATATAAAAACTGACAATACCCTATTGAAACTAGCCAACGAACATTTGGTATGTCGTATGAGTGTAAGACGGAGACAACACATGCAGGTGCGACGTCCTCTTAATCACATATAATGTTCGCTATACAAAATTATAAATATATTGATCGATTTATACATAGAAAAATTACCAGAGCGGAGTGCGTAAAAAAGTTTCACTCAAATTCAAACCACAAGTTTTTAACCATAATTTTTTGCAAGTTCTTAGTCAGAACTATTTTTCACAAGTCAACACAATTTATTGAAGTCAAAACTATTTATTAAAAGTAAACACTATTTTTTAAAATTTGATACAATTCTTCCCATAAATGTATTGAACATCATTCTCCAATTAAACTGGATATTATTATGGCATGTGCATATTTAGGTGGTATAGTTACACCATAACAACAAACTTTTTTTTAAATTATCAGTTTCCCACCACCTATTTTTTATAACAAATAATCTGTATAATACCCGGTATAGTACTATTATGTATGGATAGGTCGAACCATGACAAAATAAAAAAAAATAATACTAATAATTTAGTGTGTTAGCAACAATAGGACTTACTTTTGCTCCAGCTGATAGTCTGACACATCCTACTGTACACAGCTCTTGTTAATGTTTGCCTCATTTACTTTGTTAAATTGTCTGACAAAGAGCAAAAGACAATCTCACATTATCTCACCTAAATACCTATATACCATCATGTTATTATATTCTACCAACGAAAAGAGTAAAACTGGGCTTATTGACGGAATGTGAAGCGGTTGGCGAACAGCTGGCTATCACAAAGTTGTGGACATATCTATTTACTCTGTAGTTTGTGGTGAGTCAAATATTATGATTTTCAAGAACTTGAAATTCAAACTTCTTTTATTTCTCAAACTCAAATCCAGTTTTTACTTTAACATTTAAATTCAAATCAGACAATTTGTCAAACTGATAAAGGATGTATGGGAAATACTGGAAATAAAAATAGTATTCTCGGGTGTGGCTATTTATTATTATAAAGGGGGTAAACCACTGGATAAATTTTTGTACACTGGACTTCCAAAAAAATTTTAATTCCTAGACTTCCGTGTAATTTCATGTAATTCCTAAGGCTTCCATTGAATTAATAGTTATTATTTGGACCTCCTATTAATTCATACGACTTTGCTACAATTCCTTAGACTTCCGTGTAACTTATACATTTATAAACTATAGGTACCTAATTAGGAATTATATAAATTATACATGTAACATTACTAAATACTAATTAGTAGGTGATGAATGATAATGACGAGTAATGACTAGAAAACTTAAAAATAATAATACAAAAAGAAAACAATATCTGACAAAAAATTATATACAAACCGTGATTTACAACCTACATCTTATCTCTTTAACATGTTGGTTTAAATTATAAAAATTGTCATCCTTTTTATAATCATAATAGGTCACCAAGTGTTCTTTCCTTACATATTCCTCACAAAAATTAGAAATTCTTTACTCAAGTTTAGTACAATTTTTATTTAAACAAATCAAAATAGGTATGCTTACAATATTTAAGAGACTTGTAGGTACCTACTTATCTACATAAAATTGTACCTATAATTTAAGTAACAATAGCTTAACAAAAATAAAATAATACTTATATAAATATTTATAAACATCACTGTACCTAATTACTTTTACCTCGACTTTTACTTATTAGGTAGACAGTTTTATAATTGATTTTTTATGGCTTTAAATATTTGGACAATTTTGTTCCTATCAAATCTTTTAATCGAAAATGGTCCAATACCAATTAAATATAACAGACCGTAAAGTATATATTTTTTTTTAATAAATGAGATTTCATCGGTTCTAGGCCAAACAAATGTATCAAGAACGGATTTTAAAAATTTTATCTTGCATAGGTCATTTTCAATGTTTAATAACCTACCAATGTACCAATTAATATCATATCTAATGGCATAATAACTTTCAATTTTTAATTGGATTTGTTGTGTATCTTTATCCTCTTCATTGCCGTCATCAGATTGATACGGGCTTATTGGTGGAGTCGATTCTGATTGGATATCACTTCCTTCAGAACTATCTGTGTTGACTTCAATATCTGACTGAGTTGAACATTTTGTTTGATTACATTTTATTTTATTTATTTGTTGAGCACCTTGGTCACAACGAGAGTTAAAAAAACGAAGCAAACGATCACTACTGACTCTTGCCCGGTGTTATTTAAGTAACCAGATTATTGATGATTTTTTTATGACCATTGAATTCTTATTATTTAATAAAACTTGAACACAGGAGGATTTAACAGGAACCTTTTTTGGCATTAATTCATCATCTAGAAATTGGTCACTAAAATCTTTTAGATCTAAAGATAATCCAAAGTTAATTGCTTTTGATATATCACACATGTCTACATTGGATTCTGGTGTCTCATTCTCATTATTTGTAATATTATCATTAATAATTCCATCAACCGTATTTTCAACTTCATTTGAATTTAAGAAGCACTTTGGTTTAAATTTTGCTTTTAATATTGGAATTTGCATCTATATATTATCTGTTTGGATGTCCATACCAAGACTATGAGCCATATTTTTAGTATCTGTTAAACTCTTTTTTACAATGTTTATAATTGTAGTATTGTCCAGACCATTGAAATTTGAAGAATTTAGGTTATTCTTTTGTTTTTGTCTTGTAAATTGTATGCCAGTATCAGATGATTCAAGTTCCGTTTTGATGGTAGTTATAGCTTCAATACGTTTAAGTCTATTAATAATATCTTTCATTGAAAAATTGACAACAGTAGAGTATGTTGAAGTTAAGGATCTTGTAGCTCTGAAAAACTGTTGGCATGTTTGGCTACTAAAATTCCATATTGTAAATAATTCTGCTTTCAAATTCTTATCATCTCGAAACCGAATCACTAAACGAATAAGAGAGTGTGCATTTATTTCAATGCAACTATAACAATTGGTTGAAATAAAGTTTTCACCCAAAGTATATTTAGTTATTTTGAATCCAAACTTTCCAAATTCTTAAAAAAACTTAACCACATTTTATAAATTCTTTCTTCAATTTTTAAATTTTTGTCTAAGTATGCAGTTAAAATATAGTTCATAATTGTCAAAAATGTTATTGTAGTAGACGTGTCAGGAATACTTGGTAACAACTCCAAAACTTTGGTTGAACACATTTTTTCTGCTGATCTAAAGTTCATTTTATCTTCTGGTTTGAGATCAGTTATAGTCAACAAATGCTTGTCCTTAGAATATTGTTTTGTTAGTGAAACTAGATGGGAAACCGATGCAAAATGACTTCCCATGGGAAGAATTATAGATGGCTTTAAAAATCTTGTACGCAGTTTTGTTCCAATATGAACCGTGTCTTGAACATACATTTCATTAAGTGTATTTTCACCTGGAGGTTTACCAATTGCAAACCATGAACAATCTAATTCTGATTTATCATTGACACTATCATCTATTTAATTTATATTATTATTAGCTCGATTATTAGGTTCTGTTGTAGATATGTTGCTAAAACCAATTACCTGCTTTTAATAGCCGAGGATCTTCATCTGAAGAAAATTCTAAAATATCAATTTCTTCTTGGGCTGCTAAAGATTTTATAACTTCCCATCGCTTCATGACATCTTCATAACTAAACCGACTATCTGTTCCATAAATTGATAAACAAAATGATGGAGCAGAATCATCAATAGATTGGCCCATTACAACATATGCATAATTTGCTCGGGCTCCTGAATTAAAATGATTTATTATTAATTTAGCTGATGAGGCAATATATGTATCTGTTTGAGGACATCCATTTTTCAAAGGAAGTACAAATCCAACTAACTTGTTTGAATTTTCTTCGTACTCAATTTTTCCTGTGATTCGTGTACCATCTTCACTTATCCAAACTTGGAGAGGTTTTTTTTTTTGAATTAAAAATAATCTCAGTTCTTTAAATCTAAATGCCCCTTCTACAATTTTATTTTGGGTTTGTACCTAAAAATTGTTGTCATAGAAGGTAAAACATTTTTCATGTTACAATAAAGTGTTTCATATAACAATCTTCCTTCCACCAATTATAAATAAGTAAACTGAAAACTTTTTTACTTTTTCATAAAATCTATTATGGTATTGGGATTTTTTATAAGAAACACTTTGATTTTTTAGAGCTGATTCGTACAGACATTTTAGTAATCCATTTGTATTAAAAATAGTGGGGACATTTTGCTTGGCCGATGAGTTTTCAAGAACATAGGTATCATTTTCAAGCAATAATGTTTGTAGATTTTCATTTTCATTAAGTAATTTTAGGACTCCATCAATAATAGGGAAAAAATTTGTAATAACCGGTTGTTTATGTTTATCTGTGATTAAATTTCTTTCTCTTTGTCGCTTTGAACGTGAACTATTTTACCGATTTCCATTTTGATGAAAATGATTCAGTTGATGTTGAAGAAGGCAATTGATTAATTGAGCAGGTGTTATTTGCCTCAATAATAACCTCGATAATAACCCTGCAGTCATCAAAATCCTGATAATTGTCTTCTATTAGCTTTTCTGCTGGAAAATGTTTTGATGAATAATCAGACTCAATATTTGTATTCTCGTGTTCATTTGATTTCATTATACATTTATTCGATTCAACAAAATTATCTAACGTTCCATTCTTCAGTCCCAATTTTTTGGAATCTTTTAATTTGTTTTCTTTTTTTGATATATGAGTTTTTATGTGTTTATAATAATTAGAATACACCCACCTTTTATTTGTATGTCCTGTGCTACTTAATTTATGTATATACAATGGTAGATTACATAAAAAGCAATAAACCTTTGCTTTAAGGTTGTTATTTATTATACTTTGTGTATTTTCTATTGTATTATCTGTATCCTGATGATGGCCAACTAATTGTATAGAAATCTCAATATCTTCATTATTATACATATCTGATACATTACTTAGAATCCAATTCTTGATTTTTTCAACTACAAATAGCTTTTCTTCGTTCAAATCAATATTTACTGTTTCTATGCATAGCCTTTTAGATATTGGTTCAACACACTTCTCTGTAGGTTCTGGTTAAATAACTGAAGTTGATGCACTGCTTCTTTGTGATGACTTTGGCATCAACTTTTTTGTTTTTGTAAATATATTAACAGATTTATCTTGTTTCAATTGATCACTATAAAAACTAGATACACACAAAATTTGTTTTTTTAATCCTGTCAAGATTTTGAATTTATCAATATTATTTTTAAATATCCCATAGTACTGAGGGTATTCGGTTTTTTATATAAGATCCGGAAGTAATTCTCTTGCAAATGTTTCGGTATCTAATATTTCAGTTTCTTCCAATTTGGAAAGTATATATTTATTGTTGAATCCATTGAAAATGAAAATTTTTTTTAGCCCTTCAGGTAATTTTATTTTCAAACATTGTTCAGCCTCTTCAAAAGGATCATGGAGATCAAAATCTTCCGTTTTGTTAGAATCAATATTATTATTTTCAGTTATATTGTCCATAATAAAAACATAAATTCATAAACTTATCCAGTTAGATTTTAAATTCTGAAAAAAATAAGCATCATAATTTAGTTGCTTGTGCAATATAATAACCTATAATTTTAAAATGTAATATAATATTTAAATATTAGGTAGGTACCTAATATAGTAGAATTTAACAAATTGAAAAAGTATCAATATAGTTAGTCTTGATACAGTACTTAATTGTTATAATTATTTTATTTTATTTTATTTTGTTGTAAATTAGAAATAACAATTTATTGTTAATTATATATATATGTTAAATTTATGAACTTTAATTTAATTGAACCAGACCAGGGGTGCAAAATCTTGAACATAATATACTGGACAGTGGTGCCGAGCTCTAAAAAAAGTACTATTGTCAAATTTCATATTGAGTATTGATTATGTTGTACGTTCATAGTTTTATACAATTATTATTCCTATTACCTTATATTCTTATATACTACCCGAGTACCCAATTACCCGAGGCCAGCACCGGCAGATAATGACAGTTAGGGGCCAAACCCCTGGGACCACCCACCCATTTAAGCTATTGTTTTAACAACACTTGTTAGGGGGGTTTGGCTCCACTGATACTGGATATACCAATTATATTATAATTTGTGTGTGTTACCCTTATTATTAATAAATTACATTTAATTTAGACTATCAGCAAAATAGTTATACTACTGTTTATACTATTTATGGATTTTAATGTAATTTGTTATTTGGTTTTATAAAATTGAAAATGTTTGTAAATCAAAACTGTTGCTTATCAAAAGCAGCTAAAGTAAATTGTAAGCCACACAACTATCATCTATCCAACTTGAAGACGAATATATTTTCAAAAAAAAAAAAATTTACAAGGTATAGGAAATATTGGGGGAAATATATTAAATGGCCAGGAGCGCTAATGAACCTTGCTACGGTTCTGATAATATGACTCATTGTATTAGTTAAAAAATAAAAACACCAAATTAACCATAGTAATGAAAGGTAATTGTAAGAATAATAAAAAGAATAAATTCAATGAAATATGTTTAACTTTTATTATCAGTGGCATGCTTAGAATTAATGTCCATATTAATAAATTGTTAAGAGAATGCTACACTCTCACTGTTATGTTTAATATTATCAAATTTTCAAGTAGCAATATAAAACAATATAGGTACCCTAGTGAATATCATTGGTTTTTTTTTAATATTTCAATTTTATAGCTAGTTATAAATTGCATGTACATTTTAAAATAAACATAACTCCTATTTAACCAATGAATCACTCAGAATGTACATTTTGCTTTGTTATGCTATGTTATGTTATGTTACGCATGCTGGTATAGAGTCCTCATAAGTTAAAAATATATCACTTCAAATTAAATTTACATAACAATTATTAATGATTCACCCTTGATTTTATTTTCATTGTACCTACATTTGAATTAATTAATATAGTTGAGTATATATGTATTATATAGTAAATGTATTATGAGTTAAAAATCATACTCATTTTTTAATTAGATAGTTACAAGGTAGTTATCGCATATTAGTACAATTAATATATCTTCTTAAAAGTTAAAACCATGTTTTAAACTAAAACTGTATTACAGCTTGTCTAAAGCAAAATGTCATTTTAGCATCGTTCTAATAAAATCAATACATTTTTTTTCTATAGGTACCTACCTACATTAATTTCTTTAACAATTAGTACTCTTATTAGTGCCAGAGGCGGATTTAAGAATTTTTACGCCCGGGGAAAATATTAAAATTAAGCCCAATCATAGACCAAGATTGAAAATACAATATCATTCCCTACAATTGTTTTATCATAACTGGAACTAAAATTACAAACATACTTATTAACTTTTAAACACATAATAATATATAGTAATTAATATATTCTGTGGACTGTGGTGTAACCAAGTTTATACTAATAAACTATCACACCAAAAACACTTTAAATTTAAAAACTTAGTTGACATATTGTTGATACATTTTTAATTACTGGAATTACTGTAGTGGTTACTTAATTGTATTTATTATTAGAAATAATAATAATATTAGTTATATATAAATGTTGAAAAATAATCAAAACTTTAATTACCTACTTATCCTGTATAAAAATTATAAACCCTTTTGCTGTTTTGGTTCTATGCGCCTCAGCCTTCAATTATAATAGATTGTTATGGTAAAATATAAAATCTTTTATTCTGATTAGGGTACACAATTTAGGTCAGTAAAAAATTGTATTTAATTAAACAATTTATAATAGAAAAAATGAAAAAGTAAATATTTAAAATCAAATCTTTTTTTTTAAACATAAACAAATGTATAACTATCTTGGTAAATATTATAATATATAATATTATAAACTATATATTAACATCATTTTTAATATACAGATATAATATACGTATCGTACGTTGATTGATAATCTTATAACAGTTATTGTGTAGGTATCAGAAATTTTAACGAAAACACAGCATCAATAAATGCCTAGGTATAGTTACTAGTTACATTTTCACTCAGAATCTTAATAATTATAGTATATTAGTTGTATATGCTTGCAGTAGGTATGCTAATGCCAGTTTACCATTATATACTTAGTATACTAATACGAATCTATTCATAATACCATTAACTTTATTTTTTTTTTTCATTAATTCCAACGTCATCACTACAACATCATAAACAAATAATGTGAAATAAAAATGTTTTCTTAACTTCTATCACCAAGCATTAAATAAAGAACTAAAGAAAAATTACGCCAACTAAAATTTTACGCCCGGGGATCAATCCCCGGTTTCACCCCCCTAGTTCCGCCACTGATTAGTGCCAATACCCTTGATAATACCATTCATTTTAAATACATAATAATATTTAATAATTTAAAGCACATAATTACATACAATTGTTTATAGTTTTGAGCCTAAAAACTTATGAGCTTTAACTCTTAGATATAATATAATTTTAATTATGAACGTTAATTTCTTGTAAAAAATAATAAGTATTTAGGTACTTACCTAGTAATTTGTATAAGATGTAAGCAAGAATGTAAAATCAGGAAATAGAAAATATTGTTGTAGTAAAATTAACACATACGTAAGATGTAACAGATTTGTATACTTCACTATCATCTATGTAATAGATTGTTGCAAAATAAATAAAAAAATACTGATGCTAATACCATACACAAAAAGATAAGAAATCTTAAAATATCGACATAAAAATAATATTCACACCATCGCCTGTCCATCCTTCATCAGATCTTATCAAATAACCATAAACTTAAAGACCTTCTTTAAGTCTATGCAAATAACATGGAGACTTTTTTTTTATCACATTCTATTATCAGAACACTATATCATGTACACGTAAATTAATAATTTCAAATATTTAATTTAAGATTTATAAGCAACTCCCAAGACTTCCAAAAAATTCCTCATAATTCCTGGGACTTCCACGTAATTCCCAGAACTTTTTTGTAATTCCCATTACTCCTTGTAATTCCCAAGAATTCCTTGTAATTTCCAGGACTTCCATGTATATCCAGAGAATTCTTTGTAATTCTTACACTTTTGTACACCTAATTCCCAACAGTGGTTTACCCCCTTTTATTATATTAGTATTTTAACTTGATTTTTCTTAAACTGTTCAAAATGTTAAGTTTGAAGAACCTATTGAATTTTGAGCATTAATTTCCAGTAAACTTCAAAATTGTTTTAATTTCTCAAAGTTGGGATAGAGTTACAGATTATATTTTACATCATTTTTATTTAATTTAAGTTTAAATATAAGTTTTATATAATCTGTGCTATTATGTAACTAATAATATTTTAGCTATATTTTTTTTCTATTTGATTTTGAATTAGTGTTTGTATTTTTTACTTTTTCAACATGTTTGTTTGAATATTTTATATTTTTCAAGTGTATCTATATTTTATCAGTTTTGATTTTTAATTCCAAACCCCTAGTATGGAGTAATATAAATTAAATTTTTTGGCTTGTATGCCTTTATTAATTTTATTATGGGTTATAGTTTCCTGCACCAACAAATTAATTTTCAAATATATATTTATCTTTTATAACTTAAAAAAAAAATATTAATTAATCGGGTTTTATTCTAGGTATCCACAATGGATAAATCAAAGGGGAAGAAATCTGCTGGTTTAGAAGTAATTATTAGATTTTTATATATTAACACGTTGACCTCCGCATGTATATTTCTATTCTGGTGCCATAAGCCGCAAATCTGCTGATAACATACAAAGGACAATAAAAGCAATAAAAGTAAATGAAAAAAGGCAGGAAACAGAAATCAACTGCAAAGAATTTTTTTTTAAAATAATATAGTGATGCCTCTATAGCCGAATTATTTTTAAGCGAATTTTCAATATGCACTAGTGAGCGGGTCAGCGGCGGCGTAGAACGTGTTTAATAAAAATTATATTTACTAATTCTATGCTATATTTATTTTAAAATAATATGATACATTGGTAAATAACTACTTTATCAAGCGACTTTTTTGCAAACAATCAATGTATGCTGAAAACGATGATGAAATCAGAATTTTGTAGAAACATATTAATAAACAACTGCTGATTATAACAGCATAATTTAATCAGTTGGTAATATAGTATTAACTTGACTGCTGTTATAATTGATGACTATATGTTTAATTATAAACATTTTATTTTTACCTTAGATTTTGTATTAACATTTCATGTTTCACATTTCATACAATATTATAAAACATTTGGTTTTAATTTTTAAATATAATAAAACACTAGTTAATTTCTATACAGTTATACATTTTATTTTATTTTTTTTAAATTTCAATATTTGTTTTAATGCATTGTTTAAGAATATATGGATGATTATTTCTATGTTTTTATCACTGACCACCTATCTCATTAACTGTAATGACTATAGACATATATAATTACTAGATAGCCGACTCATGAAAAAAAGTTAGGCTCGGCAGCCGTTTGCATCTAAAATCCTAACCTATAAAAAAAGTCAATAGAAATTATATTTATATATAATAGTAATAATAATAATATTTATAGGATATAGATATATTCATTTATAAAATTATATTTTGAAGTTATGGTTTTGAATGTTAACATTTATATTTTAAGGTTATGTTTTTGAATGTTAACATTGAAACATTAGCTAATGTCTGTCGCCTCACTTATTAAAACTTGGGACCATAGGAAGTCGGTTATCTAGTTATTATATAGGTATGTTCATGGTACTGAAAACTGTAATTACTATCAAAATATTTTTCTTATCTATTATAGTTTTCAACATTTTTAAGTTATTTGTCTTTTTCCCATGGTTTTAAAAAATGGGTATCTTAATGGTAAGTTTAATTTGTATTCTATTTTGTGTAAGGCAAGTTTTCAGTGTAAAAGTTATGATTTACATGCAATGTTCACAATACAGTATGCATTGTTTTAGTACAGATTAATAAAGACAATGTTCAAAATAATTTGTCTTAATTTAACATTTATTAATCTTACTAAATAATGTGAATATAATACAGTTTACCCACTTAATACTTATCCTAATATAATTTGCTTAATTTCTGTATTATTCTTTATATAGAAAAAACTTCATTACATACTAACAATAAATATTTTGTCTAGATTAGATTATATTATAAATAGCATACAACATTTTTTGTAGTATTTATCATATAATATTATAGCAAGATTGTATAATATGATAAATTAAAAATAATAAGTTATAAATTTTATTTATTTATTTTTAGGAAACCAATAAACCAGAACAACATTTTATTGGATTTGATATCGATGATGATGTATTGCTAATGATTGAAAAAAAGAAAATGTGTAAGTTATATGTCTATTATACAGCTTTTGTATTCAACTTAATATTAAATATGTACCAATTTTAATTGTTATCAATTTTTTTTGTTTATGACCACGTTCAGTTTTAAAATTGGAACTAAGTAAAGAAAAAAGTAAACCTATGAAAGTAGAAGAGCCACCAATTGATAATAACAATCATGTTAATAAAGAGATACAGTCTAAATCAAGTAGTAAGTTATGAAGACTATCTGTAAACCGACTTATGTTTTATATTTTACATTGTGTATATTATGACAATATTAAAACCAAAACCAAAGTATTTATATTTTAATTTTTTACAAAAAATGTTCCTACAATTTTTTTTAATTTTTTTTTTTTTTTCATTAATTAACCCGCGGTAACTTTTTAACTGTGTGGGACGGTACTGTAGGTTTTAAATACGTGTGTTTTAGTTTGGCAGAATTTTCAAGGGGGCACCCGTATGTATCTACCATGCTCGGGTGGGGTATGTCGGCCTCTCTCCAGACACCTTGACTGCCGGAAGAGAAATGCCACATGTGACTGGGGATCTAACCGGAGATGGTGCGCATAGCAACCAACGCCTTAGTCCTCTCGGCCACTCTGTCCCTCAAATTTTACATTGTTAACCAATAAAAATTAATTTGTAATTTTTATACATAATAATATATTGTATAATCATTTTTATTCATCTTGGCCCAAGTATTTCTGACATATTTAGCTGATTATTACACAGTACGCATGTGAATGTTGTGTGCTCCTTATAAATTGTTCCGCGTTTGTGAAAAAAAAAAATATTACCTCAATATTATTGAGTGAGTTTACCGCTCACTTTATGGATACTAATAACATTGCATGTAGATATATAATCAAGAAATATTTATAAAATTACTATAGGTATATATATATATATATATTTACAAAAGTCTATTTAAACATATGTTGATTGAAGGTATTAATAGTTTCGGATGTAATATTTAAGTAATAAATAAACAAGTGGTTCTCAAAACATTAATGAAGAGACCCGTACTCACCACGATCCCAATGGCGAGTTAAAAAAATTATCTACTTATCATTTTTGTAGTATGTGATTTTATTCTAAGATCACTCAAAAATCACAAAAAAAAAACAAATTTAGGCGAATGTATTTGATCTAGAATGCTAATGGGTAAGAGAAGAAAAAAAATACTGAGCTGTCATTTTATTAAACTTATAAACTTAAAATAAAAATATCAGAGAAATAATATTATAATATATATTAATTTTTATATATCTAAAATATAATAATGCTCTATTATCTTTTTCTCATTTCATTAAAATAATAAATAATTATATTGTGATTTTTACGTGTTAATAGATTGATTTTATACATTTTATGTTGCATTTTTAACTGAAATTATATTATGATTTTTACTCAGTTTTTCATAAATTTTTTATTCAGTTTTATGCGGTATCAAATCATAAGCTTATGCCACAGTTTTATTATTGTATACTAATATAGTGCCATATAAATTATCTTTAAGGAAAGTAATAATCAAGTAGGTAAACTTGACACACAAGTCTTGGTCAAAGGGTCTTGATACCACATAAAATAAAAAAAATGCAATTATATTTTTAAAATTTTGTATCATGATTGCTAAACATTAGTGTTTAAAAACATAATAATGATGTGTAGCTTGAGGAAGTTTTCAAGAATATAAATTTGTTACAGCACACATTGGGTTCAAAAAATAAAAATCTGTAATTATGCACTACAACCATAGTAATAAATAATGAATATTAAGATGGTATTTGTATAATTTGATACCCTATATTTATATATCTTATGTTATAAAAGTTAAAAGTACCTATTATATTTTAGGTTCAGTATGAGTTTCATAATATTTGCTGGCTTTACTTTAAATGAATAATTATTGGTTTTAAAAAAATAATTTTATCAAATAAATAGTTATTAATTTTTAATATTTTTAGAACTAACTACTCCAAAATTCAACTTTACCTCCACTAACGCTAGAACACACCATAGAACGGGTAAACAAATTAATGTTGATATCAGTGATGCTATTTATAAAATTCCATTTGAGCATGGTAAGTAAATTATATTAATGATCTATTTTTGTTGTATTATTTGTGTTTTATAATTTTCAGGTTGGAAACGAGAATTAGTGTACAGAACATCAGGTGAATCTACTATTCTTAATCCCACAAATAGAGATGTTGATGTATACTATTATTCTCCGACTAACCGAAAACTTAGATCATTACGAGAAATTCAAGACATCTTATCTGATAATGACATCTTATCTGATAATGATCTAACCATAGAAAGTTTTACATTTTTAAAACAACCAATTGGCATGAATGATCAATCTAAAGAACTTATCAAAGATGCAAATTCTAAATTATCTAAAGTAATGAATACAATTTTTATTTATTTTTATCTATTGTAGTAAGTTATTCCATAGTCTAATAACAATTAAAAAAACACAATTAAATTTGTCAGCTTTACTTTGTACATTATTTTTTATTTCCTCCCAGCTTTTTCTTTAATTCCGAGAACCCTTAAATATCGTAAACTTTAAGTATATTGAACCGAGGAAAATTGATGTTTAATCTTAAATGGTTTTAATAGTTGATAATGTTTAAGTAAAAGAGAAGAATAGTTAGGTTTATTTTTCAACCTCGCACAAATTTTGATATCACATTAACAATGTCTGGCTATTTGATAATATTTTTTTTAGACTTAATAAGTAATAACTCAAAACTATTTTGTTAAAAATTAAAACCCCTACAACTTTATCTCAAGATTTATTTTACTTTTATTATGTTTTAAAATCTTTAAAATTTTTAAAAGTTTTGTCAGTGCAGAAGATTTAATTTTGAGTTTAGGAAATAAGTTTGTCATCCCTAATTTTCAATTATTATTATATAAACTTAAATATAATAAATATTACTTGAGTAATTTTCAATTTCCCTTCATACATTTTATGGTTTTAGGAAGACTCTTTTGTTGATGTTGCTGTCAGACCTAACAAATCTAAGGCACCATTTTATTATGAATTGTCAGATGATGAAAACAACAAGTCTTCGAGACAAATGAAAATTGTTTTTAAAAAGGCTAAGAGGTCCTCTAGATCGAAATCTAAAAAAGGTAAAAATTAAAAATATATTTTATATACTATATATTACTATACTAATATATTTTATTATTATTTATGAATTATGAATAAGGATTCAATTTTAATTGAGTATATGCCTTATAAAAATTTATTTAGCACTTAATATATATATTTATAAAATATTAAATAAACCTAATTCAAATAATTGGTATTGACTCTTGCAGTTGTGAATTGGTATACTCGCATTATCTCAAATAATACTCCACTCATTGTAATATTCTAAAATGCACACATAAGGAAATCTATCTGTGATATATTTAATTCAAATACAATTCAAATTTTTCAAAATTCATACATTATAATTTTATATTTGGTAGAACTCCCTGTGTATTTATTTGCCTGTTAATCTGAGAAATAATTTTTTGTTTTATTGTGCAATTTAAATACAGAACTGACATTTTACATTATCACCTAGGTATTTCAGAATCAATGAATACATCTTTGTCTACACATGAAAACATATCTGAAGACTGCCAAGCTGTTCAATCTAGTGCATCACCAAAAGTTTCTTCTCCAAAATTTGAGAATATTGATATAAACAACGCAATAATTACAAGACGGTAACATATTGGCTTTATTTTTTATTGTTAAGGAATAAACAGTTTTTGCTTCTTAGCTTATTATTTGGCTTCACAAATAATATAATAAATTAAGGGGTTGTTATCCTTATGCTTCCTTCATAATCCTTCCTCAATCAAATCATGTACGTGAATGGATAAAAATAGGTTGTCAACATCAGATGATGAAGTTATTATGCAGACACCTTGTGGGATATGGTGTCCGAATAACGATGAACCCGCCTCTTTAATGTGTGCACAATGTCTGGTCCACTATCATCAAGCATGTGTCAATTTAAATGCTAATTAAAGAATTGTTGATTATGTATGTATATTAGGGTGTTCCTTAATTTTCAATTTCAAAATATTTTTGGTCTCACCCCCTAAATCGGTGTGTATACATATAAAAGTGAACTGCAAAAAATTTCAGGTCAATTAAATAAAGTTAACCCGTGCCGACTTGAAGTTAAAGTTTGAGCTTAATACATTTTTAAATAATATTAGACAATTTTTGTATTTTCGTAAATATTTCGTAAACCGTTATGAAAATCGTAATTTTTTACAATATGTTTTTTCAAGTAAATTAAATTTCCAATATATTTTATAATATAACATTTTTTAATAAATCTATTAATTTATAAGATGCATAAGTTTTAATCTTAAAAAACAGAATTTCTCCACAAATTTATAATTTACATTTTATTATTTTATTGTAGGATTAATAATAATAATCTTAACTTATAATATTTGGTAAAATTATAAAATGTTCAATGTTCATAGTAATATTATGTACTTCTTATACACTTATTTGTGTAATTATTGGTTCTTCATTTTTTCGTATTATACTTGTATAAATAATAAACAATAAGATTGTGAAAACGATTAAGATGTGTTGAAATACGTATTGTTTATCTATAACTTATCGCATTAATAGTTTCCGTAGGTATTAGTCTTGCTTTATAATTTATAAAAGATATTATTTTGTTAGTGATACTCATTTATTTCAGTTGTGTCAACGTCTTATGTGTTAAAGGTTATTATTGTGTTTGTCGTTAGTAATTCATAATAATTTAAATAGCAAAAATGTCAATAAAACTGAGAAGTGATTTTCAAATATTTTTAATTGGATCTCAAATCACACAAATTCATGGCTCAAAACTTCCATCCAACGGGCAAGTACTTTCTGTATTTTTCTACAATATGAGATCCGTTAATCTTACTACTAGGGAAAGTGCGGCGTTAGCTGTACGAGAGTGTTGCATTTTTTGGGAAAAAGCCCGGATTCCTATTCGAGCTATTCATCATTGCATAACTAAATTAATTAACTTGTACGAGGAATGGCGTAATCTACAGAAAAATGCACAAAAAGTTGGTGAATCTTATCGGTTAAAAGAAAATGATTTAAAAAAAAAAAATAGATTTGTTATTTGATATTGATCATTCTGATGCGTTAAAATTAATTAAAATAGAAGTTGATAAACAGTTTCTAATAAACCAGCGTTTACCAGGGCGTCCTGGTTGTCTCGGAGGTATAGATATTAAAGGAGAAATAAAAGAAAATATTCACATTCAACGAAAGTTGAATGAATCTTAAAGAAAAGAAATGTATAATACAAGTTGTGCTTCAACTTCGACATTACTCGATAACTCATTTGAGCAAAATTTAGAAACTGATAGTCTAGAAAGTAGCGATATATCGGAATTAGAGACCAGCATTAATTTTTTAGAGCTAATAGAACCACCAACTAAAAAAAAGAAATGCCGTGGAAAAATAAATTTTATAACACCAAAATTGGCCGGAGCGTTAGATAGATGTCAATTAAGTATTCGAGATTCTGTATATGTTCTCCAGGCTACTTTAGAAGCTTTAAATTTTAATACAGACGATTACGTAATAAACCAGACTTCTATACACAGAGCTCGAGAATCATACCGTAGCTAATAAAATTACAATTTAAGAAATCACTACCTAATTACGCAGTAGTACATTGGATGGAGATTGGGGACTATGCAATATAGTACAAGCTCTGTGTACTATTTAATTACGCTTATGCATCTTTTAAATAAATAGATTTATCAAAAAATGTTATATTATAAAATATATTGGAAATTTAATTTACTTGAAAAAACATATTATAAAAAATTACGATTTTCATAATAGTTTACGAAATATTTACGGAAATACAAAAATTGTCTAAAATTATTTAAAAATGTATTAAGCTCAAACTTTAACTTCAAGTCGGCACAGGTTAACTTTATTTGATTGACCTAAAATTTTTTGCAGTTCACTTTTATATGTATACACACCGATTTAGGGGGTGAGACCAGAAAAATATCATTATTTTTTTTTTTCTTATATGGCTAAGGAACACCCTAATGTATATTATATGTATGTATGTGGTTATTTATAGTTTTCTTTATTTTTTTAAAACAATAAAATGTTTTCCTTTTTTTTTATTTAAAACTGTTTACTACTGTGCGGCAAAGAAATAGACATGTACAGTCCTCTCATACTGTGGTTGTTGGTGCTACTAAACTGGAACAACTACGTGTTGAACCAATTCGTTTACAACAGGTGTATCAAACGTCAGACGCACCTAATTTTTTTATTGGTAAACACCTATTTCTAAAACTGATGAAATGCATTATGAAATTTATGAATATAGTGATAATAGTGATTCTGATATAATTAATACAGTTATTTGTCAAGGGAATGTATACAAAACTACAATGGTTGATGGTAGTTTTCATGAGCAGTATGTTTATGAAATGAATAAAACACAAGGACCCAGTTTGATGACCTGTGTTATTCAAGAACCTAAAAATCTGGATGAGTAAGAAAATATTTTATCTTCCTTATCTTTTGGAGGAATGTAATAATGGACCAGGCACACAGCAGTAGCGTTGGTCCTTAGTCTCATTTGTATGAATGAGTGTATGTTAAATGTTTGTTTTTTTACTACTATAATCATTTGATTGTGTTTGTTTTCAGATTTGAGCAGAAAGTCAGCATTCCTATATTCCTTTCAACCCCTATTTGTTATTTACTAATTGTTTCATACATGTTCTGAGGCGTAATTTAGTTTGCATGTTAAAGCTAGTGGTCTTTATATGTGCCTGGTTGAGAACACAAATAAATATTAATTTTGATTTCAAGTACGGTAAAATAATTATAACTCTAATTTAATTTTTTTTTTTTAACCAAATTTAACAGGAATTCTGAGATTTCTTTAAGAGAAATTGGAACACCTTTTGCATCCATGCAATCATTTAATAACATGGCTCTAGCATTGAAACATGTTTTTAAATATTTGAAAACGCATGAGCTGTTGTCAGCTTCTAGAGTATGTACAGCCTGGAATATAATTGCAATGAATAAATATTTAGTAAGTTTAACCTTAAAATGTCATATAGTGTATTTATGATTATTTATTAAATATTTTTAGTGGCAGAATGTTCGCTTAAAAAATTCTATGGTCTATGACTGGGAAAGATTTGTAGACTCAATTGATCAACAAAGAACTGATACATTAGACACTAGACGTATGATGATACCTTCCAAAGTTGAAGACTTCGAAAGTTTTTGGTTGAGATTTGCAAATGCAATGAAAAGAGCACAACACTTAAAATTCATTGAATTGTATAGATGCCCTGTCCTTGTTGTTGAAGATATTATTTACTCATTACCTCAAATTGAAGTACTTAATGCTACTTCAATAAAGTAATAAAGAAAATATCATCCATTTTTTTCAATAGTTTCAATAATTAATTTTATTTTTAGAAATCCAAATGTGATGAAAGAGACAAAAAATCCCAATGATATAATGTACCTCAACTTAAATTATTTGGGACAAATGACAAATCTCACAGAGTTAAGACTAAAAGGTTTAACTGGAATAAAATTGACGGCATTGCCATCATTTAAAAAATTAAGAAATTTGAATAGATTTGTAAGTTTAGTAATAATTAATTATATATATAATTAAAATATTTAAGGAAAGAAAAAGTATTATATTTACTCTTATTATTTTTATGTAGTCATTAACCTCTATTAAAGCATTTCCAAAAGAGATCTATCAGAGATTGAATACTATTACTGATAATATTGAGTTTTTTGAAATTGGTGATTGTGAATACTTAACAAAGGATTTTGCCGTGTCACTAAAAAGATTTGTCAATTTGAAAACATTGAGACTAGAAAATTGCTGTAATGGATGGGATAAATCTGCACATGATGTTTTTACTGTCATTAGAGGTCTTAAAAAGCTCAATGTTCTGGAATTGGTAAACATAGAATTCAGTAATTGTGTAGAAGAGGAATTGGGAAAATGTGATGGTATTAAAAGATTACTGATTATTCCTTCTTATATAAGCCAAGTATGTACTTCTTATGTAATATATTATTTTATAACATCTATTTATTAATATTAATCTAATTGTTTTTTTTAGTCCGCAACTACTAACCGTCACCTGATTGATTGTCTCAAGAAACTCTCCAAGACATTAACACACTTGGTTTGGGGATTGACTGTTGAGTTACTCGTTGTTACAGACTTATTTATAACTCAATATCTTCAGAACCAGCATATTCTTAGTTATAATTTAGAATTACCCCATACTAAAGAAACGACCAACAATATACCTATACTCAGAACAAGAAAGTCCCGACAGCTACCAGGAGTTGAGGGTACTGCTGAAGAAAAAAATGACAAGTCAAATAATGTTGATATACTTTCAGTTCCTGCTCTAGAGAAATTGTTAGATACTATGATGCCTGATGCGAAGACTAAGGTAATTAAAGTTCCTTTTTCTGGAACAGGTAGAGTTAATTTGAGTGAACAGTTAAAATAATCTCTAAATTAAATGTTTAGTATTCATTATTTGTTCCTTTATATGAGACAATTTTGGTGTTAGAATTCTATTTTTTTTTTGTGACCAGGAAAAATTTTTTTTGTACTCCAAGGTGGAGATTTTGATAACAATTTAAATTATTAGTTATAATGTATAATATATTAATATGTATTATGTTTTTCTGTATGTACAATAATAACTGATCATTAATCACAAATGTTATCATACATTTAGTAGATTTTTAATTGTAATAATTTTATTTTGTTTATAATTCATATTGTTTTTTCTTTTTGTAACTATTATAAATCTATAATTTGAAAATGTAATTCTTGCTTTTCATTATATAGTAAATTAATTTTGATTCAAATATGAATAAAATTAGGTTCAAGAACTTTTTAATAAACAGTAATATTCTATGTTCCTTTTATGAAAAATAATTCATCCTGTATAGAATCATTTATAAAACTAAAATCAATTTGTCTTTAATTTAGATATAATTTTACAATAAAAGTTAGTACATTTTTTTGTTATAAAATAAATAATTGAATTTAAATAACCGACTATATATCTTGCTTAATACTAGAAGATAACTTTTCAGGTGATCTAAAAATCAATGGATATAGTCTTGATTACCTTAGGCCGTGGTTAATACTCTATACCGTTGTACTATAATTATTGTACTAAGAAGTGAGAAGTGTAGAATGGTGTGAATAAGTTCACAAATTAATTTAAATATTTTGAAAATGTTATTGTGTATTTGTATATGCCGTATGGTAATAAATAATAATTAATATGCATAATAATATTATGTACACTTTGCGGCAAAAACTTTCATGTCCCTATTTTTTTTATTTAAAAGTTAATCGATTTTTACTTCAGGTGACTGACATGCTAGACATTCCAACACGGTCTTTGACTTTACACTTTTTACAGACAAAAAAGCAACGTACATAAACCAGGGGACCTTATCATTTATTTACCGATTTTCGTGACCATGGTAGATTTCTATACCATGTTTACATGCATCCATTAATTTGAATCAACTTGAATTAGGGTACCTGTATACATGCGCGTCTAAAACCGTATTAGTATAATACACTCCCCCCCAAACCAGTTGACGTTGTAACGTTTACATGCACAGTTTAAAACCAACAGTTAACAGAGCTTAACAAATTAATAAGAAATATTCGTAATTGTATAAACATGAAAGTTAAATAAAAAAGGGAAAATTTAATAAAAATCCTAAATTAAAAAAAAAATAAAAGTTATTGACTTTAGTAGTTAGTTCATATAAATATTAAACAAATTTGGACTAATATGACTAGTATGCCAGTAGTTGTCTGTGCGAGTAATATAATAAATAATTATATAATAATCATGTATAATAATTAATAGAGTAGGTGGAGTAAAAAATCAATTGATATAAATGTATTAAGAGGACGCCACACCCGCATGTGTTGTCTCCGTCTTACAAATGTACAACATAGCAAAAACTCTTTTGCGAGGGACAACTTTTCTCGCACCATATTTGTTGTAGAACTACCAAATTTTCACAGCACTTAAAGAAGAACTTTATCTGTGCAACAGCGTGCTCTTTTTTTCAATAGCACCATCCAATCATTTTTATAAGCAAATTAAAAAACCAAATGTTTAGAAGCAAATAACTTGTATTGTATATATGTTATTGAAAAAAAGAGCACGCTGTTGCACAGATAAAGTTCTTCTTTAAGTGCTGTGAAAATTTGGTAGTTCTACAACAAATATGGTGCGAGAAAAGTTGTCCCTCGCAAAAGAGTTTTTGCTATGTTGTACATTTGTAAGACGGAGACAACACATGCGGGTGTGGCGTCCTCTTAATAAAAAAGTTATTGACTTTAGGTTAGGTTAGTTCATATAAATGTAAAATAAAAATATAAATGTATATAAATAAAAAGTAATTGATTTTGGTGGTTAATTCATATAAATATAAAAAATTTAAAAAAAAATAGAATTTAGTAACAACTTTTTTTTATGGCTCCGGCTGCTGCTAACGCTCCCTTAAAAATATAGACATAGGCAACATAATGTAGCTGTAAATTTTCTTCATAGAAAGGACGGACAGCACCTCCGGGATCGGTATTACCTCTATGATGTTGGGTAGTAGCTTTTTTTGAGTCACAAATCATTTTTTAACACTCGCAAATCACGAAAAAAAAATTTTCTGATCAACGCTTGCTTTCATTTCCAAATCTCATAGAAATTATGGACAGAACCTCCAGGTTTTTTATTACCTCTATGGTGTTGGGTCGTAAGTACAATGGTTGAGTTGCAAATAATTTTTTTATACTCGGCAATCGAACAAACTAAAAAAAAATAAGTGGTTTCTGAACTATCGCTTTTGAAAACAAGCATACAAATTTGTACGACTCGCGTACTAAATTATATGGGACAAAAAACACACTATTGCCATCGGTTTTTATTTGAGGAGGGGGTGCTGAAGAAATGCCCAAATGTTAGGAATGATATTTATACTTTGACGGGAAGTCGTACGAATTTCGGAAATGGTCATACAAATTCATACTAATTGCATAAAATGTAAATATTAGCACAACAAAAAATATGAAAATCGTTTTTGAGGTGCAGGGGTAACATACATATTTCTAATGCGCATTTCAAATGTGAATCAACTAAACCGTTTTAGGTTAACCGAATTCATTTTAAACTGAATAAACAGCCGTTTATATATGCATTTAACTCCGGGAGTTGGCTAATTTGAATTTAGTTAAATCGGTTTTAGCTGTGCATGTAACCGTAGCGTGTGTGTCAGAAAACATTCAACATGCTTAGGATTTACAACAAATGTTGTATGCCAAAGACACCCTTGTGTCTAATAATAATAAATAATGGTGTTCACGAGTTTGGAGTGGATAAGGTGACCGATAGACTAGTGTATTAACATTTAACACACAATAATAGAATAATAAAAACGGCTGGCGAAGACGTATCTTCACGAGCTCGAAACAAAACAATAATAATAAATAATAATACCGGTCGGCACATGCGCCGCGGTCGTGATGGAGTATCGGCGGCGATAAAAACTCCAATAGCTTCGACGACGATGTCGATGGTGGCAGAGTTGGGCGTTATTCGAATGCAATTTTATCTAGATGATTATTTAGGTACCTAACATTTTATTCGAATAAATTATTATTCGAATGATTTTTTTACAATTATTCGAATTAAAATGTATTCGATTAATTTTCAACTATTATTATTCGAATAAAAAATCATTCGAATATTTTTTTTTTACAATTATTCAAATACAAATGTATTCCAATAATTTTCAACTATTGTTATTCGAATAAAAAATTAACCGATTCAATTTTAAACATAGATATTCGAATAAACAATAAACAAATATCTATCAATAGAAGAAAGTTAAGAATTAGTAAATTAGACATGTTTTTTTTAAATTATATTTTAATAATAGTTTTATAATATTATAATATGAATAATATTTAATGGTAATATTTCATAACAATTATTACAATAATCATAAATAGTAATAAATAATAATAATAAACCATCATGGTGGGTGGCGGTGACGTGACGTCGTGACTCTTGACGATGAATAATTGTCGCGCTAAGGCAACGACTCGACGATATATTTCGCGGATTAATAGGGCCACGAGGTGATCACATCACCTACAAGTTACAACAAAACGGCCAGACGAGACAAAAACACACCATAAATATTATAATGATGATACTTAAAACCGTGTATAATAATGAAGCACCACGAGGTGGCCGCAAAGGCAGCAAAAAGCCGGATGCGACCAGATGCACGGTGTCCGCTCAACTCGAGCGTACAGGAAAGACAAACTTTCGTCGGGCTGTCGGACCGGTGATACGACGTATATAATATATAAATAACAGAAAGCGGCAAGTTCGAACATAGGTACACTCCCCCATGGGAGGCACAGCCAGTGGCGCCGAGGTCCTTCAAAAATGGTGGTTCAAAATATCATCTTAGTTTCGAACCTACCTGCACCCACCCACCCAATGGACCAATAACCAATAGTTCAACAAAATATAACATATAACTATATATTAATCTATAGTTATATTATATTATATATTAGATGCCTACTTATTAAGTAGGTATGAATGAAATTATTTTAATATAATATATACAATAATGTACTATACTAATATACATACTAACATACTTAATGTTACTGATGAAACCTAATATAATAAAGCAGCGGCTAGTAGTATTCTCACTGTGGTGAATGAAAGTTAGCTATATTCTTATAATTTAAATTAATTTTATTCAATAAATTTATCAGCTTTAAAAATATAAAATCCTTTCTACTGATGAGACAAAGTTTAAAGAGATGGGTAAGTGGATGTCGCTCTGCTGTACAGTAGATTACAAGTGGGTCACTGTTTAATGGATGGTATTAAATTTGTATTCAATGATATATCTATCATTGTAGGTATACGAAAAACAATTCTGAGCTGGTACGGTTTATCATGTGGATATTTTATATTATATTTAAATTTGTTATTACTTATTATAAATACGGTAGCCGGTAAGTTGAATTAATATTATTATAAAATTACAACAAAATAACTAAAATCGTTTTTCTTGGTTATTTTATACATAATTTCGTCCAAATATGAACATAAAATAACTATAAAAAAAACTGTGTGTTTATATTTTTGAGATTTTTAGGTTACAGAATAACCTACTTACGTGGTACCTACCTTGTTTTTAATTGATACCTATTCATAGAAAAAACAAAAATATTGGAAACTGATTATTATGTCCGTAAACAGTTCAAAACTAATTTAAATATTTTGAAAAATGTATCGTATATAGAAAATGCTAATATAAACATCCAGTGGAAATTTCATGTATCTACGGACATTTTTTTTTAGAATTACTCCGACATCGATTTTGTGCTTATGGTTTATAACCTAATACAGTAACAGTTTTAATTCAAGAGATGGAGACGAACGTCTGTCTTCGAGAGTTCGAACCCAAGTACAATAATTAATGTACAATGTGTCTTCGTTTCATATCAAAATAAAATAAGTAAAAATAAATATTGTTAAAGCTAAAGGTTTCTTATAAAACAAAAATTTATTGATACGTTTATTATTATTTTATATTTAAATTAAAACTGGTGACAGCTAACAGGTCTGCGTTGTTATAATATCTATACAATATAATTATTTTTCAAAGATAAATATAGAACACATGACACACGCATTCACTATTCATAATGTTTGTTATTCTTTGTTTAAATATCCTTAATTCTTATCCAAGTTATGAACACGGTCGGTGGCGTCCGCAGGATTTTTCAATGGGGGAGGCTTGAAAATTAGTTACAATTTTCTTTTCATTTTGTCCAGTCTAATAATTTCATAATAACATTGATAGACTAATAGAGAGTAACTAAGTATATTGGAAACAGTGGATTTCACTTATAAGTATACAAAATATAATAACATAATATTATAAAATATATATAATATACTATGTAGTAGGTAGGTACTCAATTTTTATGTATATTAAAAATATAACTTGATGAATTTGATATTACTCAATATATAGGTCTACTATGGTCTATCATGTATATTTATTTAATTGTGAGTTTCAAATTTATAACTATATCAAATGTAATAATTTATGAATAACATATTGGTATATATTATGTACCTACATAATATGACAAATGTATTTTATAGCTGTATGTATATACAATATACATAACAGTATAGTTCAGTGGCGTCCGAAGGATTTTTCAATGGGGGAGGCTTGAAAATTAGTTACAATTTTCTTTTCATTTTGTCCAGTCTAATAATTTCAGACGTTTATTTGAGGTATTTTAAAATGTTTGTAACTTTTCAACTTTTCTGGTAGAAAAAATGCTCTGATCATAAGCTTCGATGATGCCCGGTGTATGTTTTTGGAAGCAAATTGGATCTAGTTGGTACTATTAGGAGGTTGAAATTAAAAATGCCCAGTGCTTTTAAAAATAATTTGAGAAAAAAAAATGAAAATTTATTTAAATGTTTGGTTATACCGTTTTCACTTGGATTGTTTTAGAATAATTAAATTTTTTTTTTTTCTATAAATGTCAATAAAAAATTATTTATTTGGTCAAAAAGCTGAAAAATGTAATACGTACGTTTTTTTATTATAACTAAAATATTAACGATACATAGGCATCATGCTTATTTTTTATAAGCATTTAAAGTTCAAATTGTCAAAACCACAGTTAATTTGTAGTTCAAAACTTATAAAATATTAAATGTGTATAGCTAAGGCTAGACAATTTAATACAAGGTCTTTCATACAAATAGTTCATACTTTTACCGAAAAATTACAGATAATTTATGAAAATTGCAGGTATGTTATAAATACAATGTTTTTTCAAAAATGAATTCATTCTGGTAAGACATATTTGAAATTTACGTCTTGCTTATTATAGTTGACAGTTTAACTTGATTAATATTTTTTTGAAAAAGTAATAATAATACGGGTAATGGGGGGGGCTTTAGCCCTTTAGCCCCCCCCCCTGCGGACTCCACTGAACACGGTACACAGTAAATGAATGTATTTTATTTTAAACTGTGTTGTTAACTTGTAGCCTGTAGCTGTAGGTACTAAGGTACCTATGTAATATTATGTTCACAGGTTTATACAAATTACAATTATGCCTACTAAATTACAACTTGATATTATATTATTATACACCCCAGTGCCAACAAACGCCCACCCACCCAATTTAGGTGGTTCTTTTGAACCACCTAAAGTACGTACTCGGCGCCACTGGGCACAGCATAACATCAAATTTGAACGCCGCCGATACTAATATACCTATTTAATATTTTATATAAATCAAAAGGCCCAAAAACCGTAAAAAAATATACACATAAAAATAAATAAACATGACTAAACAAAAGTTATAGAGCAAATAATAATTATACAAAGTACATAATAATAGTGGCAAAAACTGCAAAATAATGATACAGAAATCATAATTATACATATTTAAATAAATAATTGAGGACTAGAAGCATATGCGTTGTAATTGCACATGAAGTACATTTTTTTTTTAATAAATTTATATAATTACAAACAGAATAGTTTAAAAAAGGACATAAGTGTAAATAAATAAACGGCAAAGTTGTAACTTGTAATACCTGTACATAATATAAAGCTTGAAAATAAACTCGATTACAGCAAGGCCTGAAACATAACATCATACAAGGCATCAGCCATCAGGGATGAATGGTGCACTGGTATACACACCAGAACATAAAAATAATAATACCTACATGAACCAGTATAAATGATAATAACATGGTTTATAATTTAAACAATAATAAATGAACGTAATATGGTTCGTACATACACAAAAATACAAAATGCACAAATAAATAATATCAATATAGGTATAAAAATATAAACAATCTATCATCCGATCTCCACCCACGCATTGTGTACGCATGGGCTTAACTAGAATTGAATAGTAACAGGGGCTAGAGTCCTACAAAACCAAAGTGTAAAATAATAAGTGGGGGTTAAGCCCCCCACACCCCACCTCATAAGATTCACTGAAATTTAGTTGTTACGAAAAGTCCGCTAAAGCCAAAATTTAATATAAACCATAATTTTTTTGGGTAATCTTCGTTCTTAGAACTATTTGATTTTAGATTCTGAGTGAAACGATGAATGTATTGATTTTACAATGATGTGTGTTTTTTTTTTTTTGTGTCTGTCATCACGTTTTAGAACAGTAAAAGTGGTTGGATTTTCTTCAACATTAGCTTTTCTGATAGGAAAGTGAATCTAGTTGGTACTTTGGGGGGTCAAAAGTAAAAATTTCCCAGTAGTTTTCACAAGCGCCGGGAAAACAACAAAAATTAAGGAAAAACGGGAATTTTTACGCTTGAACCGAAATTTTTTAAAAAGTAGGTACATAATTTTGATGAGAGGCGCCGAGGCCCCTTTCACGATGAACGGAAAATCCCGCTTTCAATCATATGTAGTTCCGCCACTGGATAGTTACCAATATATGAGTTGAAAAAATAAACTATTAACACCCTCCAAGTCTCAGGGAATCTATTTCTAGTTAGAAATTCATAAAAATTTATATTTATAATTTATCTAAGCTTTGAAAATTTAATACGAGATTTTCTACATTTAACATAAACAATAGCTTAACCAGAAAGTCAAATTAAATTTTTTTATTCATTAGGGACATTTGATATTCAGCCATAAATCAACAAATTCTCATACAACAATTTTCTTATTTTGTTGTATTTCAAAAACCAATTAACAGTAAATACTAATTATAATTTACACCAAATGTTTATTTTAATTATTTTCACACTTGATAACATTTTCAAAATATTTTAACTTTTAAATTTTAGATTTACCTACAAATTTCAATACAATTTTATTTGTTGGGTCAAAAAGCTTAAAATTTAAAACAAGTTTCCACATAAGTAGTTAATACTGTAACCAAATAATCTAAAAAATCTAATAGAATATAAACATGGTTTTTTATCATCGTTATATAGTTCAAATTTTGACGATATTACATATTAAATAACCAGGAATATCGGTTTTAGTTATTTTGTTGTAATTTAATAATATTATTCGTGGGCACCTACTTGAAACTTGTGAAGTACCTATATTATTTATTTATTTTTATTATTTTACAATAAGGTACTTCTAGCCTTCGATATCTATGCCTAGAGATATAAAGAAAAAGGTAATACATTTTGGCGTGTTAAGTGCGATAGCTAAATAACATTAAAATTTTAAGTTAGGTGATAGTAACAACAATTAGAGGCTTAAAGCTAGTTTACAATGTTTCTTGAGGAAGTATTTCATGTGGGTGTCCGCGTTGGAGGTGGCGTTGTGGAGTTGGTCTGATGTTGACGTGCATTGAGCCTGTTGACTTGTGTGAAGTATATTATTATGTACATACATTTTGGAATATGATAATATTAATTAAACTTACATGGTGCCGTATTAATAATAACAATATACATATAATATAAAATAATATTCTAGCCTGACAAAGAACCTCCACTCAGAAACGTTTTTCGTGTACAATGATATTACCTATAATATTATACCATTGAATTCAAACTTAACAATACATCTATTACGCAGTGACCCACTTGTAACCAGGTGTGTTACCCTGGCACCCCAAGTTCAAAATTTCGACTTGAAAACTGTGTGGTATTATGTTATTTATTATGTAACATTTTGTAACCGCAAAAAAAAAATTTTGTAACCACATCGGTGCCCCGGAAAACGGCGATACAAGTTCCGGGTGCCAGGGTAACGTTATTTAATTAAATGTACAAGATAACAGCTCAAAATTTTGGCATGTTAAAAAGCTTGACAATTTTATACAAGGTCCTCTACTTTAAGTTGTTATTGTTAATTTAAAAATATGAAAATACATATACTGCATAGGTACAATTTTTTTCACAATAATATTTGTGTGGTGATACTTGAAACATTTTATGTACATCTATTATTTTATTTTATAATTTTATTATATTTTGCATTTTAAAATCCAAGTTTTTCGGGAAAATGATTGCATCCTACCTATAAATTATAATAAATTACTTTATTTACAATATTATCATAAAATAATTAGTTATAATATTATATATGCGTACAGACCGGGTGTTGACCAGTTACCCTCAACCAAAGGTACCATTTGCTCTCAATATAATATATACCGGTGGCGGATACACTTACATATTTTATATTCAGGTTTATAATACCAACCCGTAAAATGGAGGAGGTAAATAGGTAAGTAATAATCATAGCATAAAAAATAATAAAAATTGTATTAAAAATAATGGTTCACCTGGTACAAAGAGAGTATTTGATCAAAGTGCTTAATTTTAGATTTGTGTAAGTGTAATTATAATTATTGTTTTTATTATTTTTATAAATTTTACCTATCATTTTATACAATTTTTTTATTATTTGCATTTTTTATGTTACAAATTACAATACCTAATATCTTTATAATTTATATTATATATATAATAGCAAATATAATTGTATACTATATTACCTTTTTTAACAACTTACATTTTATGCCACTTATAATTATTGTATTAATTATACTTTTATTATAAATATTATTATCATTTACATATTTACGATATTTATTTCTGCTATTTTGATGTATTATAATCATGTTAATCACACCTACTGTATAGCAGAGCGTTACTCACCTTTTTTCTTTTTTTTTTTTTCTTCAATGTCACTTGCTTTTTAAACTACTAAAGTACATGTATTATTTGGAATCGGATAAATAAAATATAAGTAGTATTAAATTATTAACTTTATATATTTTATACAATTTATTTTGTATACAATAACATTTCAATGTTCACTTTATTTTTTGTTGCTAACGATACTCCATCTTTTAGGTCATTATAAACTTCCCATTGATCATTGGATCTATAAGCAAACGCCTTATAGTGGCCTGCAGTCACTCTTAAGCCCCACCGGTCTTGACCACTAAATCCTACAGCCCCTCTTAAATAATAAACTTCCTTGTAAATTTGTATTGTCTTTGCAATACTGTCTAAATGCAATTGAACTTTTCCTGCATAATTTTTTTGGATTGCTCCAATAAATTAATTAATAAACAAATAAAATAAATAAAATCGGCGACGCGGAAACGAGAGTAGGTACCTACGTTGTGGGTATCGCTATATACAGGCATAAATACAATTCAAGTTCAATTTTTTTCGCGAATCTCAACGATTTGAACGTCCGAAGCTGGTCGAGACGGTTGTCCGCTTCCCGACGCGGTCGATCGGGGGGCTCAGACGCCATTTGACGGACGCCGACGCCGTTTCGGGTGGACGGCGACGCGGCTTAAGAGTCGTAGATTTGACACCGGTTATCATATCAGTAGGTAGGCTAGGTCGTAGGTGTTAGGATTAGGAATTCGTGTGTCGTGGGTCCGATCCCGTCCCCCGGCGATTACGATAATTTGCGGCGGCCGTGATAACTCGAACTTTTTTTTTCGCGTTTTTTTTTCGTCTTTTCGCTATCATATTTATTTATTATCATATTTAACGAAAAGTTTCCGATTTTTTTTCAAAATTCGAGTTGTACCGCCTTAATGGACCTCCCCGTCGAAGACTTATTAGGTTAGTTAGTTAAATAAATTGATATATCGATGGCGTAGCGCACAAGTGTGATAAGTGACATTTTCGTAATTGTTCAGGAGAACGATTTTTAAGTTTGAGATGTAATAACAAATTCAAAAATGTAACGAACTGTACGACATCTATCGGAGTAAATAATGAACTATTCACTTACAACGTTTGGGCATAATGTGCAGAATTGTATGATTAAATTGATTATGCACTTAACTCATTTTTCAAAAAAATGTCACTTATCACACTTGTGCGCTACGCCATCGATATATCATGTATATATAAAAGTTTAAATAAAGTACTATTTATACTATTTACTATTTACATTATTGGTATATAAAATATGTTTTTTTTGTAATAGTTTGCATTGTGTGTTTAACAGTATAGTGTCATAATATATGAACTAGGCATATTGTAATATGTATACATTAAGTAGAAGGATTAATAGTGAAAAGGGTAAATAAGGTAGTTGGTCATAGGCGATTACTCCAAGAGTAGGTACATAACATTGATAGACTAATAGAGAGTAACTAAGTATATTGGAAACAGTGGATTTCACTTATAAGTATACAAAATATAATAACATAATATTATAAAATATATATAATATACTATGTAGTAGGTAGGTACTCAATTTTTATGTATAGGTATTAAAAATATAACTTGATGAATTTGATATTACTCAATATATAGGTCTACTATGGTCTATCATGTATATTTATTTAATTGTGAGTTTCAAATTTATAACTATATCAAATGTAATAATTTATGAATAACATATTGGTATATATTATGTACCTACATAATATGACAAATGTATTTTATAGCTGTATGTATATACAATATACATAACAGTATAGTTCAGTGGCGTCCGAAGGATTTTTCAATGGGGGAGGCTTGAAAATTAGTTACAATTTTCTTTTCATTTTGTCCAGTCTAATAATTTCAGACGTTTATTTGAGGTATTTTAAAATGTTTGTAACTTTTCAACTTTTCTGGTAGAAAAAATGCTCTGATCATAAGCTTCGATGATGCCCGGTGTATGTTTTTGGAAGCAAATTGGATCTAGTTGGTACTATTAGGAGGTTGAAATTAAAAATGCTCAGTGCTTTTAAAAATAATTTGAGAAAAAAAATGAAAATGTATTTAAATGTTTGGTTATACCGTCTTCACTTGGATTGTTTTAGAATAATTAAATTTTTTTTTTTTTCTATAAATGTCAATAAAAAATTATTTATTCGGTCAAAAAGCTAAAAAATGTAATACGTACGTTTTTTTATTATAGCTAAAATATTAACGATACATAGGCATCATGCTTATTTTTTATGAGCATTTAAAGTTCAAATTGTCAAAACCACAGTTAATTTGTAGTTCAAAATTTATAAAATATTAAATGTGTATAGCTAAGGCTAGACAATTTAATACAAGGTCTTTCATACAAATAGTTCATACTTTTACCCAAAAATTACAGATAATTTATGAAAATTTGTATGTTACAAATACAATGTTTTTTCAAAAATTAATTCATTCTGGTAAGACATATTTGAAATTTAACTTGATTAATATTTTTTTGAAATAGTAATAATAATTCTACGGGTAATGGGGGGGGGGGGCTTTAGCCCTTTAGCCCCCCCCCCCTGCGGACGCCACTGGTATAGTTATATTATATGTATGGTCGTATGGACATGAATTAATAGTGATATTAGTGAATATATTGGTCCATTATGGTCTAAAAGTGTAAATGAAGTACCTACACATAATATTATAAAAATTATTTAATAAATTATAATAATAACTAACCTACTACCTACATGTATACTTTGTCGTAGGTAAATATTAAATATATCACAGTTTGGTTGAGGTTGAGTTGTTGGTAATATAAATAACATAATACCACACAGTTTTCAAGTCAACATTTTAATTATTTAATGTTTGGGGTGCTGGGGTAACGTTACCCTGGCACCCGGAACTTGTATCGCCGTTTTCCGGGGCACCGATGTGGTTACAAAATTTTTTTTTTGCGGTTACAAAATGTTACATAATAAATAACATAATACCACACAGTTTTCAAGTCGAAATTTTAATTATTTAATGTTTGGGGTGCTGGGGTAACATTACCCTGGCACCCGGAACTTGTATCGCCGTTTTCCGGGGCACCGATGTGGTTACAAATTTTTTTTTTGCGGTTACAAAATGTTACATAATAAATAACATAATACCACACAGTTTTCAAGTCGAAATTTTGAACTTGGGGTGCCAGGGTAACACACCTCATGTAACCTACTGCTGTATAGCAGAACGACACCCACTTTATTTTTTCGTATTCCCTTACGCTTTCGAAAACTACTGGGATTATTACTCTCCAATTAGATTAAACACTTTTCTAAGCACATCGTGTTTTTTTTTTTTATAATTTCTCCTGAAAAATTCCGTTTTTGTCAGTTACTCTGGTCGGGCGTTTAAGTCGTAACCGTCAATGTTATTAGGTATGTTTTCATTCGTAACGATTTCAATGTGTTTCAGTTGACAGTTGATAATGTTAACGCTCAATCTATTGATTAGTAACGGATATATTATGTGCTATTGGAAATCAATGGCCTTTACTGACGAAAAACGCAAAGCTCCGGACGACATCGATGCACAACCAATCCGGAATGCTCTTTAAGGTCAATTTTCCGTTAGATGAAAATACAAATTTAAATACAAACAATAATCACTAATCAGGACAACGATGGAGTATTAAAACAATCATATTATTGTTCCTATATAATAATATGTATATACCTGGTCAGTTATAATAATGAACGTTATGTTGCAATATCTATCGGCTGTACAATGTACATACACTATGCTGTATAGGTTTAGTGTCAGTCCATATTATTGATGTTAAATAATTAATAATACTTGATTTGTTTTCGATTGTTTTTATTTTGTACCTAAACAGTATTGAGTACTATTGACACTTACGGTAAAATACGATTGAGAACTGCATTTTTGGTAGCGCGATTGAGAACACTAGATATTTTTTTTTCCAACGTTGCCAAATTTAATCGAATGATAATTTGAGAACCATAATCTGTTGATATTGAAATAATACGGCAGTATATTATGATATTATTAAAATTCTAAATGAAACTCGATCAGAAACAATATTGGAAATAGCTGGATTGGTAGAGTCAAGGTACCTACTAAGAATAATTTATATTTTTATGCCCCAGGTTAAGTAGATTTGGGGGCTTAGATAATATTATGAAAATGTTAGTAATTACTAATGATCTACCAATATAAATAATTTGTAAAAATGATTGAAGTATAACAAATACTACCTACATAGTTTATTTTCAGTTATTAAATATAGATTTTTTATACAACTATGGGAAAGTGAATCTAGTTGGTACTTTTGGGAGGTCAAAATTTAAAATTCACATTAATTTTCATAAGCGCCAAGAAAAACCAAAGGAAAATTAAGGAAAAACGGGAATTTTTACGCAAAATCGATTTTTCACAAAATTGAATTTGGTTTTTGGTGTAACTTAAAAAAAATGACCGTAAATACATGACATTTTTACTGGTTGTTTATATTTGCATTTTCTATACACGATAACATTTTCAAAATATTTTGATTTATTTTGAACTGTTTAGGGACATTTTCATTTTCCATTTTTTTTTAGTTTTTTTTCTAAAAATATCAATGAAATTTTATTTGTTTGTTGCGAAAGCTTGACAATTTAATAGAAAGCTCCTAGTATATTGTTTCAAAGGCAGATGAAAAATCTTAAAAATCCTTAGTCACAATTTTTTTTTATAAGAATTTAAAGTTCAAAAATTGACAAAATATGGAAAAATCTCTAAAATTAGCAAATTATTTTGAGTCAAGAATTCGTAAAAATTTTTCTTTTTAAATCTAGGATTTGAAAATGTAATACAAGATTCCTTATAAGATTATCTACCTTTATCAAGAAATAAATGGCTATAAGAAAGTTAAATTAAATTTTTATGAGCGTTTGAAATTCAAATTTTCACTCGATTTCTCATGTAGTGGTTTCCTTATTTTGTTGTAATTCAAAAACGAATAACTGTAGATACATGAAAATTTCACTGAATGTTTATATTAGCATTTCCTATACACCATACAATTTTGAAAATATTTTGACTCTTTTTGAGCTATTTACGGACATAAACCGCTTTCAATTTTTTTAGATTTTTTTTCTATAAATATCAATTAAGTTTTATCTGTTGGGCTAAAGAGTGTAAAAAAAAACAAGGCTCCTGATATATTGTTACAATATCTGTTGAAAAATATTAAAAATACATACGCACAGTTTTTTTTATAAGCATTTAAAGATCGAATTTTGACAAAATTTATCAAAATCTCGAAAATTATCAATCATTGTAATTAATAAATTATAAAATGTTCAGTTTTTATAGCTAAGGATTGCAAATTTAAAACAAAGGTTCTCATAAATAGTTCATACTGTAACCAAAAAATCTAAAAAATATATGAACACAGTTATTTTTTACAGACATTTTAAATTCAAATTTGGCCAAAATTACATATTAAAAAACCTAGAATAACTATTTTAGTTATTTTGTTGTGATTGAATAATGTTATTCGTGAGTACTTGAAATTTCTAAAGTGTACTATATTATATATCTATGATAGTATCACGGTTTTGTTGATGTATAACGCGTTATAAGTACCTAATGGATATTGTGATATGATTAATTTGGAATTTATTATAGGTACCTATTATAGGTCAAATTTTTGGTTTGGTACCATAGATATGTATATAATATGTGAATATGTCTTATACCTAGACTGACATACCGTCTCCGCTCAGAACCGTTTTTCTTATACAATGATATTATATCGTTGAATTCAAATTTAATATCATCCATTATAGAGTGACCCACTTGTAACCTACTGTACAGCAGAGCGACACCCACTTGTCCACCTTTTTTAATTTGAATATATTGAACATTTTGTTAATTGTATATAATACAATCTAACGTATTTACGTTTACCGTGTACGTACTCAAAAATAAAAATAACGGCTGTGATAGACTGTAATAGTACCTAAATACTATTTGCAGTCTCCACAGATACGTGCCACAGACGCCCAGTACATTGAGAACTGAGAATTGGAAAATAAAATTATTATATAATAATATTCAACTACTGTTGTACGAATGTGCGATAAAACTAATATAGGTACCTAATAACTATAATATTATAAGAATATGTATACCAATACGGGACACGGGCACCTATTTAAATTTAATAAAATAATATGTTAATATTATATAATATAATAGGGTCGTTAAAAAGGGTCTCCGAATTAGGTGATCGATGTGTACATGCACGATGCAACTCTTCGCATAATTATTCATAAGTTACCTACTTTCACTGAATTATTCTAAATCATAGTTCGTGTTTAATTATATCATTATAGTACACATTATATTATTTTTTCAATATAATATAATATTTAAACATAATATGCTGATTTGATAGTAAATTATCTGTGGATAAATATGCAAGAAGTTGCGTCGCGGTCGCACATATCGAATACCTAATTCAGCGACTCGTCGCGTCGTTGATATTGTTTTTTTGTATTGGTATAATAAGCTGTAGATCCATCCATATTCCATAGAATAATGATCTAAGGGTAAAATGAAAGCCTGTTTTCCTATTCGTGAATTTCAACTGAAAACAATGACACGACACGTTCTCTTTATCTTGTATTATTATTCACTATTCATCGTTGTGTTTGACTGTTTGAGCTTTAAGCGTAGTGTTATAGAATTATTACTACATTAAAATATTACTATAATACTATTTAGTATATACTATTCTAATATCTTTTTTGTACAATTCAAGGTACTTTTTTATTAGGTATGTTATGTTTGTGTGTACGACTTTAGTTGTTATTCGTATAAGCTATAATTAATATACAACGCACAGTTTGATATATTTAATAATAAATATATATAGATATACCTAGTAACTATAAATTGTAACATTAGGTATATCGTATATTATACATTATATTAATTATAACATTATGACTTATGGACTTCGGAACTAAATTCTGTTTTATGCAAAACTAAAGTTGATGCATACCAAATCTCGTTAGTAAATACCTAACGAGATTGTTGGCCACGCTATAAATATAGTTTTACCGGTGATGGTGAGCCTTATAGGGGGTCAATGTGAAATATTAAGAGAGGTGCTTATAATAATAACAACGCTAATAAATCGTAGAGAGGAAATAATAATATTTTGCAAGGAATACAATAATCATTACCTTACATATATAAATGGCGTGTTATTAACATATAACAATAATAATAAATAACTAGTAGCAAAAGACAATAGAATAATAACTACAATAACATTAATATAGCGTATAGCCGACTCACTACAACCGTATGTGCGATGGCCTAGCACTATCTCCAAAATGGTTGATGAGACGCGATGTGAGACGGTGACGTGAATTGGTGATGGGCAATATTGACGTACGTATACAATAATTTATATGAATGCGAGCACAGACGTGTATTACAAATATAATATAGATGCGACCACAAGACGTGTATTACAAATTATAACATTTGATAAAAAATTATAGGTACATATCATCGTCCGAAGTCAAAATAAACAACCGATCACGAGCGATGTTTGTATCATTATTATTTACAAAGATCTAACTATGCAATCTTATAACACATTTACAACATCAACAAATTATAATATTTAAAATAAATATTTTGTATAACATTTGCATTTAAGTATTATTGGAGAGGTACCTGTTAGTGGACATCCAAATACTGCTGAACCTATTCTAAGGTTTAAAGATTATATAATGGTTATAGCGGATGAAAATCTCGATGTGTATAATTAAGTTTTGTTGTAATTAACGAATATTTATAAAATAGGACCTACTCTTATTATGTAAAAATGGTTGCTAAAACTACTCACACATGGATACAGTATTAATTTAGGTCACATGAATTGCCTAAATAGTACTCCTTAAAATATACTACGGTGCAGCCCCCTTAAATGCTAAAAATAAAACTATTATATTCGATTCAGGTAACCTCTATTTTTTGTATTGGTTTGAGGTTATTACATAACTTTTGGACACATTATGTCATTATCCACATTCCACATTGATTTTGTTGTAAGTACACAGTATCATATTTTCAAACAGTACCTAGTTATTATTTACTATATAGTATATTGTGAATATTTTAAAAATCTCTTGTTATTATGATTATAATATCAATATGCACTTAAAATGTGTTATAATCATAGACCTATAAACTAATAGACAGCGTATACCACTCCACCCTGCCCTCAATGCACTTGAATCATATAAGAGAAAGAAAGAGGAGAGTAAAGAGTTAAATAACATAAAGTAGTAATCATAGATCTTTAAAATAACATTGTATTTCCCCAAATAGGGGAAATCTCTCTTCTCTCTTCTCGTTTATTCTATATTGTACCCCCTCACCTCTCTCTCTAAGCACTGTCTATTAGTTTATAGGTCTGTGGCTATAGTATAATTTTAGACTTGTGGCTGCTAATATTTTACCTGAAATTGAAGACAATTTAAACACGTATGTTAATGTTGTTTAAAATTTAAATATAATATGACATAGGTATATTATGTAAGTAGTTTTATTATTTTAACAATCCATCAGTATAGATAGAAGTGATATAAACCTACCTGTAAAAGAAAATACAAGCCACTTAAATACCAATGACTCTTTCACAACTGCTATTAATCATATAAAATTTGCTGGTAAGGTCAACCAAATCTAACGACAGGTAATTCAAAGAGGTAGGTACCTATTTAAATTATTCAAAGTAATATATTTATTTACAAATTACAACAATCAAACATAATATTATTTTTAAAACATTATAGTAAAATTGGTGTCTTAAGCAAGAAATGTAATTTTTAAATCATTTTATATTGCTAAACTTCATGTTTTAAAAAAGAGAACAGAAGCAAAAGAAAAATTTGCAGCTATGCTAGAAAAAAAGTAACTAATCTAATCATATTTCATTGACATTTAAGAAGGTATTATAACATAATAATATCGTTAACCAATTTAATAATCATTTAATAAATACCTTAGGTATATAATTTATTTTAATATTTAACTTTATTATCATGTGTTACCATAATATGCTACCCCATACTAAATTTATAAAATAACTCATAAAGTAATTTGGATAGTTAATAAAAAAAAAAAATAGATATGATACATAATATATATTATTATAATAATTTATTTCTTAATGTTAGCTTATTAAATGAAGAAGTGTTTATTGAAAGTATCTAGAAATAATTTGGTGTCGGTATCTTTTTCCTGCTGTAAGTTCTGGATTAATTTGGTTCAAGTTATTGATGACTAGTTAATCATTAATATTATGCCAAAATCAATATCTTCCCTTTTGTCAATATTTACTATTGGTAAATTATTTGTTACCTACACAAATTTTGTTTAATATTGCACATGTGTTGATAATACTAGCCTCTACTGGCTGGAGTAATGCAGAACTCTGTGTTTTGTTGAAGGCAATTTCAACACACCATTGCAACGCTTGATTATTGACCTAGTTTTATAGAATGACTTATTGTTCTGTGCTTCTGGACTATTTTTCTGTGGTTCGTGTATTGGTATTTATACTAGACAGCATTTTATCAATGATAAAAAGGTGGACGAATTGAAACCACTCTGCTGCACCTAGATATCAATGATCAAACATCAAGAAATTGACGGTACCTACTTATAGGTCTTCTTCAAGCTGTTCTCCTCACGGGCGGAACTTACGGCCAGGGCCAACTGGGCCTTGGCCCGGACTAAGAGGGCCTCTTAATAATATATTATACAGTAGTCAGTAGGTACCTATACTAGTGCCCTTTAAAGATCTCTACGGTGCCTTACCTATACTGGTAGTTGGTACCAGTGTAAGTACCACTATATGTAATGTATTAAATGGATAATAATATAATACACAATGCCCTACTCGCCCTATGCCGTGCCAACGCTGAACGTTCGGTTGTGGTTAGGTAGGTACTTAGGTATTTTAAACATTGAAATAAAACATCAAATTATAAACACTGTAGTATTATTTCAGTTACACTATTGTCTTCAGAATTGTATAAATTATTATTTATTAATAATAAAATAATAATATGTTACACCTAAGCTTGATACTGTATTCCATTAAATAAACATAAATTATTGTCAACGAGAACTCAACAGTATATTATACTGGTAATCGGAAAAAAAATCCCCCGACGAACAACCCCGGAAAAAAAAAATCCCCGACCCTAGGAAAAAAAATCCCCAGCTACAATATTACTCACAATCACACGCAAATGGTTGAACAAATATATTTTGAACGTTAATTAGTATCTATAATTAATATTTAATGAAAAATACGTATATTATATTATATTATATTGTTAAAAAAATTATAAAAATATTTAGAATGATCGATACATCAATTAATAATACAGTTAAAAACATAGGTAGTATACAAAAATATTATACAAAATATAGGTACCTACCTATAATTATTATTACCACCTATATTTCGTATAAAATGTTTGTATACCTACTATATTATACCTACTAAATATTTGTATATTATGTTATGTTTTTACTGTGAGTAGGTGACTATAAATGCATTCAAAATTCAATAAATTATTGTTTGATAATTATTTTATTTTGATTATAGTTATTATTATTATTATTATTATTGATATTACCATTTACCACCTATATTTTAAATTTTTTATAATATTTTTATATACCTACTATGTTTTGAACTGTATTCTTTGACGTATCGTCCGTATCGATCACTCGAAATATTTTTATACTTTATATATTTGTGTACACTACCTACAGTGGCGTACATTCAAATTTGCTCTGGGGGAGGTTTAAAAAAAATAACCAGCACTAAAACTTTCTCTTTGCAACTACCCATTTTCCTAACAATCAAACACATTCCACGTATAAATATTAACAGGCAAAATAGTAAAACAAATACAAAGGTTTACGTAACTCATGGCAGTTAAATATTATTTAATATGCACATAGTAAGTACAGAATATTATAAATATTATATTATTAATTATTTATAATAAAAATTCTATTGATTGTTATATTCTAAATTCGAATGATTTTTAAAGTCTTCCAATGCATGTTTCCAATCATCATATTTTTTTAATACAAATGCTCCCAATTTTTGGTTATTAACACCGGCTTCATTTTTAGTAAAAGCAACACAATATTTGCAATACGCACCATTGTTTACTTCTGAATAGGCCAACCAGGGAAAGTTAATTAGCCATTTATATTGAAATTTCAACCTCAAAACTTTTTGTTGTTTACCGACTAATGATATTTTGATAAGAAAATTGTAATTAATATCAGGGACCCAAATTTTGCTCAAAATTTCTTCTATTTCACTTTGCGTTAACAATTTATTTGTGTAATGTGCAATGTCAAAAATATTATAACTGGAAGATGTACGATTAATATCTGTAGTCGAAGGTGTAAACTGAGTGATAGGTGTATCAGATGCAGATGCAGTTGATGGTAATGAGGAACTAGAGGAACTTATAACTGTTTGAGTTGCATTTAATGAATTTGACAATGAATTCATTATTGAGGGTGGTTTCGAAAAAAAAGATTGCAGTTTCGATTGATTTTTTTCAGCCATGATTACTATTTATTTTACCTTCAAAACCTAAAATATATCGAAATCGAATGATAATGATTATGCTGTGATAATAATAATTTTTAACTTAACTACTAATTTACTAAATTTAATTTTTTATCAACGTTAAATTAACGAATTAATTTTTTTATTTGTAAGTTCATTTATTTTGTTTTTCATTTTTTTACATTTCATTATTTGAGTCTATTTTGTTGCCATGTCAAAATTTCAATAATATAGACATAATATTATGATATAGTTTGCCGACACTAAAATCTAAAAATAAACAAACAAAAATAAATCAATTACCTATTGATTTTATGGTTTACGGTTTTGTGAGATTATTAATTATTATTAAAAATTATTATTAACAGTATTCACGTTGATAGTTAAACATTAAAATTAAAAATACCTACTCAATACTCATCGTATTATGATGTACACAAATAATATCTGTTTGAAAGACAACTAAAATATATAATACTTATTTATTATTATTTATTACTTATTACTTATGTGATAGGTAACTTCTGTACTTAAAAATACAATATATACTATATCTATATGTGTATGCATATTAACTTAACTGAGTTAAAAAAAAAACTCAAAGTCTTGTGTGTTTATAATGAGTCGGTCGAGATAAAGACAATATTAATATGTATTTATATCCACACGCAACTAACTGACTGTGTACGATCAAAATAATGTCTATTTTGATTGATATACCATATTATACGGCTCCCATAATTTCGTTATGAAATCTTCTTTCGTTGTTGGTTTGGTATAATGTTTACTGTTTGCTCAATAGTCATATTATAATGACGTATATTTGTGTATACACGGTTGATTAATAATAAGAAATTCATCAATAATATCACATTATTTTTTTATTTTTTTTTTGGTCCTGGGGGGGGTTTGAACCCGAAAACCCCCCCCGTATGTACGCCACTGACTACCTATACCTCACACAACAATCATAAGTAATATTTGAAGTTTTGAAAACGTAATATTTTATTTCAAGAATTTAATTTTTACAGAATTATACCTACATAAAATGTGTATTAATATAGTAATATAAAATGTTCTTAATTTTTCAAAAATTATTTTTAGTTATTTATTTATTTTATTTTTATGACCTATATTTTGTATAATAATTTTGTATACTATGTGTTTAACTGTATTATTTCATATTTGACGTATCGGTAATTCAAAATATTTTTATATTCTACACCTATTTGTAACGTTGTTAAGTTAGTTATTTAATTTGAATTACACATAATATATTATAGTAATTTAAAACAAAATATTATTTATAATATATAATTTTTTAACAATATAATATAATATATGTATTTGTAATTAAATATTAATTATAGATACTAATTAACGTTTAAAAAATATTTGTTCAACCATTTGCATGAGGTTGTGAGTAATATTGTAGTCTGGGGATTTTTTTTCCGGGATTCATTATACTACGATTTAGGTACTGTTTATATAATTGTTACGTGCATTTTTAAATAAAAAATTATATACAAATCAGTTTAAAAAAAACGGTATCAAAGAATTATCCACCCTCCCCCCCATACCATTTTTAAGTCTACGTGTATTAATTTTATCAAGTAAAGTGGGTAAAGTCTAATACAAACATTTAGTTCCGCCTGTGGTTCTACTTCTAGTTAAAATCAGCCAGAGTTAAAAAGACAGAATAAAACTATAACAGTTAGTGTAGCTTATTTTATTATTGATATTTGATTTGGGTAATTGAGAGAGAGGAGAGATGGACCGCGACACGTCAATATGAAGTGTGAACTACCAGTTAGTTAAATAAATATAATTTACTGGACAAAAAAATCATGTTAAAATAGTAATAGTTTTAAACTGTTACTATTTCACTCGTATTAAAATATAGTAAGTAGTAAGTACATAAATATATACATTTGAAATTATTGTTAATATAATATATTATACAGTATTAAGGGTCTGGGAACTCTTTACAGTTTGTGCACCCCTCAAAAATATTCGTCTAGTAGCGGCTATGTTAGTAGTTAGTACCTACCTAACATCGTTGGCGTAAATCCATTAAAATATTAAGGGCCGCTTTCACCACTACTTCAAACTTCGATTAAAGTTAAACCGGTGTTTAATCGGCCGATTTTGGCCGGTTAAATATCTGTTATCGGTCAATTAAGCGTAATCGAAGTTTAAAGTATTTGATGAAAGCCGCGGCCCTAAATTACAGCAGGTGCAAATCTTTCAGAAGTCCATTAATGATTATTAAGAAAAGTTAAATCATATCTGAAGCCAATCGCTTTGCCGGCATACTTTGATTACGTACATTCGTATCCATGAGAAAATCTGTATAGGTATTACATTTTAATCACCGTAAAATACCATATTTTTAATATTTTTACAAAACAAAAATGTTATTTTACTAAAATGTTGTCTATAGTCTAAGATAATGACTGATATTATCAGGGACGGATTGGGCCATAGGGAAATCGGGAATTTCCCGATGGGCCGCGTACTAAACAGTAAATATAATCTAATAATTAATAAATATTACCATTGATTATAGATTATTCATTCAATGATATTACAGTCTATAATATTACAACGTAAAACGTTGTAAATTGTAATAATACAAGTACGAAGTACCTATACAACGTCTACGACAGAAACTGAATAATAATATTAATTATCAATAACAATAGGTAACCGTAATCAAAAAATCAACTTCCGTAGACAGTAAAATCTATAAATAATTGGTTATTCGGGTTGTCGTCGATCAGATGGGCAGGCGGGTTGAGTTTAATGAGTAATTACGACGAATTTTGACGATACAAGTCGACGCGGGTCGTTACTCGTTAATATGAATACCTAATAAGAATATTTTATTAAAGAAATAAGAATAAAATATTTTGTATTACAATAGTAATAGTGGCGAATTATAAAATAAAATGGAAATGGATGGATCAAACTGAAGTAAAAAACGAAAATGAGGAGCTGAAAAAATCAAAGACAAAAATAAAAAAAATACTTTTTTTAGAAATATATTAATAATTAAAAATATTAAACTGTTACTGTTAAAGTACAATAATCTACAATTTATTTTATTGATAGAGAATGAGAGAAACAACATATTTTTCAAAATACTTAAATAGGTACCTATTTTTTTTTTTTTAATATGAATATATACGTTAAATTATTTTAGTGTAATATTCAACTGATATTTAAAATACTAAAAAAAATTACTATCTTCATCTTCAGTATGGTGTACACTTGCCAGTTGCCCCCAATCTCCCAACAAATAGGGGGCCGGTAAAAAAGCATTTTCCCGGGCTGGTCTGAAATTCCAATCCGTCCCTGGATATTATTGATAAGTGATAGCAACATTATTACATAACGTTATAATATTATTAAATATTAATTTGTTCATTAGTTTGTGTCTATAGGTACTATGTTTGTTATACTAAAAAAATTCACCAAATACATGATACAGTTGTATTTTAATAAGATTTAGCTTCAGCACCTGCTACGAATCGTCCATACAATTATACAAACAACTATACGTGCACAACCGTGATTGCGCCCAGTACCATAGTGGTAAACAGGGGGGGGGGGCTTGTGGCAAATGCACCGACTTAAGGTTGATTTAAATACTAGGCTGGGGCAAATGCACCAGTTGCCCTCCCCCAAATGACGCCACTGATTGCGCCACTGTCTAAAATGTTTATCTTGCACCAAATAGGTGTATACGGTTGGTAGACGGTAGTGTACATTTCGGCTGGTGACATTTTGTCGGATCTCGGATTATGATGATAGGTGTTTTGTCGAATGGCCCTTTTGTCGTTACTCCGTGGCTTTATGTCGGCCGTCGGGTGGCTTTTTGAGTAGAGGACGTGTCTCTAGTCCGCGGTTTTAGAACACGGCACGACTGCACGAGTATCTTCATTCTATATTTCTATGACACTTAAAGTGATGTAGAAAGAAAAATTTCAAACTCGGATTTATTGCTACTATTGATCGCGCGAGTTTGCGTTATTCGTGTCTACCTCCACCCTTTAAGTCTCCATTCTTCAACACCTGTTCAAATATTGTTGCCGGCGACCGAGAGACCACTCACCACTGTAGCAGCTATGCGGTCGAACACTTGACACAACCGTGATCAACAGGTAGGCTTGGACGCTACTCGCGCGCTCCGCGCGGTTCCCTCCAACGACGGATTTTACTCGGCATAGTCGCACATGTTTTATTGTTACTTTCGGAATTCTAATCACTTATAATTTATTATTTTGATATTATTCATCATTGCCGAGTGCCGACTGCCGTTCGGGTGCAGTGTCTTCCATAGTTCCATCATCGATTTCCTTTTTCGTGTTACCTAAAACGCGGTCGATTGTGCTTTTACTCCGACGGAGCTTATCGTCAAACGCTCGTTGAAGCAGTTTTAGTTATTTTTTTTTAACGTCGATCACAGTTCGGCGATCGCTGAGTGTAGTTCAGCAGGCTCACATTAATTGTCGAGTCGTGTTAAGTTCATGTCCGTTGTGAAAACGTTCCAGCGACGATCATCGTAAGACGTCATCATACTCTTTTCTCCTATACCTATGGACTATGGTACCGTTTTTAAATACATAATATACCTAGTACCTACCTTTATGTAAATAGTTTATTTACATAAACTTAATCTTTATTATAACGTAGGTATTCATTTGATATCCATAGTTTATGGTTGTGTTAAGTCTTGTTTATATTATATTTTGTTTAGTTTTACCTACGTTGAGTCGAATTAAGACTCTGAATTAAATATATTTAAGTGGCTATTGATCACTAGAGTATTTATTAATTATTATATTATTGGTGTAACCTTATCTCATTCACAGCAAGAATCTTAATCTGCTAAGTTAGGTACCTACATTGAACTATATAATAACTGGAACGCTCACCACGCAGTGTGGCCCGAGCGAGGATGTTAAAAAGAGATAGCGTATATATTAGGAGTATCTATCATTGTTTAACATACGGCGCCAAAGCACAATATTTTATTTTATATCGCTATTTATGCGGCTTGACGCTTGAATCATAATTATTGAACTACGAGATATTTATTTTCAATATAAATATACGTATATATACATATAATACGATGCATATTTGGATTAATTAGCATTAAATCTTACCTGCATTCGGAAATTAAACTGTCCGCTTGATAAATTAACAACCAATTAATATTTTTTTTAGCAATAAAACTCTGTTGTTGATATATTAAATATTTAAATTATTTACTTATTTATTTATTTAAAAAATGTAATATACAGAAACAGAATGAAATACAATTATTGTCTAAAATATGAAATACCTAACTAGGTATATATTTGTTTTTCCATTCAAAATGTATGAGTTTTTATGAAAAAATTTTAAATGTAATAATTAATAATATTATATAAAATATTTGCTGTACTGGGGGGGGGGGGGGGGGGGGGAGATAAAGAATTTGAAAAAAATTCATTTTCGGCAGGTGTTTGGTGCTGAAGAGGGGGATTATGGTTAAGTCGGGTTTATGATTAAAATCTTAAAATTACAAATTAAATTGTTTAGCATTTATTTATAGATGATGCATGTTAGAAAATAATTTAGGCTCATATATAAAAATGTCAGGGAGTCATAACCTCCCCCCTAGTTTTGCCCCTGGTATTTATGATACAAAACCTCCCCAAAATTGTATTCTATGTTCCACACTGCCTGGAAGGATTTGTATATTCTTCTTCTTTCCTGTAACATAAAATACAATTTAAATTTGATTGAAACAAAATAATACATTACTTCTTCCTCTTCTTTCCTGATTTCTAGGTTTAGCACTGCCTCTAAGGATTTGTATCTTCATCCTGACATTTTTCCTGTAATATAATAAACAATTTAAATTTGATTGAAACAAAATAATACATTACTTCTTCCTCTTCTTTCCTGATTTCTAGGTTTAGCACTGCCTCTAAGGATTTGTATCTTCATCCTGACATTTTTCCTGTAATATAATAAACAATTTAAATTTGATTGAAACAAAATAACAATTTTTTTCTTGTTTATCGGTAGTGAAGAATTAAATTGGTTTTTAAAAATATCTTCTACAATGTCTTCAATTAAATTATTTTTTCTTAATAAATGTATCATTTCTCCCATATTACTTACTCGATTACACCTTCTTTTAAGTTTTTGTTGGAGAATTTTCTTTTCTCTACGTAAATCCTGTATCGTTTTATCTAATTCTTAAACTCCAGTTAGTTTTGTTTGGACCCCAACATCAACAAACATACTTTTGGAAACAACTGAAGCATTTGTGCTACTTTGAGCTTGTTCTAATTCATCCTATACAAATATTGATCAATTTAATATTATATATTATTATGAAAAGAGATTTTAGTAAATATGTTAATAGCAACATAAATTATAATATTTAAAAATTTAAAAAAATATGTTCATTTTTTTTAATTTGGAATTTTAAATAATATTATTTTGTGTTTATTACTTGAAGGTCTAAACCATCCCTAGAATCATTTTATAATAATATTTATTATTTATGAAGAAAAAATAATAAATGTTCAATGAGATTTTATAATATCAATGTAATTTGTTTTATATTGTTTAATATTAGGTATTTAATAATTATTAATAATGTATTGTTTTTTATTATTCAATACAAAATTATTATTATCATATTAAGTAAATTAAAAACAATTCTTACTTGAATTTCTACCGATCGCTGCAGAATTTGTCTTTCTTTCACCTTTGGCATTAAATGATCAGGGAAATCGAAGATAGTTGGCATAGCACATTTTTTCAAAACCAACTTCCCACTTACAACAGCTTTATTATAGTCATTCTCAGTGAAATGTAGACTACATAAAAATGAACTACAGTTTGGTTTAAAATTGGTCCGTCTGACAGCATGTATCCATTTTTTTAATCTTTCACTATCATTAAGTGGAAACCTTGGACGATAAATATACAAAGTTAAATAATTTATATAATTATATAGGGGCCTATAACTTAAATTAATAGTACAATAAATATAATTACTTAATAATCAACCACAATTAACATTAATACTAACTTGTGAAATATTAACTCAGTTTTAATATCACTTGAACTGGAATAGTTAAACGCACTACAAAAATTCACCATTGTACCTATAGACTAGAATATAGGTAGGTACACGTCAATTCTATCAGAAAGAACAAAAAACTGAAATTGACGGATCACAAAATTCACAAATCACAATATATTTTATGCCGGTAAACATTGAAAATGAATACAGTACGGCGTGTTATCAATAAAGACAGAGATAGAAATACCTAAAGTATTCGCTATCTCTTTCTAACACACTCGCTCGGTTTTATTTACATTAGTCATATGGGCGGTGAGCGTTCCAGTTATTATATAGTTCAATGGGTACCTATGGTACCTATGGTGTTTGCAAAATACTAGATAAAAACAAAAAAAATACTTTATATATGTATTCTATCGTCATTGTCTTGTGAAGTGTATGGCACTTAAATAGTACCTAAATAGGAAACATAATCTTCCCTAATCCATTTCAAGACCGGTAATTATGTATACCAGCAGTCCTCAACCATTTTTGAAGCCACGAGCCTCTATAATGTTAACATGATTTTTTGCAATTATTATTAGGTAGCATTAAACAATATATATATTTTGACGAACCTAAAAAAATGGCTGGCTACTTTAAAGTTGATCAAAATTCCCCCAGCTTAAGAATTTCTGATGTACACGACACGAGTGACATGAAAATAGAACAACTACCTACCTAATGTAGAATACCGTCTATGTAAAAGTATACTATGCATGTAGGTAGGTTAGTCAGGTTTATTTTTTGCGTATAAAATATAATATAATAGCATTTTGCTTATTATAGTATCATGGGTTTACGCTCAATACTCGCAAATTTGGCAATAAGTATATTGGGAAGTATATTTTAAGTAGGTAACCATTTTTATGCATTCAATTTGAAGTCTACTACTGTAAGCCCCTTGTTCATATTTTTATCTTATATATTAGGTATTTCTTTTTTTTTACATTAAGTAATAATGTATTATCAATGATTATCACAGATAAAGTATTGTATAAACACCGCATAGGTAGATCAAATGCATTCATATGAAATTGTTTTTTGCGATTTTTGATTAGAGTAAAATCACCTATTTTTGATAATTTGACATATCAGTTTTAAATTGTGTTATTATAAGAATTTATTACTGACTTAAAAATTTAAAAATAAATAGTTATTGCAAATTCAAAACGATAATTTATATTAAGTTAAAATTAAAACACTGTAAAAACCCCACTTAAATCACAGATAATGTAGAGGATAATGTTCATATGTTTTAGTTTGATAGGTCAATTTTTTTTTTATTATTTTAGTAAATTGCATTCAATAATTGGAACTGCTGACTCAAATTTGCTATGTTGTATAGTTGTAACTTATTAAACTCAGACAACACATGTGGGTGGCATCCTCTTAATATGTACTTGTTAGTTGTCACACATTGTGTTGGTGTCAACTGTTTTTTTTTTAAATTAAATTAAAATATTTTACTAATGTGGGTAATTTAAAATTTAATTTCAGCCATCATCCTATTTAAATCAAATTGCATAGTAATACACAGTTAAATATTAAAAAAAAACTACACATATTCAAATAATATAAATGTACCTATTTATCGGGGCACCTATTTATCGTACTTCTAGAAGATAATTACATAATTTTATTCATTAAATCTTTGAAGAACTCCTTCATATCTCATTATAATATAAAATTAAGTTTTTGTGTGTATTTGGTTAAAATGTATTTTGTGTTTTCCATTGTTTAATTGTAGGTACCAAATAATATTTTATAATTTTAAATTTATTTTTAACGAGGTATACATAAGTAAGGTTTGATGAGTGAAGCGATCATGGAACAAGCAAATCCTCCCCTGGATGGATTCCAGTAAAGCTTTTTTTCTGAATAGTTTGACAGTTTAATGATCAATTTTGGTTTGCTAGGTTATTAATTATGGTCCTCTAAAGTTTAGTACCTATAATATGCATTAATATAACTTTTAACTGAAATACCTAATTTACAAGAGCTAAATATTTTTTTCTTATAACTACCTTTTTATATACCTACTTAAAAGTTAAAAGTTAAATAGTTAAATCGGTAATCTAAAATGTTCAAAAAAATCAAACAAAATTGTTGGTAAACATAGTTCATTATTCATTATAGTAATTTTTCGTGATATAAAATTGAGAACAATTTTATTTTATAATTATTAATAATAATTTACCTACTATACCTACATAGGTACTTATATAATTTTATTTTTTTTAAAACTATTGGACTCGTTAAAAAAATATATTTTGGGGATAAAGATGGGCCAAAAAAATCAATTTGCCCCAGGACCGTGCCCCCCTGGGCCCCCTTTAATCCGGGCTTGTTTGGATACTGTCATCTACAAAGTCATTTTGACCGTCCATATTATCAGTTGTATTTTCACACTATCTTAAGGATAAATATAATCAATGGATAAAGTATTATATACCCAGTTTACTTACCAGACTACTCGAAAAATATTAATATCAACGGGCATACGGCTAGTATGCATAATAAATAAACGTTAATTAATATTTGTATAGTATACAGGGTGATTTTTTTTATCGAAGAACACTCATTATTTCTGAAAATAAAGACTTTTTACCAAAATTTTTTTTTCTAAAAATTTTAGTTGCATACTTTTCTACATTTGTATAACACTTTAATTTTTTTCACCCTTATATTTATTGGTCAAACTATTATCAACTTTTGATTTTCAAATAGTAACCTATACTTAAAATTTCATAAGTTAATAAGGCTATTTTTTTTTATGAATTATCACGTTTAAATTTTAATTTTTCGTTAATCGGTTGATGAGATATTATTCTTCAAAGTTGGGTTGTTTTGGGAGGTGGTTTTGTGTGTAAAGTAAATGAGTTATACCTTGTCAGGTAATACCGCAGTTATTTGGATTTTTATGCCCCAGGGCTAAAGATATTACATTTTAAAATCAATTCAAGTAGGTGCAGTAAGGTTGAGTTGTGCCCCTAAATGTATTGTATAATATCCATTTGGCTGGGTGTCCACCGTTCGTCCCACGGAAGGTGATTTCGGCACTGGTCATAAGCACTCATAATAATACTTATCAATTATAAAGACCAGTAGTTATAAGCAGGGTTGGGATTTTATAGCACTTAAAATTGCATAAATATGCGCTATAATATGACCTTAACTTTCGCTAAATATGCGTTAAAAATATGCAATAAAAACAACAAAATATGAAAAATAGAAATTTATTAAGTAATTACTTACAAATTTGAAATTATTATAGGTATTTACTTAAGTTAATTATCGCTAAATATGCGCTAAAAATATGCAAACAACAAAATATGAAAAAAAAAGCAAATTTATATAAAACCTATATATTAACGCTGTACGGCGTTGCATCATCGTAATCGGCCTATTAACTTAATCTATAGGTACATTTACAATTTATTTGATAATTCAATTGACAAAAATCTAAAAACACGTTTACTATAATATAATTTCATAAAATTTTGACAGATTTTGATTCAAAAACAGGTAAAAATGCAAAAAAGTCTCAAAAAATCCCAAAAAAGCAACAAAAACTAAAAAATCGTAAAATATGCAAAAAAAAGCAAAATAAAATTTTTAATTTGAGTTCTCTGTATCATGAAACACATTTTTAGCTTACTCTGCTATTTTTTAAGCATCTCATAAGAAATATGCAAATGCTATAAAATCCCAACCCTGGTTATAAGTAATACATTTTATATCATTCGATCCAAAGGTTGATAATAAATTGACAATTTATTGATAACCATGGTTGTGGCATATACTGGCATATGAACCGGCTAGATAGCTATGTGTCTATGCCTGGTGGCTAGTACCTACTATTACGTACAATAACTTATTGTGTGATCAATTTTTTTAAATTATTGATATTATTAATACCATAAACATTAAACTTATGTACCCATTAAGAGGATGCTATCCATGCATTTGTTGTCTCCGTATTACACACGTACGACATAACAAATTTTCGTTCACTAGTTTCAATAGTGTGCTGTTAGTTTTGATTTAGAGTTTTACTATTATCAATTTTTTTAGATTATAACATTATCTGTGCTTAAGCGTTGGATTTTATTTGCTATTTTAATTTTGAAGCGAAATATGAGCATTTTTAATTTCATTATCAATAATAAATAAATTATAGCTAATTAATAAATAAATAATAGCTTATTTCATTTGTCATAGACAAAAATACAATTGCAAAAAAAAAAACTATAAAGACGGAAATATCATATATTTTTTAGGAAACCAAACAAAACTTAGTACCTAAGCTAATTAAATAATTATAAATTATTCATATGAATAATAACAAAAATAATAAAATAAAATAACTAAAATCATGTTTGTTATGATTTTTTACTATAAAATTAATGAAATGTTGAATTTTTCTCAAAAAAATAATTTCCATAAATTAAATAATTGATATTTTTCTTACCAGCTAAAACATGATAAAAATAAACAAAAAAAAAAATAGTAAGGTTAAGGTAAAAAAATTAATATTTTTTGAATGATTATTGATGTTGAATATTGATGAACTATTTTCACTGCTACTTAACATTTTTTTTTTTCATTTTCTCATTGAGAATTCAATGCTATACATTTTTCAAGAGTATTTAAGAGGATGTCAGCGCACCATTTGTTTTCTCTCTCTGACCCACGCCCAACATAGACAAAACGCATTTACGCAGAAACATTTTTTCTATGTTTTTAAGTAATCTTAGAGTAAAATCACCTATTACAAAAAAGATAGAGAATAATATTTTTGAGGGAATGTCATATCGATTTGTCTAAATATTGTCTCAAAACAATTTAAACATCATTTTAATGTACAACATTTTTTTGTTTATTTTGAAAGTTTAATACAAAGTCAAATAACAATAAAATATAAAATGGATATGACATTCCCTCAAAAATATTATTTTCCATCTTTTTTGTAATAGGTGATTTTACTCTAAGATTACTTAAAACATAGAAAAAATGATTCTGCGTACATGCGTTTTGTCTATGCTGCGCGTGGGCCAGAGAGAGAAAACAAATGGTGCGCTGACATCCTCTTAAGTAAAAAAATGTAATACATTAACCTAAAAAAAAATATCTTATATATTTATATATAAATTCTACTAAAAAATCATAAATATTTTGAAATCATAAAATAAAATATAATAATCTTAAATGATTATTATAATAAAATTACTTGAAGTTAACATTATCCAAAATAAATGGTGATTTTTCTTCTGTCCATTTTAATATTATTTGACTTAGTGGTGAATCCAATGTATTTAGTGTCTTTGGAATATCACTCGACTTTAATGTAAACTTACTCCTATTACCCAAGGATTCATAAAATTAAAAAAATTATAATATGTAAGTTGCTTAAGCTGAAAGAGGTCGGACAGTGGCTGGATTTTGATGCTTCCGCCACAATCTTTTTGATAAGATGACACAGCTGCATTAAAACCATAAATGAAAAATACAGGTTGCACATCATCCTATACCAAAAGTATTAAAGTTTCACTATGAAATTACGAGATTTGGTTTGTTGTGTTAATCATGGTGTGTCTTAAGGCATTTAGTACTGTAGATCAGCGGTCTCCAACCTTTTTTTTTATGGCGGGCCAACATTTTTAGAGGAATAGATTGGTTAAGAAATTGAAGAATAAATAAGATTTATTTAGAAAAATGAATATTTTATTTTATTTTCTATTATTAGTTAGTGTTACTAATTAGTATATTATAGGTATAAATTACTATTATAAGCTGTTACGAATAACACCAAAAGAAAAAACTAATTAATTAATTATTTACAATACATTAATGTATATATTTCTGTAAAAAACTTCTTTAATTAAGCCATCATTTAATATTTAATGACAGTTGGAATGCTTTAAACTTAAATAGGTAATTTTTTGGTCACATTTATGAATTTAGTCACTGAGTCACATTTTTAAATATCTTTAACCACTTCCAGCCTTGCTGAAACTACAACATACAATTGACTTGCTGCACGAGTATTGGACTAGATCTCCCGTAACTGGCAATCATTACATGAATATATTATTACGGGGTGACTCGACGTCTGTTTTATGAGTGTTCCAAGTACGCCATTGTCATTGCGGCACCTTCACTGATCGGGCACATAACGTTTCGGACCACCGTTGTTTTATCTTTGTCGCGTGAGTATTGTGAAAATCTGGTTTTGCGACCGCAGTAGTATTACCATTCTGTTCTAATTGTCTTTATAATGATGAATTCAAATAGCTTCAAATAGTAAAATATAATATTGTTGATATTGTTCTCGATTAGTCTTGTAATACCTAGTTAATACCCAATTGCATAAACAATTAATTATTCTTTTATTGGTTCCAAAATGTCTAAATTTCCAATAGAAAATAATAAAATAATTATAAATAATTCTACAAAATAAAATAAATCCATTTCATTTACAAAAACATAAAATCCTAAGAACAGTGAAGTAAAAGAGACATGTGTCTTAATTCATTGTTGAAAAAAAAGAATTTGTGTAATTTTGAGTTATTTATTTTATAGTATATAAAATTAATAGTCTAGTTTAATTAATACTAATTATAGTAATCAATGATAATTGGGAATAATATGAACATTATAAATTGATATATAACTATAGTAATTAATATGATATTATAGGATCATTATCTATATGATAACAAACACAATACATTAATAATTATTGTAACAATTTAACATTATTCAAATTGAATACTTAAAGACATATTCATATTGATATATGTATATATAAATTTTATATTAGTCAAATATTTTAATGTTTCTTTCTTATTGCCTTCGGATTCAAAAGATATGTTACTAAGTAATTTTGTATCATATTCATTACTCATCACTTTATAAAAATCAGAATATGCATTTTAATTTGTGGTTATTTTATTTGTAATAATAGTTGATCAACGTCCAAAGTTTGTTAAAATGTCCAAAACACATAACTTAATCTGTGATAAGAAAAATAATGCACAAAAATCGGTACAGTATACATTTAAATATTTGTATTACACTAATATACAACTTACATATTAATAATTTGTCATGTTTCATTTATTTATATTAAAGATATCTGCTGCTGAAGAAAAATTTGTTGGTGTTATTGATGAAGGCGTTAGCAGTACACGTTTCTTGGTATATACTATACACCATAATAATAATAATAATAATAGTATATACCTATACTGTTATACTTCATAAATATAGTAATACAATTAATGTTCTTAACAATAATTTTTCAAGACTTACTAACTAATCTTTTCATTGTTGGATTTAATATTCATTACTTACAATAATAGTTGGGAATTATAATTTTATTAATATACAGATTATATTATATTATATTATATTATAATTTTACTACTATGGGTTAATTACTTTAAATTGAAGAATTTTACATTTAAAGTTAAATATTTTATAGGTTTTTTCATCAAAAACTCAACTGCCAGTAGCCAGCCATGAAATAAGTGTAACCAACATAAGCGGTTATGAAGGATGGGTGGAACAAGATCCAGAGGATATTCTAATTGAAGTAAAAAGAACCATAGTTTTAACATGCAATAAACTCAAAATGATGAACATATCACCTTCAGTTATTGCTGCGATAGGCGTGACAAATCAACGAGATGCAACTTTAGTGTGGGACAAGTATACAGGGTCACCACTATACAATGCTATAAGTAAATACCATTTTTATACCTCTAAGTAAACTCTATTAATTATAAGACTTTTAATTTAAAATTAACAATATCTAAATGTTAAATAACTACTATTCTATAGTATGGATGGATATGATGACTACACAATCAATAGTTAATAGATTCATCAACAAACGAATTCCTAACTGTGATACATTGGATGAACAAAAAAGGTGAGATAATATATAAAAGGAACAGCATACATTGTTCTATAGTAAGGCCAATCATATTAATTTTAAAACTTCTAAATTGATTTAATATTTTTTCTAGACAACCTTCTACTGAAATTAGTTTCACTTTTACTTTATAATTTAAGATATTATAAGATAGGTAACAACATAACAAAAGTACATAATATTTTTCTATAATTTGATCATTATTCTATTGTAACGTGCTACTCAGCGTTACTCGTAGAAATGGAAGTAATAATTGAACAAAACCTCTTTGATGATATTTATTGTATTTATTTAATGTAATCAGTGTTATGGAAAATATTCTAAGTCCAAATAATTATGTTTAATTGACTTAAGCGAGTTGTGACTATGAGTATTTAGTGACTGTTCAAGTTGAGGCTGGTTGTTCGTCTGATGAGCGCTTGTCCATCAGCTCTCCTCGATGGATCTCTGTCCCTTGTCCCTTCCATAATTTTTAAGACCATACATGGTCCTTCCATTATTTCTAAGACCATACATGGTCCTTCCATTATTTTTAAGACCATACATGGTCTTGCGGTTAAGCCTATTGTGATTTCACACGCTTGCACGCGCCGGAAGTCCACATATATCTCTATCGCACATTTGTGGTGTTATTCAAATAACAGCACAAATCTAAACTATATTATTCTAGGATTATTCATATACGTAGTCATATATCTATTGTCGCACGCCGTTCATGGTCACGCACTCGATATTACTATTATTGATATTATAATTATTACTATTCGAAGAAGCGCTCGAGTATAATATTTATATTTACGCGGTGCGAATATTATAATGATTACGTATACATTATAATGTGTTTAAGCCATATGGCAAGATAGTCACAGCTCGCTACACTATTATCATGTGATAATACTAATTTGCTTATGTTTATTTGTGAATTATCTGATAGACATTTGCATTACAAATGCGGTTCGGCAATAAATCCATACTTCAGTGTAGTCAAATTGATTTGGTTAATGGAAAACATACCTCAAGTTTCAAAAGCTATTCAAGAAGAAAGGTGTATGTTTGGTACAATGGATTCATGGCTAATTTGGGTAATAACTGATAACCTAAGGTGCTACTAATAGAAAGGCTTGGCAAGTTAACTATTTTTTATAATTTGTTTAATTAATATAGAAAAATAATTTAAGTTTAAAGTTAAAAGTTACTTTTTTTTAAAAGTTGCAAAGGTTGCCAGTTAACTAGAAAATGAAATGAACTTAACTTAGTTAAAAAATCAGTCTTTTTTTAAAAAAAAATTAAAAATTATACCTTAAAGCTAACAATACTATAGTAATTTAATAAAATATAAGTTATATTAAAGGAGCCCAAAACACAATAAAAAATATATATTTTTTTTTTTTTAATTCGATAGAATGTTCAATTCTAAGAATACTGGTATAGGTTTTACGTTTCTTCACATTATTCAATAAGTTATGAGTAGGTCACGGATGTTGTAGTAGTAAAAAACTAGTAAAATTGATTGTAGTATTGCACTAAAAAATACTGAAAATTGCACTTAAAATATTAAAAGTTGCACTAAAAAATAACAACGTTTCGTTATAATTTATAGATGTTTTATTTTAATTTTACAAAAATAATTTTTTTACATTTCATAATAATAAATAATTAATAATCTATGCGCAGGTATACTAATACGATATTTTTTTCAATAACTTTCTTGAATTTTTCATAGACTGAAATTCCGATTTCACAAAATGTATTGTCTAATTTACTTTGAACATTTTTAATTATTCCAATAGCTTCAACTATTGGAAGTCCTTGATTTTCTAATTTTAAAATCGCGTCCAGCAAAAATCGGTAGTTCGAGTGAATAAATACTTAATCGACTGAAGTTGAAATTTCAACAAGTTAAGCGTTCACTTTTGTTTCGCACAATTTACAGAAAAGTATACAGATTCATCACATGAAAATACATTCTTACTAAATTCTGATTCGTATTTTTTTAAAACAGTGGAAATATTTGGGTATAATTTTCGGCATATTTATAGAACAATAATAGAACGCGATAGCTCAAAATTCACGGAGTGACTGAAGAACAGATTATAACAGTCAAACAGTCACATTTCACAAATTATTTTTGTATTGTATTGAATATCAACCAACTTAATTTAATTTAATTTAATGTAATGTATTTTTTATATATATTAAAGTATAATCTTATCTATACGACTGTCGAGGTTCGACTATAGTTAAAACAGTTGTATAAATTAGTAAATTCAACAAAATTGCAATACAATTGAAAAAATTCCAAAAATTGAAAAAAATTGCACTTAAAACTTTTAGATTTGAATTCGTACTTACATGCGATGTATATAAAACTTACTTAACTATAAATTGGAAAAGTAGAAGAAAAGTTGCAAATGCAACAACATCCGTGTCCTAGTTATGAGCAATTGTAAAAGATCTGTGACGTCATTGGCGGCCCGGCTTATGGTAATTTCCCATCTCATACATGTAAAAGTTCTTTGCTTCACACAACGATTTACCAACCTAAAAATGTTATTTTTGAAATTTAATTTACTTATAAATGTATGGTTATATGTGTTTAAGACAATACAAGTATTAGAATTTCTATATAATGTATAGTTTTTTAAATATGAAAATCTTAAAAGAGATATTTGAATTTGAATTTTATATTTAACAAAAATATCACTGAAAAGATTTATTAGCAATTAAAAAACTAAACATTATATTGAATTTATAATACTTTTATCGTCTTAAACACATAAAATCACCCATTTATTTGTAAATTAAATTTCAAAAATAAAATTGTTAAATTGGTAAATAGTTGTGTGAAGCGAGGAACTTGTACACGTATGAGATAGGCAATTACGTATGAGCTGGACTCAATATTTCTTGAAGTAATCAATTTTTTATACATCAGATTTATACCAAATCATTTAATATAACCATAGCTACAATAATTTTTCTTTTAAAAACAATTTTTAGAACATTTTTTTTTGTGGTTATCCTCTTTTAATGTATTACCTACTTTATAGTTTATTGTATAAGAGTTTCTAGTTTTTCTAATATGATTTATAAACCACAATACAATTCATGAATATCAATATACCGTGTTACATTTTATACTCATACAGTTCTGTAGTTATTTAGTGGCATATCCAGGGGTGGTTGAATAGTTTTAAATATATTTATATTTTAAGATAAAAAAAATAATAACCTTGGTTGATAACTGATAAGTTATTCAGTATCAATGTTTTGTGTGTGTAATCAATATAATATTTCTAATCATCTATAAACAAACACATTTAAATTTTAACAACATAAGTTTTTTTTATCACAGCATCATACTTAAGTGGTACAAAAAAATCTCAAATATTCAAAAATATGGTCTTTTAATATACTTAAAAATTCCAAAAACAAGAATTTTAATATAATATGCAGAATTTAAACATAAAAATCAGGCCAGCATGCTTAAAAATCAGCCTAAATAGTGTTAAACGAAGAAATTTGTGTAGACACATGCAAATACTCAGCAATCATAATTAAAATTTTGGCATTTAATTGGTCGGGTGTAGTTATTAGCATACTCACGTGCTTGATTTAAAGGATATTATTTTTCTATTTAGTGGATCCTTAATCCACATAAAATTCAAAAGTAATATATAGCATATTATAATAAATCGAGCAGACATAAAATCAATTAATAATAATTTTTAACAAACCTAATATTACCCTACTTTAACTATTATTGTTTCTGTTGAACTGTTGTTTTAATTACCCGTTGAAAAATATCAACTTTTATGATGTTTTATTGATTTTCCATTTTTGCATTAAAAATGTTATCTATGCTCTGGCCCCTTTCTGTAATTTTTGTTTGCACTTAGAAAAGCTATTTTTAAAATTGAAAATCTTATAAAAATCTATCTAAATTTTAAAAAAATAAATAAATCTCTAAAGTAAAAAAACCTTATAAATCTTAAAAAACATGTTTTATTTTATCTATTATTATGAATAAAATTAAAAAAAAAAAACTAAAATTATCTAATTAAAAATTATTTTATGTTCCACTTTCTAAAATTTTATTCATTATTGAATATTAAATATTAAACAGATTCTTAGAAAAAAAAACCAATTGTGCTAATTGTTGCTTTCTTAAGTTCACTTGTAACTACAAAATGTATTCAATTTCTGTTTTTATAGAATCTTACTGGTGGTATAAATGGTGGAGTTCATATGACTGATGTTACTAATGCTTCTCGGACTATGCTGATGAATATTCACTCATTAAGATGGGATAAGACTTTGATTGAGTATGTATACTTTTTATTAGTCATAGGTTTACTATTATTATTTATTTGTAATACTATGTTAGTGTTATGTTACATTAAATGTTGTACATTCATGTTAACAACAATATATACATTGTTTTGATTTTCTAGAGGCTAACATTCAATTTTCAATTTTTTTATTTCAACTTCTTCATAATAATATTTACATTTAAAGTCGATATTTACTCCCTATAAGCAATAGCTTGTGGTGAGAGGTAGGGTGTCTATTACAATATTATTAATCCAATATATATTATGAGATTCAGAAAGTAATTAATTAAAAAAAAAAAGTTTTTTTAATTATTTATGTATATTTTTAAAATTGATGTTTGATTTTATAACTATTCCAATGTTAATATATATTTAAGTTACAATTACTGTTAAACATATTAGTATATAAAGTACGAACATGAAGGAATTACTTTTTGATCAATCTAATTTTATTGAAATTTATTTTATAATTTCGTTTCAGATTTTTTGATATACCCAAGTCTCTGATATTCCCCGATATAAGGAGTTGTTCCGAGGTATATGGGGTTATGGCTGGTGGACCATTCATTAACACGCCAATATCAGGGGTAATAAATAAATTATTAATTATTAATTAAAAAAAAAATCAAACTTTTTTCTCTGCACACTGTCAAATTATTATTTATATTATTAATACATGGTTTTAGTGCATTGGTGATCATCAAGGAGCACTGCTGGGTCAGCTATGTTTCACAGCTGGCCAAGCTAAGTGCACATTTGGTTCTAACTGCTTTTTGCTATATAACACTGGTCGCAAGGTAGGCATGATTTGTTTTATTTTTTCAACATCAAAATAAAAAAGTTATACTGAATATAAACACTTATTTTTAAGAGATTCTTCCCACTTTGCATACTATACCAATAATTAAGTCATAATTTTCTTGAAAGCATGATAAATTAATGCAAAAAAATTTTGATAATTCTAAAAATTTGTTAAGAAGAGCCCTCCGACATTTCTTGTCTCACAAGTGTACAACACGACAAATTTTGGTCTCAGGAGATAACGTTTAGCTCCGTTAGCTTAAACATTTTGTGAATTGACCTCTTGTAAAATTTAAAGGTAAGATTATTATCTAGGGCATTTCATTGGCCTTTTGTTGTATTTTAATTTTAAAGTGAGTTATGAGTATTTAAATTTTTTTTTTTTGATTAACCCGTTTCAACTTAGATCAGCGGGTGGTTGTTTTAAACAGTGGTGAAGGGACTATTGGTAAACACGTATGATTTTTGACAGGGTTTGACAGAATTTCAATTGGGCACCTGTAGATTTCTGCCATGCCATTTATCACATTCTGGGATCCCGGCCTCTCTCTCCAGACAGATGTCTGCCCAGAGAGAAGTGCCGCCCGTGACCGAGATTCAAACCGGTGACGGTGCGAGTCGTAACCGACACTTTAGTCTGCTTGACCACTTCGTCCACCATTTAAAAATTGTAAATGGTGTTTGTAGATCTTAAAATACTCATAACTTGTTTTAAAATTAAAATATAATTAATAGCCTGTGAGATGCTCTAGGTAAAAATCTAGAGGTCAATTCACTCTAATTTTAAAAAAAAAAATTTAATAATTGTATTAATTGTTTGTTAAAAACCTTGAAAATTGAATACAAGGGCTCCTGATATATTGTTACTATAGCAATTGAAAAATACAAATGCACTATTTCTTTATAAGCATTACTCACCTTATTATTCTCTCAGCTTTAAAAAAAAAAAAATAATTTGTTTTATTTTATTTTATTCAGCCAGTGATTTCTAATTGTGGCCTTTTAACTACCGTCGCTTACAAGATAGGCAAACACACCGATCCTATTTATGCGCTTGAAGGATCTGCGACTGTAGCTGAATATACTACTGAGTGGTTGAAAAATAATCTATGGATCATGGATATTTTCAAGAGCACAGAGGCTGCTGAAGACACAAATAATATTCATTTTGTTCCTGCTCTTCCTGAACTTTATGCACCGTTCTGGACAACTGGTACAGATGGGTTAGTAGCATTATAAAAACAAATACCTTATTGATTTTTTGTGTAATAATTTATGGTCACTGTTGAATTTGTGTTTGATTTACAAATTGGTTTTTTTTTTTGAAAAGTGGACTAATTCACCTTGTATGTTGTACAGTAAATGCACTGGGGTGACTATGGAGACTACAGAAGCACATCTAATGCGAGACACTCTTGAAGGAATCTGTTTCCAGACAAAAGAGGTTATGCAATCTATGCAGTCAGACACTGGACATCCTGTAATGGCATTGAATGTAGATGGCAGTATGTCTACTAACGATACTTTTTTGAAGATTCTTACAAATATTTGCTGTCTTCCCGTAGGTAAGTTTGAATACAAGAATTTTCAATTAAGTTTAAGCTAAATTCTTCTTTTAACATTAACCTCATAAAAAAAAGATTGAATTCCTTACATATTTTGTAGGCACACATATTATATACAAAATTAAAAATAAATACAGTGTGTTCATTAGTTTCATGTTGTTGTAATAATTCGAGTTACATACACAATCAACAGAATAATTAATAGATAACCATAATTTTGTAATCCTCAAGGCAAATTATTATTATCAAAGAGTAATAATTATTTAGAGCTTATAAATTGTAAGAGTTGCATATGTTTCTGTATACTCTAGGTTTATAGCAGACCAAGCTTTAAATTCATTCTATATTTTTATAGGTACACAATTTGCAATGCCAAATTTAAAATAAAAATAAAAAATGCATATTTTATCCACCTTAATTTAAAAGTACTATTATCATATATGCTTCAAAGCCCGTAGTTTTGATAATATTTGTTCTTTCATTGATATTTTAAAATGTATGTCGAATCTTAATACCTTTGATTTGGAATCTTCTTTGTACAAAATATTATTTGGTTGAATAAATCATTGAGAAATCTAATTAGGTATTTAAATTATCCCACAAAAAATATAAACCAACAAACTCCATTGTTGATTATGATGTTTTTCCAATTTGTGTAAAAAATGTAAAAACTCATCTTTGCTAGTTCATAACTCATTTATATTTAACGTAGAGCTCAATATCAACTATTATTATAAAGAGGTAAAGTTTGTGAGGTTGTAGACTGTAGAGGGTAATCTCTGGATTTACTGAACCGATTTTGAAAATTCTTTTACTAATAGAATAATGCATTCCTAAGTAACATATGCTAATTTTAAAAGGGTAATTTAAAACCCGGGGAGGTGTTCAAACAGGGATTTTGAAATTTATCGAAATGTTTGTTTGAAAATAGTTGCTATTGATTATAGGAGAAATAATTAGTAGAAATAATTTTTTTATTATTTATTTATTAGTGGTTATTATTAGTTAAATAACTAAAATTGGCCTTTACCAACTGGTAGGGAACTAGCAACTTTCCACAAATCTAATTTTTCTTTTTCTTTTATTTTACAAAATAATATGTTATATGTATACTAACAATACAGCTATATTCATAATCAATAGTTAATAAATAAATTAAATTTTTTTTTGAAATTAAGAATACCTATTTTTGTGTTTTAACCTATAACTACCAAACCCAACTAATATTTATTTTTGTCTGAAAATAGTGCGCCCTAAAATATTAGAAACTACAGCTCTAGGCGCTGCATTAGCCGCTGGTTTTGCTGTTGGCGTATGGAATATAAACACTGTTGAATCAAACTATGACACTTTTATCCACACTGTATCAAAAGAAGGCAAGTATTTATTCAATTAAATGTTATTTAACGTTTATGTATTAGTATTGAATACTAATAAAAAAAAAACCTAGATTAATAATCTTTTCTGTTCTAGAACATAAATCTGAATGTGTTTCTCTAAAAAAAACCATAGACCCGAATAAAGGTTTGAACAAAATTGATGAAGAAAATGAAAATGATGATTTTGCTGGGTTTTAGCCATTACGAATTATCAAAAGTTGAGTTCTAAAATGTATATGTGATTTTTTAACATTACTGTGTTGAAATTAAAAGTTAATTGTATTAAGTTGAATACAGTATTTTATGTTATGTATATTTATACAATTTTTAAAAATGTACCACTCTAATTGATGAAAAAATAAAAATATTTTATTTGAAAAATGAATATACCTAATATTTTTTGTTATTTCTGAAAAACAGAATATTATCAGTTCAATGTACCAACTTTTGTGGCAAATCTCTTTCCAAATGTCATCATTTTTCAAGTCTTAAAAAAATTTCATATGCAAGTAATTATTAATAAATAATATATATATATATATTACAATAATTGGTGCTGTAACAGTCAATATTTATGATTATCTAGACCTGTTATCGGAGAATGGTTTTCGTTCTTTTATTAATGTGTTTACTATACTCTGTTCCACGAGATATCATGCCACTCACCGACCAAAACTGGTTCCTCTACGCCACACCTGTCATAGGGGAACCAGTTTCGACGGCAGGGGGATGCGCAGAACCGGCATGATCTCTCCTGGTACAGAGTATAGTTTATCAGTTGGTCAACAACATTCGTGTTTAGATCACATCTTCATTAGAGACAATATTAATTCATCCAGGAATATAAACACAGGGTGTTTAGTTAACTGATATCACCGACTATTGCTCAATTTTGGTACCTATAAATTCCAATACCTGTGAAAGCTAAAAAACTTTAGTTGTACTATCAATGTTATAAACTATGAAAATTGAAAGATTTTGTGTTTTAGCGATCACGTTAATTGATTCGAGACGGGGAAAAAAATTTAAAAGCTTTTGATAATATTGATACTGCAGTCGTTAATCTGCGGTGCGACCGTAATACCGAGACAATGGTATCGTACAAATAATATTATGTTGTATGTAGACACAATAGTACCTTTAGCTATCTTATTCAATGTTCGGACACTAGACACTACAAAGGCACAACTATATAATAATATGATATGGATTATAGACCTCTAAATATGCCTGGAGAGCTGAGGTTGTATAAATAACTCACGAGGCACAATCACATATTGTTTTTGTGTTGATATGATGCATAGGGAATAAGACGTACTACCTACAATAAGTATAATAACTTAAAAATGCACACAATTCTATGTTATCAGAATATAACAACGATGGACAATGTCACAATGATATTATTATGATGTAAGTACGAAGCATTTCTACATAATATTATAGACAAGGCTTATTAAACAGTTTTCTGAACAAAAAAATAATAATCAAATATATATACATACCTTTATAATATTTACAACTTTTTCACACGGACAATAAAGACGACAATTGATTTTATAGTATTTTAACACTTAATAAGTCACATCAATGTTTATAGTGCTCTGCAAATCCCGTTACGCATAATTTATAAATATTAAATATTATATTGAGTTATTAGTTGAGTGCCACCATTTGATAATCTTTTACTGAAACATTGGCTGCTTGTACACCCTAAGAACCATCATGACCAACCTTAACAAATTTGAATTTATGTAACCTGTTTATATGAAAACATTCGTGTTTTTAAGATGCTTGAAATGGTGTTATTATCAGAGCTTGCATTTGAAAAAAATTTCGTTTTATGTTATTCACAATTAAAACGTTACAAAATTTTAACCGTACAGTATTATGTACTTAAATTTGTACAGTTTTGTACAATTGTCAAACCAGTGGCGGCTCATTGTTTCATAGAAGGTGGAGCACAAAATTCAAATATTGCATCCTATTGTATTTTCATAATTTACCACCTTTAACTTCTGTTGGTTTTTAATTTAACTCAAGTCATGTATTGTGTACTAAATAATTAACCGTTTTTATAGTTTATTGATAGGATACATTTTATTGTTCACTGATGTTGTTATAGTGTTCTAGATTTTACCTCAAGGCTTGGATTTTCACGTTTATCAAATTTAATATTTAAAAATTATTCTGTAGTTCAAAAGTCATAAAATTTTCAATTTTTACACCTAAGGATTGAAAATTTAAAACAAGGTTCCATATAATAAAACGTAGCACGCCAAAAAGCCACCCGACATAAGGCCACGTGATAACGACAAAAGACCATTCGACAAAACGCCATCACCAAAATCCGACAAAATGCCACCCGACAAAAAACCATCGTACCACACTACCAACCGTAAATTTGCGAATGAAAATCGTACACTAATGAATCGTCAAAAAGCCACTCGACAAATAACCACCCGCCATAAAGCCACATGTAAACGACAAAAAGCCATTCGACAAAACACCATCATCATAATTCGACAAGAAGCCACTCGACAAAAAACCATCATACCACACTACCAACCGTATAAATACGGTAACATTATCGTATTAATACGATAAAAATATCGACAAAATGTCACTTAAATTAATTATCAAAATGAATTAAGTTTTTGGCGCTTGATTTGAAACACTAATCAGATAATAGATATTAAAATTTAAATCTCATGTCTCATGGGCCATGGCATAACATTTTAAAATGTCAGGACTCACGTCGTTAAGAATTTTCTTTAGTGCTTCAACATTTTCAAGTTACAAGTTGTGAATTATTGTTGATGATTATTAAATAATGCTCGATATATTTCAACATGAACAACTAAATTATAAAAAAACGTTAAAGCGAAACGTTTAAAACCAGAAAGTAAGTACTTCTAAATTCTGAATGGAGCGAAGAATGTGGCAACGATTTTCCGATGTGTTTAATACTAATTTTTTTTTGTCTGTAAACACCTTTCAGGGGGGCACTAATAACTATAAAAACTAATAACGCACCAATTAAAATACATTTTGTACTATATACTTTTCTTGTAGAAAGTGAATCTAGTTAGTATACTTTGGAGGGTAAAAAGTAAGACATGTCAGTAATTTTTAAAGGGGATTAGGTTAAGCAAAAAAAAAAAAAAAAATATGAAAATTGAAATCTTTTGGTACCTAATACTTTTATATTTTTTGGTGTTACAGAAACTTTTAACTTTTAAGTATATATAAACGTTGTATATAAGTACTTTAAATTTCACCAAATATTTATATGATCTTTATCCATACATCATATAATTTTCAAAATATTTTGACTCTTAATGAGCTATTTGTAACCATCAGAAATTTGCTTTCAATTATCGTTATTTACTATAGGTATATTATATATAATATATTAATATATTGATGGTTTATTTAACTTGCCAGTAAATAAAAAATGTATTATTTGATATAATTAGATGATACCGTTATATTATTATTTATATTATCTAATAAAAATATAGGTCCTTAATACAAAAACCATGTGTTATTGTAAAAAAAAGTAAAATACTCGTTTGACAACAACTTATTAGAGTTGAATATATTAGTTTTAATAACATTTAATTAATAATATTATAATTGAACAAAACCTTTGTCACAAAATATTTATAAAAAAAAAAAGATTACAATAAACAAATAAAAAATAACATAACATATTACCTGAGTTAGGGCAATATGTTATACAGTTTTTATATAACTTAATTAGTAATTAATTACAAATTTTAATGTAATTAAAATGTATTTTTAAGCTACATTATTTCATTTTATGAAACCTTAATATTTGTCAATTATTTTACATTTCTATATTAGATGTACTTATCAATAGATATAAAATTAATAAATAATCACTGTTGAACTGTCGACTGATAAACAACTTACAACTAGATATAGAACTTCAAACCTTACAACAAATTTGAAGATATCAATAAATTAGTTATGATTGTACATTTGTACCTACAGTATAATTACACAAAGAAATTTATATTTTATATATTATTTACATTTCTTGTTCATCAAAATATATTAGCATACTTATTTTTATTTAATACTATATAACATTGAATACATATAATTAATACAGTGTATTAGTTTAAACAAAATCTTGGTCACAAAATATTCAATTAAAAAAAAGATTAGAATCAAAAGTGAGAATTAATGTTACCTTAGTTACATTTGAGTAGTTAGGGTAGTGATTTACAGTTTTTATATAACTCAATAAGTAATTAACTATGATATTTAAAATTGTGTTGAAACTATATTATAGGTGCATATTTAATTTCATATCAAACTATCAAAGATTTAAATAATTGGTACCCAATTATAGTTATAATTTATAATAATATATTAATATTATAATTATAGCTTATATTTTAATATACAATAAAAATAATGACAAAAAATAAAATTAATGAAAAACAAATCTATTTTGTATAACTTGCTATACATACTAAACGTCATCCTGAACAGTATACAATATTTAATCATCCTGAAGTTCTCTGAACCTGGAAGTTAAATCAATACCTGCAAAATAACAAAATAAATATATATAAATTCAATCTTATGAATACTAAATAAAAATAATATAATACAATCTTTTTTGAATTTAAACATGCAGGTAATATCAATATTATAAATTTAATATATTTTGAAAAATATGCGTTTGTATTCTAGTATTCATTCAAATAAAAATGTCAGTGCCTAAAATGGAAAGTGAAATATATTATTATTATAAGTGAGTTTTAAGTACTTTTTAAGTTAGCAATAATATATTTTATATTTTACTAATATTTACTAAGATTACTAGAAGGCATGTTATTGTTTGTAATTACAAACTACTGTAGAAATTAATTTTACTAAATAATAATTTTGAAATTATGTTTAATGCTGATGTATGTTTACTATTTTGTTTATTATTGGCATCTACTTTATGTATATTTTCTATTATTACATTATTAGGTACCATTCATACCTTATTGTTGTTACCTACTTTAAAATATTTGTACGACTAATGTGGTTTCTATGTTACAAATAGGGCAACGGTTGTGGATTAAATTGCCCAAGCAATCTCTGCACAAACATTTGTGTCCACAGGGAATGCATGCGTGGCTGTTTACATTGATTAAACAAATAACACAGCAATTGGCTGGTCTTGGTTGAACTTGATTGATATCGAGAGGAACATGAGGGATGTTTTCCCTGTCTTGAGCCCTCCTCCGTTCCTCAATTTCCGCCATGGCAATGAACACCGGATCATCATCCTCCTCCAATACAAAATCAGGTTCATCTAGATTATAATAAAATACAGGTACTTAAAAAATAAGTAAATAAATAACATTTAAATTAATAATAATGGTTACCGTTAAAAATATTTAATGCATTATCTTGTTCTGTTTCCATCTCCCTTCTGCGATTTTGTTGTTGTAAAATTAATTCTCTTAATTCATTTTGTCTATTAAAACCTAATTCAAAATTGAGTTTAATCTATATTTGCTGAAGAAACATCTAATTTATAAAAAAAATCATTAGGTTAATGGTAAAAATAAAATTCTACATGAAACTAAATCTCTTTAAATCAAACATTTAATAAAACTAATAACTATACCTACATAATAATAATAATATAATAAAGACTGCTATACATAATATTAGAGAGACTATAAGCATAAAATTAGCAACCGTTTATGAACACTTATGTCTTTATACCTATAGTTTTAATGTTAATAATACTAATTTGTGTGGGTAATTAGGTCACCAGTTAAGTACTTTTTAATTATAATTTATATTTTTAATTTTATTATTTAAGTAACATCCAAAACATTTAATACAACAAATTAATATACAAGGCTCGTAATAGGAATAGGTAGGCATTGGACGTGTTTTCATGGGGGGGTCCCTGTGCATATTTGAGCAATTCTTAGCATATTTGTGAATATTTCGCATTTTTTTTTTTTTAGTGCATTTAGAATGGTCGGAAAAATCATATTTGGATAACATTCAAAAATATTTTTTAAAATAAATTCGGTTTGGGTAGATAGTATAGGTGCAAATAGCGCTTGAGATTTGGTGAGGCTGAAGCCTGAAAAGTCCTACTATTATAATATTAAATAAGCTTAAAAAAAAATCTAGAAAATATTTCGGAGGGCTGTTCAAATTGATGGTGGTAGCTTCTTCCTATTTATGTACAAAGAAATGAAAATCAGAAGATACCTAGGTGGTTGGTTTTGTATTTGAATACCAAGTCTTTCTATTCCTATACACAATATATTAACAATTGAACATATATTTGTAAGTACTTAAATGGTATTATTTTGAGCTCAAATATTTTAAATTTGGTAAATATCAAACCTCCAACAACGTTATCTTCCACATTTTCAGTAGGAATTTGTTCTGAAATGTTATTTAAACAAAATAATAATTAGATACTTGCATTTTGACATTGTGAACATTGAGCCATGAATATTTTGATTATTTTTTTATTTACCTTCAATAGTTTCCAAGATGTGGGGAGGTACGATTCCATTTTGAACCTCAACATTGCGAACCCCACGTCTTCGTTCTAAGAAATACAATTTTTTATGTAAATATTGTATGTTGCCCAAAATGATGATTTTTTTTTATTTAGATTCACTTGAAAATTACTAATTATCTTTTAATTTCTTTTAGATATTGTATAGTTCATACCTGCATCATAAGCCAGATGCCCAGTGTATAACAAAAATTCTTTGACAGAAATTCTTCTCTGGGCCAACCGTTCACATGCAGCACTGATTTTCCTGTCAAGTTGAACATAAGCTCGACGTCTGGCTCTTAGAGTTGGCCTTTGTTGTATTCTCTCATATTTTGTCCCATATTCTTTTTCAATTTTGATCAATGTTTCTATTGATATTATTCATTGAAGTATTTTAATTTATTGCATTAATTAGTAGAAACTAGAGTGGAAGAAAAGTATATATTATATGACTTTCGATTGGTTTGGAAAAAAAAACTCAATAACTAGGGAAGAATAAAGAACATTATTTAACATGAATTAAAATATTTTTAAAACAGGTTGGTTTTTGTCAATTTCATCTACTAGATAAGTCATATAATAAGTTTAAAGGTATACAAATGTACTGAGGTTTTTTAAAAACTAACTCATTTAATAAAAAAATAATATTTTTTCGAAGGGTTCAAAACAATGATTATGTATGTGTAGTATATTAAAATATAACTTTCAATAATGTAAATGTGTTGATTTTATTTTTATAGTGATGTTACATTTAACTTACTAGTAAAATGCCAAATACCAGGACGTGGACAATTCATAATGGCGTTTAAATGGCGGTGAAATATTTCCTGGTCATTATTAGTTCTTCTTGGCATGCCATGTACAGAAAAGGATTCTGGTCCAACACCTAATGTTAATTAATATTATTAAGGATAAAGACTTCTTAAGGTGATGTTAAAAATATTGTGTTTAGGTAGGTAATTGTTGTAATTATGTTAAAAAAAATCTGTAACTGGTTTGACTGAATATGAACACAAATGCCGGGTCGCATGAACAATTTATTAATTTAATGGACCAATCACGATTCACGGGCCATTAAATCAAGTTAAGGGACCATTAACTCGCTATTGATTCGTTAAATGTTTAGTGATTGTTCATGCAACCCGGTAAAACTTACAGAAAAAACAAAGTTACGATTTATTTTTATTTAATTACTTATGATTTAACTTTTAAAATTAGATACTTAGTAATCTCAATACATACATTCATTTATAAGGATTAATTTAAAGAATAAATTGTGGCTAAATAGATATTAAGACTTAATTTTTATCATAATTTATTATTGGAATAGTAAAACTGAAGTGTTCACTATCTGTAAAATAAATGGATATAAGAAAAATTGAGTTTTAAAATTCTATTCGTAAATCTAAAAAGTTACAAATTATTGTCATGATCACATATGTATTACCTATTTAATAGTTTTAATTTTTAAACAAATTTAAAAAATTAAATGATAATTCTTTTAGAATTACTCACGTTCCATCCACTGATTTTTAAAATATGATATGTATCGTTCAGCAACCTCAACATTCTGAGAACGTCTAGCCTCCTGGACCACCACTTCAAACCCTTCAGCAATCTTTTCAGCTGGCAAAAGTGCGAGAGCTTTTGACATACGAAGCATAGTATGCAGCGCATTGTCAATTCTGTATACTTGTCTTCGTGTGCCAAAGTCTTTGGCATTTTTTTCAAGTGCCTATGTATATAAAAGTAATTGTTTTGGAAACTTATTTCATTATAACATTATTTAATATTTAATCTTTAAACGGCACAATACCATAAATTAAAATATCTAAATTTTACCTAATAGAATTAAAATTGTTAAATTTTTTAGGATAATTTCTTACTTGAGCCATGTGAAACCAGCATTTCTGTAAACTGGCTCCTGGAAAAACATTGGTCAATGCATTGCTCAACCCTACCTCATAGTCTGTTACAATGTTTGTGGCACTAATACCGGGAACACAAGTCCTAATGTGTTGTAGCACACTGGTGTATGCCGCTTCAGTTTTTCGCGTCATAAGAGCATATGCAACTGGAAATGCCTGTTAAAATAAACAGAGTAGGTGGTAGGTAAGTTAGTTTATAAAAAGTTGGTATAATCACTATAATGTATTAAAATATAACATTAGTTATGTATTAATGTTTAAACAAAGTTTACCTGGTCCATGTACATGGCCATAATTATTAACAATTGTTCTGTTGCTGGAACCAGAGGCCTACTCTTAAACGTTGCATCAACATGTATTTCTCGAGCAGAAGTAAAAAGGCTAAAAATTGTTTAAATTAAGATAATTGTTGAATATACAAAAGGGTAGATTTATATTCTAACATTCTTAACATTATGTTCTTGACATACAGTTAAAATAAATTACTTTTCTAGGGATGGAGAGATGAATACGACTGCTGATCCGGCATCAGGAGCACCCATTACAAATCCTTTGAACATAGCTCGTCCGTTAGCCGTTCTAAACAGGTGACTGTAGCGAGGATCTACCAAATCACCTGCATACTCCATTAGATCATTTGGAATTTTCGGTTGAGCTGCAGCTCTTGCCCTCTCCATACTTCTTAAAAATGAAGTGTACTCCAAACGATCTTCCAAGCCTTGTGTTCTAAACAGGTAATGTAAGATACAAATAAAATAAAATATATGTGCAACTTTTTTTAAAAATAAAAGTACTGCTTCCGCCACTTCATAATTATTAAATGAAAAGACAAAATTACTACCTTGATGTCTCTTCTTCATAAATTATCCTATGTGGGGTACATTCTTCTGCACATCTTCGTAAAATATTTTTTTTCAGATTTACCAGTGCCGAGTAACCCATGTCAGGATCATGTGTGTGGGTATGCTTTTCATGCAATAAATTGTCCACAATGAGACCTTTAAGAAATTGGTAATACAATAATTGGTAATAAACCTATTTGCAAAACTTTTTCACAAAAATTATCATATTTATTACATACAAAACTTATTTCAATAATTAAATCTGTTAAATGTATTTACTTACTATTCACATAAGGTATCTATAAAAACTTTAATTTTTCCAAATAGTATTTATTAAGACCAACTATTTTAACATAAATTAATTTTTTTTTTTAAATATTATGTTATAAGTACTAGAGTGCCTAGTGTATTTTTCATCTCCGGAGAGTCCTACAGTCCTTTTACTCAGTCTCCAATCTCCTAGCTCAAGTTGTGAAATTGATTTCGTCCTAATTAAAATAATTACTACTAAAATTTATTAAGTATAACATATTTAATTACCAGTAGCAGTACAGTCTGTTGTTAAGCATTGTAGCGATTTTGAATTGGGCCTAGAACATTTAAGTTTGTAGAAATATCCATTGTTGCAGTGGAAAATTTTACTATTTGCCCTGAATCCTTCAATTGTGACGAATTCCATCATATAAATTCCAACTTAAATTATTGTATAATAATGAAATGGTCAATAGTTAGGAAATGAGTAAAAAAACGTGTCCGAAATAAGTTGATCAACTCGGTTAAAACGTTATTACACAAATGAGAAATCGTCGATGGACGGACGATGTTCTATTGTTACTTGGTGATAATTGCGCTTTTTAATTTTGTAGTATTTACATGTTTTATTTTAAGACGTTAAAAAACAACAACACTGTTTAAAAAAAAAAAATATTTTGCTGTAGGTACCCCTCGTAGTTGGTAGAGCCACCTCTCCACGCCACACACCACTTGTAATCTTTAAATATTTATATTATAATATCTCGTAAGCTAATCGTCTAAAATTAGTTTTTATACAATGATAAGTACACCGAATAATAATCTGTTTCGGAATATTAAATAAAAAATAAGTAAAAAATGTGATTGTATGTGACAATGGTTCACCACGAATATTGGATATAATTTTAATATCGGCTATCGATAACTATTTGTCGTTATTACAAATTAGCCTAAATCTGCAGGCAGGTACATGGTTTGTTGACTGAAATTTTAGGATTGCCTTTAAATTTTTAAACAATTATATCCAATGACTTAATAAATTAAATATTTGTTACCGCAGTCAGAATAGTAGTACCTATATTCCTTTCATCGGAAAAGTGAATCTACATATTATTTTGAACAAATATCTAGTGTTGCATATTGTTTTTAAAATAATGTCAGACTCGATTTTCACAAAGATCCAATATTTTGACATTTCGATTTTGAAGTACCTATAGCAGTCAATTACTGCAAAACATATTTTCGGAATCCATATTACGATATAATATTTATAGAGGACATCGCAATAATGTTTTCTCTCTGACCCAATCGCAACATTGACAAACGCTTTCACCAAACAATTTTTTATAAACAACTCATCTTAGAGTAAAATCACCTATAAACAGATGCGTATTCATTACTTCACACACCCCCAAAAAATATAAGGCTTTTTCTAAACAATGATATATGTACCTAGGTATATTATATATATGTATATTAAAAAAAAAGGTACCTTTTAAGTTCTCAGCTATACGGCTATACCCAGGCGCGGACTGGTAAAAAAGGGCAACGGGCAAGGGATGCTAATCAATTTAAAGGGCAAATAACAAAAATTGTTGGGGCAAATTTAAAACATGTAGATAATTTATAAAATATTAATATATTTTATTTTATTTTGAAAAAATATTAAATATTGAATATACGCTAAAAACATAAATAAGTACTAAGTTACAACAAACTTTCAATCAAAATTTCACAATATTAGATCACTAATAATCGTAAGTTGGTAATAACGATCTGCTGTTCATTAGGTATCTAGAGTTTTTAAATATATAATAAATAATATTAGGCAAATATATTTTAGGGCAAGGGATGCTATAGCATCCCAGCATCCCAGTCAGTCCGCGCCTGGCTATACCTGTTCATGTAACCATTATAGGCTGTAAACTTATAAAGCCGAATCAAAAATTGGCTACGAATGAGTATGCTACGAAACAATATAATACCTATTAGTAGCCTTTTATTAAATTAGCTATGGAATTTGTATTTGGGGATAGGCGCATACAACTTGCCTGCAGTGGCGCACACTCAAAATAAATAGGGGTAGCAAATTGATTCGGTCACCTCTATATTGGCTAATAGACTAATGGTTATAGCCTATAATTATTCAATAGTTTATTTTCAATATTTTTATATGTAATAGAATTTTCATGATGTAAATATTTTGGGGCCAGGGGGTCTACCCACCCACCTACCAAAAAAATCAGGGGTAGCAACTGCTACCCTTGAACCCTCCAGTGGCGGATCCAGGGGGGGGGGGGGCAAAGGGGGCATTTGCCCCCCCCCCCAAACGCCCTGTAGTTGCCCTATCTTTTATATCGTAGATATTAATACTTCTAGTAGAGTTAGGTACAGTTACAGTATTCAATAATCATATAATCATATCATATCATATCATATCAATTTCCATACGAGAGTTTTATTGTAAACATGGAAAAATTACAATCCTGATAATTTCTCACCAGTCTAATAATAGCACATAAGTTATTAGGTTTCCTTATCATAGTTCTGGTGATTATTGACAGTCGACACAGACGTAAAATGTACGTTTCGTGTGCGCTAATTAAAATAATTAAAAAAAAATTTTTTTAAAAAACACTTTTCTAAAAAAAAAAAAATAATGAAAAATTTAAAAGTGTGGTATAATATGTCAAGTGTAAGAGCTCCACACACTTTTAAATTTTTCATTATTTTTTGTTTTTTTAGAAAAGTGTTTTTTAAAAAAAAATTTTTATTTTTTATTTTCTACTCTTTAGTTAAAAAATTTTTTTACGGATTATTGTATTGTCATCCAAGACCAAGGTCTATACCAATTTTCAGAATTTTTCATCTTCAAAAAGTGCCTCAAATCGAGCGCGCAAGATTTGATCACAGACGGACGTGAAACCAAACTTAAGAAAAGTGTTAAAAATAATAAAATTCAGGATGGACAGATATTGTGTAAATGTTGTAAAATATTTTGAACTTTTGCCCCCCCCAAAATTAAGCCCTGGATCCGCCACTGGAACCCTCCAGTGTGCGCCACTGCAACTTGCATACTTATCGTCTTAAGGGGCCTGGTCGCGATTTTTCAAATTTTCCGCAATTCTATAAAATTTGAAAATTTGAAAATTAAATTTTATATTTTAGTTGCCACATCAATTATAAGACTTTTCCACTAATCTACTACCCAATACCTATTTAGGGGGGGTTGATAGGGTGTATTTTATCGGTCAAAACACAGTTTACAGGAAAACTCTCACACCTCGTAGATTGGTCCGATTTCCGTAATTTTTTTTTTGTTAGATAGAAGAATATTTTTTACAGGGCGCATTGGACTTTGATTTTTGATTACGTTGCTAAAAATAAATAATAATACAAAAACTAAAAAGGTGTAAAAATGGATTAAATTCAAACTTGTAATATAAAATTTCGAAAAATAATTTTGAAAATCCAAGTCCAATGCGCCCTGCAATACGTCTTTCTCTATTTAACAAAAAAAAAAATTACGGAAATCGGACCAATCTACAAGGCGTGAGAGTTTTTCCTGTAAGGCATGTTTTTGAGCAAAAAAACAGGTCGCGACCAGGCCCCTTAATAGGTTACCATAAATAGATTAATTACATTTTTATTACTAAAGTCTAGGTATTATAACAATAATTCTTCATATTTAGATATTAATGTATCACCCACAAATAGTTTATATTTTAGTAATACTTTACTTGGCTTATTTAAATTTAGACAAGGTAAATCCCTTGTATAATACGCGTTATAAAAAAAATTTTCAATATACCTATCTAAAAATTTAATAAGCAAATTGGAACCAAATTTTGTATATATTATGTTGAAATTCAAATATGTAGACTTCTAAAAATTAATATTCATGACTTTTTTAATTTAAATACATTTAAGTCATATAAAAAAAAAAATTGATTTTTCTGAAATTTACCTATTTTAATTTAGTATTTGGATTTGTAATAAAATTTATTTTTTATGGAATCATATTTGCTTGTACAACATTTTGTGTACTAAAAATTGTATAATTTGTAAAACGTTGATTGTAATGAATTCAAATTTTTCATCCCCTCCACAAGCATTATGCTTATAAGAGAGTTCGCATCTCTTTTTTTAGATTCTGAGCGGAGCGATGAATGTATTGGTTTTACAATGATGTATGTTTTTTTTTATATTTTTATTTATATTTTTGTGTCTGTCATCACGTTTTAGGACAGTAAAAATGCTTGGATTTTCTTCATCAGTAGCTTTTCTGGTAGGAAAGTGAATCTAGTTGGTACTTTGGGGGGTCAAAAGTATAAATTTCCCAGTAGTTTTCACAAGCGCCGGGAAAAACAACATAAAAATTAAGGAAAAACAGGAATTTTTACGCAAAATTGGTTTTCCAAAAAATCGATTTTGGTTATTGGTGTAACTCTAAAACAAATGAACGTATATACATGAAATTTTTACTGGTTGTTTATATTTGCATTTTCTATACACGATAACATTTTCAAAATATTTTGATTTATTTTGAACTGTTTAGGGACATTTTCATTTTCCATTTTTTTTTAAGTTTTTTTTCTAAAAATATCAATAAAATTTTATTTATTGGTTGCGAAAGCTTGAAAATTTAATAGAAGGTTCCTAATATGTTTTTTAAAAGGCAGATGAAAAATATTAAAAATCCTTAGTCACAATTTTTTTTTATAAGCATTTAAAGTTCAAAAATTGACAAAATATGGAAAAATCACGAAAATTAGCAAATTATTTTGAGTTAAGAATTCGTAAAAATTTTTCTATTTAAATCTAAGATTTGAAAATGAAACACAAGATTCCTTATAAGATTATCTACCTTTATCAATAAAAAAATCTCTACCGGACAGTCAAATTAAATTTTTATGAGCGTTTGAAATTCAAATTTTTACAACATTTGATTTTCACTCGATTACTCATGTAGCGATTTCCTTATTTTGTTGCAATTCAAAAACGAACAACTGTAGATACATGAAAATTTCACTGAATGTTTAAATTAGCATTTTCTATACACCATACAATTTTGAAAATATTTTGACTCTTTTTGAGCTGTTTATGGACATTTACAGCTTTCAATTTTTTTTAGTTTTTTTTTCTATAAATATCAATTAAGGTGTATCTGTTGGGCCAAAAAGTGTAAAAATTTAATACAAGGCTCCTGATATATTGTTACAATATCAGTTGAAAAATATTAAAAATACATAGGCATGATTTTTTTTTATAAGCATTTAAAGTTGGAATTTTGACAAAATTTATCAAAATCTCGAAAATTATCAATCGTTGGAATTAAAAAATTATAAAATGTTCAGTTTTTATAACTAAGAGTTGAAAATTTAAAACAAAGATTCTCTTAAATAATTCATACTGTAACCAAAAAATCTAAAAAATATATAAACACACTTATTTTTTACAGACATTTTAATTTCAAATTTATACAAAATTTCATATTTAAACCAAGAATTACGATTTTAGTTATTTTGTTTTGATTGAATAATATTATTCGTGGGTACTTGAAACTTCTAAAGTGTACTATTATATATCTATGATAGTATCACGGTTTTTGTTGATGTATAACGCGTTATAAGTATCTAATGGATATTGTGATATGATTAGTTTGTAATTTATTATAGGTACCTATAATAGGTCAATTTTTTGTTTAATACCAATATACCATAGATATGTATATAATATGTCTTATACATAGACTGACATACCGTCACCGCTCAGAATCGTTTTTCTTATACAATGATATTATATCATTGAATTCAAATTTAATACCATCCATTATACAGTGACCCACTTGTAACCTACTGTACAGCAGAGCGACACCCACTTGCCCACCTTTTTTTAATTTTATTATATTATTTCATATGTATATTATTATTTGTTTCGCGAGAAATAAAGGTTAAACATTTTTATTATTATATGGTTTTATATTTAATATTTTAATTATTGTTTGACTTTATAGAAATTCGCTAGACTAAACCGGTTTAAAATTATCCCATATTATCCCGCACCGGGATAATGAACCATGTAAATGATATGGTCCAAACATCCCGGTGCATTTTTTTTCACACCGGTTTAGTCTAGCGAATTTCTATTTTGTATTCGACTTTCGAAATAAAAAAAAGGTTAATTTAAATTATGTTTAAATTGTTATGAGACAATATTTAGACAAACCGATGTAATACCCTAAAAGGCTAAAAAGTATTGTTCTCTATAATTTTTGTGATGGGTGAATATTACACACTAACGTATTTACGTATGTATATTTTCGTAATATTTTATTGAACTCATACATTTATCATAAGTATGGTTTAACTATAAATTATATAAAACAATACTTTTACTATATTATATAATTAAACACTATTCGACTCTAGAAAGCTCATTTCTTTATAACCATATCATATTCCTATTTGCTCCACCAGCACCACCATATACGTAACATTGTTACGTTGCAACTAAAACGCAGAAATATGACAAATTTATTGGGTAGGTACATATTTAAAATTAGTAGGTTAGTACTGTGGTGGAGGAAGTTTGTTCATCGTTTCTTCGGCCCTTGGGCAGGATAGTGTAATTTTACAATATTAAATTTGAATGCAATGATTACATTCGATAAAAAACCATTCTGAGCGGACTAAAGAATATTTTTTATTTTATTAAATTTTTAAATTTTAGTCGTTTCTATGGTGATAAAGAAGGCGTTGGAAAAAAATTTTTTCGAAATATTATATATACGCATAACGTTCTAAATAATTTAACAATCGTAAATCAAACACAGGTAATGTTCAAATAGTTATCCGCTGAGAGTAAATTTGTTATGTTACCCACAAAATAAACACCTGCACGGCTGCACCCCCTAAGATTTCTTGGCATAAATGCGGTTTAGCTCCCAAGCAATTTTTTGGAATTTTTTTTTTTAAATGTGTGATTTTGTATGCTTAATTTTATGGTACCTACTTTCTAAACTTTTCACAACACGAGCAATAACATTGAACTTTTTGTCCATAAATACGTAAAACTCACAATTGTGTTTAAAAATATGTACTACTTGTAGAAAAATGTATATTTCCTTATAGATATAAACATCACCTTTAATACTTTTTAAAAAATACAGTTTATTTAATACTATTTATTCTTTTATAGTAGGTTAAATGTAATTTAAAAAAAAAATCCGGTTGGCTATGTACATAATAGTCTTATATATTTATATTGGATAGTTCGTTATTAAAAATAAAAGTTTAATAATGATACATCAATAGCTAGGTATTACATAATCTTATATATAAATGTCTCGTGTCCCAGTGTTAGTCTCGATACTCCTTCGAAACGGCTTGACCGATTTTTATGAAATTTTTTATGCATATTCAGTAGGTATAAGAATCGGCTAACATCTATTTTTCATACCCCTAAGTGATAAGGGTTGTCCAGAAAAAAATAATAGAAGTGCTCAAACAGGGATTTTAATAATTTACGGTAGAAATATTTTTTTATAAATGGTTGCTATTGGTAAATAATCTAATATATAAAAAATAAATAAAAAATAAAATAATAATAGTGTATTATATCAATATATAATCTTGCTATTGGTTAATCTTGCATGTTTGTTGATTAGTATTATTATTTTTATCAATATATATGTCTATGGCATTAAAAGTTACGTTTTACGAGAAATGTATTACTTAATGTAGTAGGTATCTCACAATATCCGCGATCCGACGTAGTCGGACTGCCTACCAGGGTGGCTGAGTTGCACTTACTGCTGCGAGTTACATCCAAAAAGATTTAAACAATCACACATTTTTAAGGGCAACGAAGTGCACGGGATCAGCTAGTTATAAATATATTATTCATGAATAAGACACATTACCTACATTAACTTTATAATAATTCAGTTTTACGTGGTTTATTAACAATAGCCAATAGGTAACTTCAAAACTAAGTACGATAGGTAAACTTTGATTCCACCAAAAGCAGGTCGGATAAAGCCCCTTAGCCTCCTGGGTACACACCATGTTGCACTCTCTGCGTCAAAGGGTACGCCTATGATTATCATGTATACTTTTTACGACTTGAAAATTGTATTTCTTATTTAAATTCTAATCACTTTAATGGGTACTTTAAAATTGGAATTAAGACTCTAAATAACCATAGTCAATAGGAAATTAGAATTCCTACAAATATATTTACTTATTTTTAGAAAACATTTTTTTGGTGCGCATTACATAATGACCATTCAATAACTAATAACTTATTAGTAATAAGCGATATATTATTATAATATTATATAATACGAGTTATATTGTCATTTCTACAATTTATTTAGCTCAATAATTATATACATTTTTTCAATAGTTATTACAAAAATGTAATAGATGATATCTACTTTAAATTATTGTAATCGAAAAGTTTCTAATAGCCAATAGGGATAACGCAAATTAGATGAACTTATTGACACAAATTATTAAATATTTTTTTTTTATTGTTATAAATTAATTCTTAATTATATTTTACACACGTTTTCTAAGTTTTCTTACTTCCCTAGTAAAAGGTACTTATTATACAATACAATCATAAATTAGTAAACAATAAGCAGGTACATCTGTAAGCGATTCTGATGCTGCAATTTCCAATTGAACATCTACTGCTGAGGCTGTGGTTAAATCGTTCGTAAGTTTCAAAGTATTGATGACTTTTATTGGAGGGTTTGATAGAAAAATAGAAAAACTTAATATCAGATTCCGTATGCTTTTTTCACTGTACGATTCTGGAAACGATGTATACATATTATCATATATAAGGAAGTGAAATTATTTTTTGTACCTATATTATAAATATTAAACCAACCTTAGTTTGTCGTTTGCGCTTCATTATAGTAGGTACCTCAGGTAGGAAATTTGGTTGGTCGTTTGCACATCATAAATTTTAACAATATAACGGTACTTACAGGTAGGTTAGGTGGTATCATGTTTGTTCAACCAGTGGGAATTATTAATAAGCACAATTTCAAAAGGTATTATTATTAATATTCTTTTCTAACATTCAAAAAGTTGTAATGAATTTAATATAAATACAATACATATAGGTAACTGTTATACCAAAATATCTAAATCTAAAATGAAAAAATCATAATATTAATAATATAACCTGAAAGATCAGAATATTATTTTATGAATTTAAAATCTTTAAAATCATAGTTTCACTTACTTCACTGAATAAAATTTAACTTACTTGCATTAGTTGCATTAAAAAGTACTTGTGCACAGTGTCACACTAAGTTTACTGTGTGTACATTTTCGTATTCAAAATAAGATAGTGGGAAACTAATGCACCGAAAATTAATATTTAAAAATGTTTATAATTAGTACCTATTTTAAATTTGCCGCCAGAAACTTAATTCATTTTGATAATAGTTAATTAATTTAGGTGACTTTTTGCCGATATAATTTTCGGAATTATCATGCACAAATACGGTTGGTAGTATAGTACGATGGTTTTATGTCGGATGGCATTTTGTCGGATTATGATAATGGTGTTTTGTCGGATGATCTTTTGACGTTTTTCAGTGGGTTTATGTCTGGTGGTTTTTTGTCGTGTGGCTTTTTGACGATTCGTTATGATACGATTTTCGTACACAAATTTACGGTTGGTAGTATGGTACGATGGTTTTATGCCGAGTGGCATTTCGTCGCATTTTGATAATGATGTTTTGTCGAATGGCCTTTTGTCGTTATCGCGTGGCTTTGTGTCGGGTGGTTATTTGTCGGGTGGCTTTTTGAGGTGTCACCGACCGGCAGACGTCATATTATGAAAGTATACCCAAAATTATGAAGAAATACCCTTTAAAGATTAGGTCTAACTTTTTATCTTTTAAATTATGGCCAGTTAACTTTTTTTTATCAAAACCATCCTAATCACACATTTTTTTTATGTAACTTCAAAAATAATTAAAATTTTGACGTAATTTTGTTTTTATCTTAAAGCATTAAATACTTTAATTTCGCGCCACCACTACCCAAGGTGTATTGATATACCAATACACCTTGATTGCACCTATTTGGATTTATATAGGTAAGTCGTAAGTATCACGGTTCGTGCTGGTAACTGAAAATTTTATCAGTCATTATCAATAAATCATTATCACATTATGTCACATAGGTACTATAATTTGTAGTTGTACACGTAACCAAGGTTTAATTCTATAATCGGAGAACATAACCAGGGTATTATTAATGTAAGAATAATAATAATAATAATTTATTACTACAATTTATTATTCGAGTTGATAACATAATTTTGTGACATGAGACTTGAGAGCACGGACTAAGATATACAAGACTGGACACGACAAGGTTGGAGGGTGTGGGGGGTTGACTACGAAATGTAGTACAACAGGCGGTGTTCGGGGGGATACTTTCCTTTTAGCATTACTAGCGCCGTCTTAGTGGATACTTATAGAACTAGAACACATCATACAAATTTCTAGTTCCATAAATATCCACTAAGACAGCGCTAGTAATGCTAAAAGGAAAATATACCCCCGAACTCCGCCTGTTGTAATACATTTCGTAACCACAATATTCATCTCGTGTCCAGTCCTGTACATCTTAGTCCGTGCTTGAGAGATCATGATCATAACTCAAAGAATCATTCATATTTTATTCGGCCAAGGTTCCCGGTTTTATGGAAACAAAAAATTTGTTTTATGCAGAGTCTGCTTTAATGAGGTACCTATTATACTGTAGCAGAAAACTAAAATTAATGCTATTTATAAGTTGTATAAATATATAATTGAATAGGCAGGTGCATTAATAAATTAATTTTTATTTCTCATTACTCCGTCTACTGCTAAAATAAGTTTGTTATTTTCATATTTATTTGGAAGTTATTAGAATATTCTGATAATTTTAGATATGGACCATACTTTGAAAAGACAAGTGAACGATATAAGTACTAATAATGGTATGTAAATATTGTTTTAAGTTGTTGAATCTATAATTTGTACATGTTTTATGATTCTGATGATAGATTTGAACGACGATGAAGATGCCACTTGGGGAGGCAAAAGGACTAGATATATATACAACTATACTTTGGAAAGTTCTGATTTGATTTTAAACACATATGATTCAGATGTCACGGAAAGTGTACACAGTGTTCAATCAAAAACTACAAGTAATTATTTTCAACAAAATATATTGATTAAATACTTTGACTTTTTGACAAACACTTTTTATTTTTGTGAAGTAGTCTATTTGTAAATTTTCAATAGTAATTTAGACCTCCAGACTTTAACCATTATTACACTACATTAAACTAACATTTTAAATGTTAGTTAAAGATATGAGAAAATAATTAATATAAAATCAATATTCTGAATTTTAATACTAAAAATACATTTATTGATAAATTTGGTTAAAAAATCATTTGAAAAAATAAATGTTAATTAATATTTTTATCCTCTGCATTTTTAAGTTTTTATGTACAGACATATATTTTTAAATTTCATATTCCCAAAGCTAAAGCAGAATATTTTTTTGTGTATTTCGATACATTAAAATTGAATTTAGTAAGAGTAGCTTATGAGTTATAATTATTTAAAGTTTAGTGGAGTGGAGTGGATTGGTATGTGATGACCCCAACAAATATTGGTCTATTACTCCCCAAATCTATACTTCAGATACTTACAACTCATAAGCTACTCATCATAAATTCGATTTCTATGTACCAAAATACTCAGAAAAGTATAATGCTTTTGAAGAATTAAAACTGTATATTATCATTGAAAATATTATGATTGACCAATTTCAACCAATTGAAAATGATTTACTAAATACCATTGAAAAATAACTGTGGCTCATAAAATGCTAAAAAGGGTTTTTTTAAATAATTAATTTGAATTATTTGTGCAACATATTTTTAAACTTCTATAAATAGTTTGATTTTATTTTTAATTTATAAATTTTTGGAAATTAAAATACCCTAAAATAACTAATAAAAGTAGAAAAAGTTAAAAAAAAAATTGTACTGTATTTACTAAAGTAATTAATTGTAGTGTCCATATCATTAAGAAACTGTCAACTAAATGAATTATATTTTTTACTTGTCAAAATTAAAATAATAGTATATTTTAACTATTTTGATAATCATTTTTTTTATAAATAAAAATAAACTATTTTAAGTATTCCATTATGTTTAAAGAAACTATTATTGAAATAAATATATAAACTCTTGTGAGTTCTGTCTAACCTCAATTTCAGTTCTATTTAAGAAGATTTTGTACCCACATGTATTGTCTAAGTCTTACTAATGCAAAATATACCAAGATATACATGTATCAGTTAAAAAAGAAAATTATCTTCGTTGGCTTTTTACAAAATTTTATTTTTAAATAAATTATGAGTAAAATATTAATATTTAAAAATGCTTATAATTCACTTAAAAAAAACCAATAACAGAACAGAGATAATGTTCATAAATTTAAGTTTGTTAATTTATCAATTCACTTTAATATTAATGCCAACACAATATTGGGATTTCTGGACGTACATGTTGGTAAATTTTGCATTAGTAAGACATAGACAACTCATGGGGGTATGAATTCCTAAGTTGTGAAATATTTTATTCCTTCCTAATTAGGAGGGATAAATAAAAATTATAAGTAATTTAGCTTCAATTTTATGTTTACCTTAAAAAAATGAATCTAATTTTTATTTATTATGGATATTTAATAATTAGTATTATCTACTCATTTCTTAGTGGAAGCAATAAGCGAAGCAGATCTTTCCTCAGATAAGAGTTGTAGAAGCGACTGTGAGTGCAATGGTCAAACCAATCATACAGAATTTGATGTGGTCAGCACTTCATCGTCTTGCCATAATATAGAATCAAATTCTTCAGATTCCTCAATATTGATAGATTTTAAGGTGAAATACAAACCGTTTTTGTTCACAATCTTTGTAACAACTTTATAACTATTACATTTCTTAGATAAGTTGTTTTAGCATATAAAATGTTCACCCTAGCTTAAAATAATTTCTTCAAGAGGATACCATACCCACAGTGTTGTTGCTGTCGTAAGAACAAACAACACAACAAATTTGTATTTAGCAGTTACAATTTTGTTTAGTAAGCGTCAATAATTTAGTGGACCTAGTTGACCTATTGTCAAACTTAATAATTATCACACAAACTTGAACACAAATTTGATATGTGTATATTTGTAAGATGTTCAACATCTTAGTATACCAGATATTCTATTTTTTTTTTAGGTCACCAATAATATTATAAATTGTGATGATACTTTACCAGACAATGGATACAATCCTGACGACACTGATGGAAGAGTAACTACTTCAAAAACAGATTTACCTCCTCCAGCCTGTTTTAAAACATGTCTACAATGCAGAAAGGAAAACCCCAATCCCTACTTCCAATACTGTTTTGTTTGTTTTCGAGTAAGAATTTGCAAATTGATATGATTTTGTCATTAATTTGAATGTATTATATATGTTATTTATGGGTGAATTGCACAACACACATGTGTGTGTTGGTATGTCAGTAGTACTAAATAATTGTTAATAATTGATACCTAGATATATAATTTCATTGTTACACCAATTTTTTTTTTATCAATTATAAAAAAAAAGCGGATAAGTGAATGTCGCTCTGCTGTACAGTAGATTAAAAGTGGGTCATTGTATAATGGATTGTATTAAACTTGAATTCAATGATATTCTATCATTGTATAAGAAAAATGATTTTGAGCGAAGACGGATTGTCAGTCTAGATATTTTATATTGTCATTAATTATTATATCTTGTAAGTTAAATTAATATTATAACATTAAAATTTTTTTATTCATTTCTATGGTAATAAACAAAGCGTTAGAAATTAAAATCCAATGTTTAGAGGTTTATCGTTATTTTTCGATGGCTTTTACCGTGGCATTAAATAACTATTGATAAAATCGAAAAATTAACTGTCTAATGTACCATATTGATCCAATTTGCTAAAAGATAAGGTATTTTATGTTGAAATCGTAGTACTCCTTCTGGTAGAAATTTTGTATACAGGATATAAAAATAAAAATAAATAAACACCATTGTAAGACCACTAGATTCCTGTTATATGTTGTATGTAATAATATTACTTCAATGTCTATCATATAAACCTCATTTTTTAAATAATATATATTTAAAAAAAATGCCATAGTTTTTATCATAATCTTTTTTTTCATTTTGAACAAATAAAATACTAATACTATTACTTATTATTTGTAATTATTACTTTTATTAATAACATTTCATTCATACATTAGTAAAATGGCTTTTCATGTTTCTTCTGTGAATGAATTTTTAATATTAGAGTATCATGATCTTTTTTTTACAAATGTTTAAGTAAAATATAGACAAACAGCCAATTGTATGCTATTTTTTAAATGATGTATGCAAATCAATGATCTAGTATTGTATTAAAGGTTATAACTTTTAATAAAAAAATTAACACATGAACAGAGTTGACTTGGCCCATTTTTTTTCTTAGTCATTTTTATATTATATTATTTTACTCTAATATTATAATATAGGTAATGGGTTTTGCTACACAACTACAATACAATATTCAATATGTTGAATGAAGACAACAATTATGACCATCTTTATATTTTGTGTTGACAAGCTTGTATCATATATTATTATATTATGGGAATTAAACATAGTTAACTAATATATTTTTTATTTATGTATAACACTGATTATAAAGATATATTATTTAATTATAATTTTATAATTTTATTTTAGTATAGAATGGAATTTTTCGGGAGTAAGCCTCGGTCCAAGACAAAAAATGTCAAACGTTTAAACGTGTCAAAGCCAAAAAAAGAATACAACTTACTTCAAGGTTCTCAGAAATCCAGTCCATCAAATTGGGAACAGGGTGTTTCGACTCGTATAGAAAATAGTAGCACTCAGATGAATGAAAATATTAAAAGCATATGTAGCATATGTAACATAATGCCTAAAAATGGTGCATTTAACCATGGAAAAATTGCCCATATTTATTGTTGCTACTCATGTGCTAAAAAATTGTTTAGAAAATCAAATAAATGTCCCTTATGTAATTTAACAGTTAAATTTGTGACAAAAATAATTGTTGTCGAGTAATTATTATTGATTTTTTTATTTATTTTTTATTTTTTAGTACATTTCTAGCATAATTGTATTATTGTATATCGTTCTAATTCATTAATTATTGTCATATATATCTGTAGTGTATTGTTGTTTAATATTGTTTACTAGTATCTGACTATAGTTATATTTTATTAATGTGGTATATAATATTCTATAGACTGTCTCATAATGTAGTAGTAATCTCAGGTAGAGGAAATAGGTTATACTGATTAATCAAGTGGTGTAGTTTGACTTTTCCTCAAAAAATTGGTCCCCACCTGAGGTTATTTTTATAGGAAAAAAAGTATAGTAAGCTTGTTGATTGGTTAGTTTTTTTTTTAAGTAAATAATTGTGGTGATATTTGTACCAATTTTTATAACTGTGGTTATATTTAAACTGGTTTTTTAGATTTGCACATTAACTGTATTTGATATTATATTAAGATTTTTTTCTCATACTATTTGGTAATTTAACAATAATTTATATAACTATTAGAATTTGTAATAATTAATATTAAATATACTGTAACCTATTTTAAATTAGAGCTTGTTTTAAACTGAATACAACGATTAGTCCAGAAAATAAGTAAATAATAAGTAGTAAATAAGTTTCATAAAACCGAAAGCTGCAAACTAAGAAACAGCAAGGTATTTAAATACCATCCTGTAATAATTAACAAAAATATTTTGATACTTACCAGAGCTCCATCATTACTTTGTAAGATTTTGGGTTTTATTGATATTATAATAGTTAAATAACTGAACATACAAGATGTACTTTAAAGTTCAATTATTCCATGAATCATATCATATATTTTAAGCTTATCTTATTCGCTTGAAACGGTCCTAAAGTTGAGGTATTTTTTAAACGCTGGAGTGTTGATATGATAACTTCTATAATATTGTTATTTATTTATATTTTAATATTATTAATTTTGATAGTACAGTTTACTAGCTTACTGCTTAGTGTATAATGTATATCATGTGTTATTGGTATAGTAATATATATATATAAAGAAGATGATAAATATTATTGTATTGAGGCATGCTTTGGTTTAAAAAACGTTGAGTGATTCTTTGACTAAATCTTCTAACTTGAATGATTTCTTCAATTTATTTATCATTTAATGTACCTACTAGTATTGAATTACCTATGTTTATATCTTGTCAATTTTTAAGCTTTAATATCAAATTGTTTTTTGTGGTATAGATTATAGAACACATGTAACATAATATATTATTTTTATTCTTTGGTACCTATTTAAATTGAATGCCTAGTTAAGTTAAAGATTAGTAAGATAGTTAAGGTCAAAATTCAAAATAGTATTAAAAAATGCTGGGAAAAACAACATACAGATTAAGAAAAAACGGGAACTTTTAATCGGTTTTTGACAACATCGGTTTTGGTTTTTGGTCTGAAACATGTGATACATTACTATAGGTACATGCAAATTTCACTGAATATTTATATTAGCATTAATTTCTATACACCATAAAATATTCAAACTATTTTGACTTGTATTGAGCTGTTTACGGGCATTATCGATTTTCAATATATTTGGTTTTTGTTTCTATGAAATGAATGTCAATAAAATGTTATTTGTTACTTAAAAAAGCTTGAAAATTCAATAGATAAGGCTCTGATATTTGAAAAATATTAAAAATCCAGTCACAGTTTTTTTTTATAAGAATTTTTTAAATCTATGATTTTAAAATGTAATACAAGATTCCTTATAAGGTTATCTATCTTTATGAAAAAAAAAATAAAATATTTACAAGAAACTCAAATTAAAGTTTTTGAGTGTTTGAAGATCACTCGATTTCTCATGTAGCTATTTTCTTATTTTATTGTAATTCAAAAACGAATAACCGTAGTCCGTAGATACTTGAGTTATATATCATAGGTTTATTTTGTGAATTCCTATACCTACCTGGATAAATTGTCAAAATATTTTGACTTGTTTTGAGCTGATTATGGACAATTTTAAATTGTTGGATACCATTTTTTAAACGGACTTTGACGAAGTGTTATTGTTGTAATTATAATATACTACAAGAGGAAAATTCTAATTTTTTTTTTCTATAAATATCAATAATATTTTATTTGTTGGGTGAAAAAGCTCCAAAATTTAATACAAAGCCTCTCCTGATATATTGCTTACATAGCAGTTAAAAAAATTAAAAATACTTAAATGATTAAAATTTTTTTTTATAAGAAATTTTATTGAAAACTTGAAAAAAGGTTCCACATAAATAGGTTTGGTATAATATATAAATTAGGTAGGTACTTTATTCAGGGTATAGTAAGTTCCCACACGAAAACATAACAGGTAAGCGGGTACATAAGTAAGTTCCCTCACGGAAAAATAATACATCCATACGTAAGTTCCCTCACGGAAAAAATACATCCGTACGTAAGTTCCCACATGGGGAAAATACATCCATACGTAAGTTCCCACACGAAAAATTAAACCCGTACGTAAGTTCCCACACGAAAAAAAATTATACCGAACACAAACTTCCTTCCCAATTTATTCAGACTTAGGACTGACAACTTAAACGTAGTTGGTGCGGTTAAAATTTATTTGTTTTTGTATTGCATAGTAAGGTTTTATTAAAAATTAAAAATTAAATTAAATTAAAAATTAAATTTTTAATTGAATGTATTCCATATAATATATAATAAAAAATAATAATATAATGTGCAAGTATGCGTAAACATTTATTATATTTGTATAGGTATAAAATAATAATAATAATGATAGAAAAAAACAAATTTTTTTTTTGGCTTATTGTGAAAGCTCAAACACTTCACAAATTCATACTGTGTAATTATCATACTGTTATAATCTGATATTTTATTATTGATATAGTTTAGTTTTTCTTCTTTTATTTTTACTTATTTCTGTAGTCCTCGTCTGATCATTTTTGATAACTGCTGATCTACTGCTTTCTTTTACAAGAATTACTTATTTTTTGCCGATTTAAAGTAGTTTCTTCTTCTTGGGTATGGTCAAAACACGTATTTTTATTTGCAACTAATTTTTCGTTCTCGGTGTAACATTTAGAACGGCACTTAAATTAATAATTTATACCTAAATATCTTGCGTAGGTATATTGATAATATAATAAAATCATTGATAATATATCACTACATTACGTACCTATACTATGTATTTATAATAAATTATTGTAATTAATAAAATATAATATAAGTTATAACTAATAAGTATATATTATATAATAATATATTTTTATCTCGCCTTCACAGGAAATTTGGTTGTCACGTCTGTACCGAAAATTTGGTTTTCGACCGCTGTTGAAGCTTTGGAAAGCGACCTTTTTCCGTCTAGTGGGCTCGAAAGTGGGAATGGGAATCCCCTAATGACGGGGGAAAAAGTGAAAATAATCAAAAGTGCTGGGCGCTTATATCACTAGTATTTTATGCACAACCAGACACTGAATTCTATACCACGGTGCTTACAAAGCATAAACTTTTGGTTAAATCTTATATACATTTTATATTGTCCTTGCATGGCGCTTAAACATTTTTATTTCATGAAATTGTTTTCGTAGAATAATCTGATTGTTGCATATATCCCTATACATATAGTGCTTTACCTTTACCGTGATTACATTTCTTTGTGTGTCGCATTTGGTTTAGACTAGGTAATAGAAAATGGGTATAACGCGATAGGATTTGAAACAGCGTAATAAGATCTGCATATTATGCATTTAATTTATAAATTATAACAATTTGGTGACTTTTACATTAATTTTAATGAGAAGAAATCGGAAACTTTTAAAACTTTCCTTATGGACACATTAAATTTACATATTATGATAAACAATCTAACAGAATCTACAAGATAACACTACTATTGATGCAGTATTTTCAAGATATTTGGAAAAAATTACATCACAAATATACTTACGTATCATATTTCAGTAATCACAGGCCTGTAATTTCGATTACCTATTGAACATGGTTTACATAATAGTAATTAAACAGTAATAATTTTCACTTTCATTCATTTTTCACATTTGTTTTTATTTTGAATCGTTCCACTAAAATGTATTTAGAATCTATAATATTTGTTGGAAAAGAAACTTCGTTCGTCCCATGACAGCACTCACTTTCGTTTTTTAAATTTAGTACTTTACGTAAATACTAAATACATTTAGTCTTTGAATTTTATTGGTTGGGAATTGTTTCATTTTTTATTTTTTTTTTTTTGTACAGAGTTATAATGAAATGCTCCTATAGAGGTAATTTTAACATACGCCACACTCGAAGAAGAGAATGATGATATGTTCCGAAAAAAGATAAAGTGGATGGTAACATATTATGTCCTTCTGTCTATAGGTACCAGAAATTAAGCAAACAGAATAATGAAAGAAGGTAATACTTAATACAATATATTTATATATTTTTAAACGATTACTTGAGGTTTTTTTTTCAACACAATAAAATAATCGAAATGAAGTTTGTAGAAGGTTTTGTTTTTAATATTGTTCTATTTGTTTTTGACAAAATCATATTTGGCTTTTGGTGTTATTGAAAAATAATTACCGTAAATAGGTACATATAATTTTCACTGATTATTTAAAGTACCATTTTATATACACCAAAAAATTTTCAAAATATTTTGATTTATGTTGAGCTATTAATATGCATATTATAACATTTTCAATTTTATACATTTTTTTAAAATTAATGTAGATAAAAAAACTTTCAATTGGTTAAAATATTTGAAAATATAATACAAGTATTACAGTTTCTATACGGTTGTTTCTAGTGTAAATTTAGGTGTTTCTATGAAAAACGTGTAATCTCCATTTTCAATAAAATCGAGTTATACATTGATTCTTATGGAAAAAATAGCCATAAATTGATTATAACTGTTATTTTTTTGTCAAAACTATTTCCCAGCTGAAATTAAGCTTACATTTTTATTTTTTTTTTCAAAACACGTTATTTCCAATAGATTTTTTTCCATAACGTTTTATATATACTTTTCTTCAAAACATGCTATTTCCTGTACTAGGTCATACTTCTCATTTTTTTCCAAAATTTAGTATAATATCCATAATTTAATTCATAACATGTTATTTCCATTTTACATCAAAACGTGTTATTAAACATGTTATTGATATAGCAATTAAACTACAATTAATTCAAAACTTGCTAATACCAATAAATAGTTTAATCCTTTAAAATTAAAATTATTTCATTAATTTTTATTAAAATGTAATCATATTAATTTATCACGGATATTACTAAACTCCTAAGTTATAAAAAATAAATTGAACGATTAGAAACTATGTTGAAATCCAAGCGAGCCAATTAATATCTATTTACCATGATCTCATGAAGAATAACAATGTTCATATACTTAATTTTAAATTTAACAAAGATGTTTTAATGTTTTATTGAGTTTGATATAAATAAATATTTTCCATGTGCTTATTATATATTTCAAACATATTCAAAATGTTACTCTGTTACTTGATGTCAAGTATAGAAAAAAATATTGTAATATTTTTCTAAAATCTAAACCAAATTAAAATAATTAAAATAATATGTTTTGGAAAAAAACTTATAAAACGAACTATAACCATATTTTTTTTCAAAACGTATAATTTCCGGAAATGACATGTTTTGCAAGAAATCAAAACAAAAAAACTTAAAAAAAATGATCAAATAATTTAATATTTTTTATTTCTCAAACTGTTTAATTGTCTAATAATAAATATTTAATTTTTAAAAGTAACCCATAAGTCCTAATTTGTCCGGTTCATTTGCAACAGACAATCACTATTCCTGAAAAAAAGCAGTTTTTGGATATAACACGTTTTGCATAGAAACACCTCAAATATCACAAATATACATTTTTCTTACCATCAAAAATACGCTGACAATAGCTAAAAAATTTAAAATTCCACTCATATATACTTGATTATTATTGGCTTCCTTTACGCTGCCATTTTTGATATTATCATCAAATATTTGATTGAGAAGGGGTATAAATGCAATAACCTTGTATATTTCAGCTATTCTTATATCCAATAACTTTTAATTAAAAATGCGGTGTGGCCGTTTGGTAATATTAATTAATTATGAATGCAATTGTAATCTCAATTCTCAACAAATAATTTCCAAATATTGTTTTTGGGAACAATCAAATTGTCAATTTTATCATTAAACCGTTTTGCAAGGCAATATTTTATGAAACGAGTTTTATCATTAATTATGACATTTTAAAAAAAATTACAGTAAAAATAAAACATTCAAAGCATTTTAAATATAATTTAGGTAATATATATTTTATTATTTTATTATTCTACACCCGAGATAAAAATTTTAGATACTAAATTAATTAAATTTAACATAAATAAGTTAGAACTCATTAGAACGATGTTTCGGATATATGTATACATTATAAGAGGTATACCTATAGAAATTGTGGTTAATAAACGAAAATTATATATGAGGTTGGTTAATATAATGAAGCGAATTTCTGCAGAGAACTATAATATAGTATTGTATATAATATTATATTATAATATACAAAACCCAGTATTTTGTATTCTTGTCATCTTGTACCATTGCACGTGTCGGCAATTACTATTATGATAACAATTGTAAATAAGAAAAACCAAATGTCAAAAGTGTACCTACCTACTTATTTAATTTATACACAGTAAACATAATATAAGAATTGACATGACGAACATGACAATGATTGTACATAGTACATACCCCAGTGGCTGCTCGTGGTGTTCAAAGTAGGTGGTGTGCAATTATTGCAAAAGTTTATAAAAAAAGTTACATACGATTGCCGATTCCCCACTCGACAACCAAACGTATTTTACACGGACAGACTGAGCTGTAACACCAGTTGATGAGTATTTGTTGCATAGCTCGATTACATTTTAGGAGTATAATAATAATTGTCGTTTGTTTTTAAAATTTAATTTTTTTATATATAATAAATACAGTTTAACAGATATTATATTAAAATTAATTTATTATTCTACATTATTATTATACATTTTCACTATTATATCTAATTAATCTATAAAGTGTGCGCACACCTGCACACCTAGGCATGCGCCGACACTGATATACCCACCTTAGCAAATATCAGCTATTATACCAGTATTATATTACATTATAATTAAAAGTCAATACTAAATAATATACCTAGTATAACAAACTATGTACCTAATGGCTAATACCTATAATAGTCTATAGATAAATATAAGCCAACAGTTAATATTATGTGGGCACGCGGTACTCGAAGGTAATAATATTACATTAACAAACGTATATTACGATAATATTCTAAATCTGAATCTAGGAAAAAAAATCCAGGAATAAATCCCCCGGATAAAAAATCCCCCAAAGCTATACGCCTATACCCAACAGTACTCTTGGGTACAGCTGTCAAAAATAATAATTAATAATAATAAAAATATATAGGTACAATTTGAATGATAATTATTATTATATTATAGTATGATATTGCTGTATAAAATATAAATATTTATTTATTTATTTATAAACGGATTGGCCATGCCCTTTGGTAATAAAAATTAAAGTACAGTAAGTTGAATCTCAATTTGACAAATATTATTCTGAAATTAAATAATATTATATTATAAATGAGTTAATATTTTTAAAATAAATAGTATTCCTGTTTATGAATCCTAACATATTATTATATCTTAACATATTATTGTTAAATGATTTTTTAACTAAAGTATTAATAATATGTAATTTACTACAATTGTCAATTTTATAATTAAACGTAATAACTAATAACATTATCTTGACGAAAAAAAGTAATAATACCGCAATTATTTATATTTAATGGGGGGAGGTAATTTCGATGACTATATAAGTAATAAATTTGTTTAGATTTTACTGTAAAATTAATGTATTATTTAATAGTCAATCATATTAATCCTTATTTATTGTAATATAATTTTGATGTCTGATCGGAACTTTAGGTAGGTACTACTGGTTACTACTCGTATACGAAATCAATCTATTCATCAAAATGTGTGAATTTTATGAAGTAGAAAAGGTAAATAATATACTGGATGTCCACAAAAACTCTTACACAGTAGAATAATATATAAATATTTTTCATTTTATTATTAATTTAAAATTAGTGTGAATCAGACCCTACCCAAATCGCAAATTTGGTTTATATAAACTGTTAAATATACCGGATGATTCCTTTATCAACAAACCCTAAATATTTCAAAAAGTGTAAATTTTTTTGAAAATACTTTTTTACATACTTTCAAGTCACTTAAAAAACAACGTTTCCAAAGAATCACTCAGTATAGTAGCATTTAAGTCTCTGTGAGTGAATTGACTTCTATTAAAATTGAAAGTTATGATTATTTTCTAGGCAATATCAAAGGCTTTATAATATAATATTTTTATTTTAAAACGAGTTATGGGTATTTTATGATTTACAATTAGGTATATATAAGTTTTTTCTTTGGGGATTTTGAATTTTATTACCGGGGACTTTTTTTCCGACAACCTCTAAATCTACGGTATAAAGTATGTAGGTAGGTAAGCTTTTTCGTTTTTGAGTTTAAACACGCAGTGTCAAAACATTAATAACTAAAAAAAAAATATCGTTTTAAAAATACTGATAACCTAAAAGATCAAAAAAAATAAAAAAATAATAATCAATAAATTGATAAGCCCAATTTGTTTTTAAAAGCAGTCTATATTATATTTTTTTTCACAAAATACGAATGCTATATTTTTCGACTAAAATTAGTTTTCAATGGAAACTGGACGGACATTATAGCCTATAAATTGAGAGTAACAGTCGATAACATCGTAACGTAGTAACTTCAATTAAGCCTAATAAAATACGTACATATTTAATTTAATTTATTATAATTACTAATAAATAAAAGGTAAATTCATTTTTTTTTGTTTATCTAACGACTTAAAAAGATATATTTTTATTCTTAATCCCTAATGTTTGAATATAGTTTAGATTTCTTTATTTTTATTTTGTTTTAAGGAAAATGGTACCTAGGTATTTTATTATTGTTGGAAAATGGCTAAAGATAAATGTAATGGTGTTGGTAATCGAATTTTGTAAACATAAGTGCAACTAGGGAGAGTGGCTGGTGGGCATTAAATTATTTAATTTTTATTTAAAGTTAAAAAATATTTTATACTGCGTATGATAAATATGCTAAATAGTAGGTAAACATTATTAGCTGTATGCCTGTATTTGTTTTAAAGAAACTTTTAATGTTGATATCTTGGTAAGATTATATTATATAAATTAGTAGTAGGTATACCTAATGGATAATACCTATTATGCACTGAAGACTTAACTAAAATATACACTATACAGACAGTGAATTGCGGAATAAAAATCCCAGACGAACAATCCTGGAAAACAATATTACTCCAGACTACAATATTACTCACAACCACGTGACATTGATTGATCTAATATTTTTAAAAAGCTAATCAGTGTAATTGCCACATTATTAATATTAAGTTACAAATATATACTTATCATTAAATAAAATAATATGTAATAAATAATTTTCAAATATTAACAATAATTTTATTTGGTTTTATATCACGATTTGAAACAACATAGAATTATGTTAAGAGGAGGTGATACCCGTAAGCGTTGTCTCCGTCTTACAAAATGTACAACATAGCAAACAACTGTATAGAACCACTCCTTCGGTGTTTATAGAAGAATAACCAAATTTCCACAACGCATAGGGAACAACTTTATCTGTGTCGTAGGGTTTTTATTATTTGGGTAACATAAATAAAATAAAATTTATCAGCTTAAGAGATTTAGGATTTTTTTTATTTAATTATTAAAAATTATTGGTAAATGCTATAAAAAAAAATAAAAACGCTACGACACAGATATGGTTGTTCCCTATGCGCTGTGGAATTTTGGTAATTCTACTATAAATAAAAAGGGAGGGGTTCTATCCCGCCCAAAACCATTTTTTGCCATATTGTACATTTGTAAGACGGAGACAACGCATACGGGTATCACGTCCTCTTAATAAATTTAATATTTACTGACAACTTAGTTCACAATAAGACCTATACTCAGATTAATACTCCTGAATAATTATAATTTAAATAGCTAAATAAAATAGAAATAAAAAATAATAGGTACATACTTAAACTTTTATTAGGGACATTTTATTCCATTAAAGTTTGATTTTCTAATTTGTAATTGTACTTTATAATGTAATAAAATTAAAAATAATCATAAATTATTATTCAACAAAATATTAAAATGATGTCAGCAACAAAAACAATTACCTATTCAATATTATTTAAAATTTATAATATTATTTACACGCAAAATCAGTTTTTTTTTATGTTTTTAGTAATCACGTACTACAAAAATATAGAGAATAATATTTTTGGGGCTATGACATATCGATTAGTCGAAATATTGTTCAAAAATAATTTAATCAGTTTTAGTTTTTTATTTTAACTAAATATTGTCGATAAAAAACCATGAAAATGCGGTACAAGATTCCTCATAAGTTAATCATATCCCAATTCAAAAACATAGAAAACAATTCCAATATTTTTTAAAGTGTTGAAAGTAAAATTTAAAAAAAAATCGTCTAAACACAAACATTCTCAAATTATTTTGTAGTTAGAGATTCATAAAAATTGCTGTGATTTATTACATTACATCCATTAATTATATTCTATACAGATGTCTACTATAGTAAATAATTATTATTACAGCAAGGATGCCATTCCACCAACTCCAGTGGCCCAAACACCACAACAAGTGGCTTAACTACCATATCAAATGTCTCGACCACCAATATTTTTTTTAGAATCCAAAATATGCAATAAAATAAATTTTGAGCGTTGCACAACTACAAGTTAGTACAATTAACAAAATATTATTTTTTTTATGCAGTTTTTATTGAATTCAAAGAATAATACAAATTTTGTTTATAATACGATGTCAAATATGCTATAACATTCAAGGTGGTGAATGTCGGTATATCCCTCCAGTACCACAAAAAGTAATTATTGAATTGTAAATTACAGTATAGGTACATAATAATAACTACTTACTATAAATTATATGGTCTCGATTAATTACTGCCATTACTATTTAAAATTAATACACATCATTCGTACCATGATTTCAATAAATTAACGAAATTACATGATTAGAAAGTTCAAATATGCTAGTTCATTGTTACAAATATAGTAACCATGCCAAATCCTAGACAGTACTCTAAAACCTATCCTAACAATATTTATGTATGGTTCTTATTTAAAATTATAAGTATTAAGTATAAAACTTTTAAATTTTAGAAACTTCTCCAATCCCGTAAGATGGGTGATCTGCGGGACAAATTAAAAATAATAAGAGAGAATGTAAGTTTTTAGTACTTCAATATATCTATATTTGTTATTTAAATAAGAATTGCATACTTACAACAACAACAAAAAAAGTAGTAATGCAATGTATAGTACCTACCATTCATGATACATACATGGTAATGTTATTTCTATAGCATAAATAATTAAAACTTTTATATTTTGGAAACTAGTAAAATCCTGTAAGTTAAATCTGAGGGAAAAATTAAACCAGAAAGAAGAGGAAATAAGTTTTTAGTACCTATTTAAATTCATGATACATAGACACATAGTACATGGTAATATTATTTCTGTAATATAAGTAATTAAAACTTTTACATTTTAGAAACTGGTCAAAGCTCCCGAAGAGATACCCACAGAAAAAACAGAGGAAGTAAGTTTTTAGTACTTCAATATTTTGTCTATATATGTATTATTTGAATATCAATTTCACACACCTGGGGTAAAAAAAAAGTTGGTTGCAACAAGTTCTGATAATACTTCATACTTGACCCCTCCTTAATGTTAAATTACCTACCATTATTTTAGGCATACCAATTTTGAAATTAATTTATGTGGTCACTTATCACAAATAAAGTAAACATGGTATTCGTATTATTAATATTTTTAATTTTAACAGGTGAAAGTAGAACCAAGTTAATGTCGACACTCGTAATCAATTATTATTACATTCGGCTCAGAATCTAACAATTAAGTGTTATAAATAATTAGTATAATGTATTTGTTCAAAGTACAGGTAATAAGTATTATCGACGATCGTCGTTATTGTGAGGACGTAGATAGTATTTATTATGTCGCCCTGGGTCGGTAAATAAAAGGCACGATTTGCCAGTTCGATCTCGACGACGCATCGGTGACAATGCCGGTCAATATATGCGACATAAAGTAATAACATACCAGATAAATATGATTTAATTCAAGATAGAACGGGCTCCCCAAATCCAGCTTTATATAGGGCTTCAATTAGTATTTTATGGTCAACAAGATCAAACGCTTTGTGAAAATCAGTAAAAAAAACATTTACCTAAGTCATTTTTCAATGACCAAAAAATGTTCAATGTACAGCCGTACAGGTAATAAGTATTATCGACAATCGTCGTTATCGTGAGAAGTAAAGTAATAATATTGTTTGTTCTTGACGACGCATCGGTAATAATGCTGGTCAATATATGCGACGTAAAGTAATAATCACAATAATAATAATAAATATCACATATTATTAGCACAATTAAAATAGTCGTTATTATATAAAATTATTATAAATAAATTATTATCATTCAATTATACAGTCCACTAGTTCATTTTTTATATTTTTATTCAATTACAAACTGAGCCGAAACAGTATTAATGTTTTCCATTGTTGGATGAAAATACAAATTGTACTTTTTATTATAATCCAAAATATGTTAAAAATGTTATAAAGTAAAATTATAACAGAACAGTTCAAATATATTTTAATATAAGCAACAACAGTAAGTAGAGATATTGTAAGAATCTGGAGTTTTTATCTTCACAGAAACTACCCACGAGTGAGGGGGAACACCTCTCTCGTGACCTAAAAGTTGCACCACGTGTAGGCCCTAAGGCCCAGTCGGTAGAACTCGTAGGTTTTAAATACGCGGTGGTAATTGAATGCCAGAGATTTATAAATTACATTTGAAAAAGTTGCGTTAATAATAAAATAAGAATAAGATTAGGTTTTGAGTAATGAGTTGGTGTGTATTTTACAAGACAGTAATAATAATAAATTGGACATACTCACATGATAATAATAATTTAGGTCTTTAACAAGAATAATGTCGTTGTCGTTAAGAATAATAATTTTGGCACTATCGTTGAGAAAAATAATATTGGCATTATCGTTAATAGTAATAATATTTTTTAGAGCACAGGGTTGGACGATATTACGGGGAAGTTAGGGGCTTGTCGCAAACTATCATATTTTAATTTACAATAAATCATACACCGTCGAACGACGTGTTTTGTGATGTTTTTTTTTTATTTTATTTCAAACTGACACCCTCCCGGACACGGGAAACCACAGACTGAATAGCTCGCAGTGCCCTTCGCAGGATTACCGGGAGTGGGTGTGAAATATATTTTAAAATAGAATAAGACATTTTTTTAGTTCTATGAGCGGGGCTTGCGACAGACGGAGCTGTAAGGACTAACCGAAAAATAAAATAAGGACCCATGGCGTGAGCCTCGAAAGCTAACATTAGTTCAGGGGGTTACATGAGGTAAAAATACAACATATTACAACATTTTGACTATTTAGCTGGTCTGAAATGGCGCTGGAGTTCGGTGACTTCCCCCATCCTTGGGCCCATAGTAGCCGCTTAGCCCATCATCTCTGCGATGTGGCCGGGATTGAATAATGATAATGAAAAATCACGGACGTGGTGTGCGGTGATTGATCACGAGGTGTTTGGTGTGGAAGGCGCAAGTGTATCGAGGTTGACCGGAAGGACGTCTTGGTGGGCGGGCCGTGAAAAAATTAGTGACGAGCTTGAGACGCTGGAACACGGGGATGAAGCTCGGCGGCGGAATCTTTCCGTTCGTTGTGGAGTGGGATAGGTCAGTGTGGGAATTTTAACAATAATAGGCTTTTTTGAGCAGAAAGCACTGCGTCATGTGTACCGACGACAGAGGCGCCGAACGGCAGTGAAGGCGGAGTACTGCAGTCGTAGATGGTGAACACTGCTGCCGGTGGGGGACCTGTATTACATAACATAGCAATGGTTAACGTATCGGCACACGATATCTGTTCTGTTGATAATGGTACTATAATAGAGGTATGTCACCTGTCGGCAATAATACTAATGGGTATGCTCGTGTGTTATATAATAAAGGACTCGAAATTCTGTGACGTTACAACATCTTCATTGACGAACGAATTTGAGAAATTTAACACTGTAAAATTTGTATTTTTAAACCAGTCCGTTTGAATCGTCGGCCAAGTACATATTTTTAATCATAATGATGACAAATTTTATTTTATTTTAAATTCTCTGTGCACGGAAAATGTTCATATTTTTTCTTGTTGCTAGGTATAAGTTTACACCATTCCTATTGTTGTGTTTCATTTTTCCACCTAGTCGATAAACACTGTTTAATATACAACCGTTTGTTTTCCAATTTTCAAATAAAATTTTATTATAATACATTGATGTTGTGATAACCGCTAGTGGTTTTTTTTTTTTACATTTTATTTTGAATTTATTTATGTTCGTCAATTAGACAATCAGAATAGAAAAATGGATTTAATACAAATTAACTATACATTGTTAACAATAAATTGTGGCAACATATCATTAAGGTCTGAACGTTAAACATATTTATTTTTTCTGCAATATTCATTACAGTCCATTACTTAGTCAACATGGTAGATGAAATGTCACGTTCCGAAATCATGAAGGAGATAGAAAAGTTGAACGTAGAAATACAAAAGTTGTCAAAGTGTTGAGGAAAAAAACGAAGAGAATAAGGAAAAGAAAATCAGTATTAATAGACTGAATATACAATTACGAAAACAAAGTTAGACAATATTAAAAATAAATGTTAAGCCAAAACCTTAAATTTAAATTTTTTATAGAACTGTTTAATGAAAAGTTAGAAAATGAAAAGCAGAATATTGATAAATCCCAAGAAAAATACAAAGATGAATTAAACGATAAACTAGACAAAAAAAAAGAAATGTCATCAAAGATAAAGATACAAGATGAAAAAATAAAACGATTAATTGGTGAGTTAAAGTTTGAATAAAAAAACAAGGACTTTAAGTTATGCACAAAAATGTATGCTATATTTTTTTTTAAATAAGCCTACTCAAAAATAGATACGACAAAATAATTTGTTTATTTATATGTCACTTGAAGTTTGGACTACCAAATACCTAATTACGTGATACCTAATTACATTTTAGTTGTATTGAATTTTTTAGAAATATTTGTAAATAATTATAATTTAGCACTTAAATTTAGTTGAAATATTCGATATAGTTGAAAGGTAAATAGTGTATTTTCAAAAGCAGTCAATAACATAAACATACACATTCACACAGTGGCGATTGCCGAGAGCAAAATACATTCTAACATTCTAATTCATATTTTGGTTTATAACAAATATATTATTATATAATACACAAGAAAGATTAATATTTATTTATAATTATTATGATGAAGATAGGGGACCTACTTAATACATTTAAAATTTGAAAATAATTAATGAATATATTATGTCTTGTGGGAAGGGGGGGGGGGCAAAAACAAACTTTGACAGTATTATTCATAGTCAAATTGGACCTGGTTTAACAATGGTTTAATAGTAGTAGTGTATCTTTTTTGTTATTCATAGACGATAAACTTTACTTAGACCAAGACCATTGACTAAGTTTAACGATAAACCTCTGAGTTATAAACTAGGTAAATACTAGGTTTAAAGCTGGTTTATTACAAAAATCACTGTTATCTTTATAATATGTATTATCATTTAATTTAATTCATTCGTGTTTTCAAAACTTGTGCGTTTTATACTTACGAAAAATGGATATCGGTAATGTACAAAATGTTAGACGCGTAAGAAATTTAAGAAATGTGCATTTTATTAGACAGCGGAAAATATATAAGATTCGTAAAAATCCTTACAACGAACTTACTAATAATGAATTTCGTAAAAAGTATCGATTTTCAAAAGCAGAATGCTTACAAATCGTAAACGAAATTCGTGACTATTTACCTCGAGCAGTTAACGATCGCGGAAAACCAATTTCGCCGAGCTTACAATTGTTGATTGCACTTCGTTATTTAGCTAGAGGACAAGTAATTATTGATTATGTTTTAATGTTTATAGTAATAGTTCATTTATGAATTTAAAACAAATTAAAGTACCTATATTATTATAATTTAAGGTTCAGGACGACAATGGAGACTTACATGGTGTTAGTCAACCGACAGTTAGTCGATGTTTGAGTCAAGTTTGTAGAGCACTAGCATCATTAAAAAATAATTATATTAAGTTCCCATTGACCAATGAAGAGTTAGCTACTAAAAAGGTAAATTTTCCTAGAAAATTTAATATGTCTTCGATAATTGGTGCGATAGATTGTACACATAAACGGATCAAAAAAGTGGCAGGTGACTACGCTCAATTGTACATTAATAGATAAGGCTTTTATTCAATAAATGTTCAAGTAAGCCATATAACATGCATTTTATTCAAATATTCAAGTTTATAAAATATAAAATTAAAATCATGTTAAAATTATATGTAATACTTATAAATAATAATTAATAATTAATAATTTAGGTAATTTGTGATGCAAATTGTCATATATTGCATGTAATTGCTCGTTGGAGAGGAAGTGCACACGATTCAAGGATTTGGAACGAAAGTCTTATCAAGGAACAATTTGAAAATGGATCAATAAATGGTATCTTACTTGGTGATAGTGGTTATGCTTGTAGTCCATATATGTTAACACTAATTCTTAATCCTCCAAACGATGTGGAGCGACAATACAATTACACACAATCGGAGCAAGAAATACAATTGAGAGATTATTTGGACAAATCAAGCAACGTTTTCGCTGTCTATTGCGAGGAATGACCATAAGTCTCGAGAACACCAAAGTTGCTATAGTTGCACTATCAGTGTTACACAACATGAAATTACATTTTAAAAAAAACACTTAAATACCTATCAATAATATAAATCCTAACTATAACAACAATAGTAGCACAGAAGATAGTAGTGGAGATGATGATTATTATGAAGAAAGTGAAAGTGATAGTTCTGCAGATGAGGACAATTATAATGTTGTACTTGTACAGATAAACCAAAATAGAGGTAAATGTAGCAAGAGCGCAGTATCTACATACGACAGTTTTTGAATTAAACGTATGTAATATGTATATTATAGGTAGGTAGATTACATAATATCATATTATATATAGGTAATTTAGTTAATATTATTAGGTATGTAAAGAGTTCATAAGCAATAACTTTTAAGTACATTATTTGATCTTTTATTTGTATCGTTTTTTTTTTAAATTTCAAATTTCATAAAAAAAAAACACTCGTCTTAAATTTAATTAAGTAATACTAGTTATAGGAAAGTATAAAAGATTAAGGAATATAAAATTAACATTTTATAATAATATATTAGTTACAACTTTTTTTATTTTATTCTGTAACTTTTGTAAATAAAAACAAATCTCATAATATATTTTATAGTATCTAATAATTATCATATTAATATTTAACAATATATTTTTGTAACAGTCGTAAATAAATAGTTTAAAAACAAATTACATAATACCTATATCATAGGCTATATGTTATTACTTAGATATCTAAATAACTGATAACATAGTTATAAATATAATAAAGAATAATGTTTAGCATTTTATAATAGTTATTGAAGTATATAGGTATAGGTATAACAGAATTGTTGCGTAATATAAGTAGATGACGAGATTAATTTTTTTTTTTTAAATGTAATCTGATACCTATATTTAATCAGAACAGTTTAAATCTTGAATCTGCTTCAAGTTCTCCAACTGTTTTGTTTTTAATTCATAATACTTCAATTTTGCTTCGTTTATAAGTGAGCGCTGGTGATGTTCTAAAGTCAAAAACTTTTTTTCTAATTCAAATTTTTCTTTTTGCATTTTTAATAAATTTGCTTCGTATTCAGTCATTTGTATATCTAAATTATTTAAAAATTGTTAAAAAATTAGTTTAAAATGTCTATAAATAGCTCAGAAAAAAAACTCAATAATTACAATATTATAAAATTATGAATAGGTACTATACCTTTTTAGCTGAGCCGTCATTGTCACAGTCAAAATCGTTTGCATCTTTAATAAAGTCCATTGGCATTAAAGACTGCAATGTCATGTCTAATTTGTTTATTGATTCTGGTGGAGGACCTCCTCCAGTTTGTTTTAAATTTTGTTTATACGACAAAACATTTTTTTTTGGCAACTATTTTCAATCTTTTCCATTCGCCTTTAATTTGTAGTTATGTTCTTTGAGTTTTTGAATTACCATTATATTCTTTATAAGGTTGTGACCACGCTTCTAGTTTTGACTTATTCGTATTTGTGTCACAATTTTTATTTTCAATCACTTTGATAAATGGTGTGACGATTTCAGTTAGTAGCTCTTTCTCTCCAAATTCCCAATTAACCCTTTTTTGTTTATCCATTTTAAAATAGAATCACGCAATTTAAATTATAATTTTAAATAAATAAATACCACTATTAAACTCAAAGATAGAACACGAAACTAAAAATAAATTTATATAGGTAATATAAAAATATTTTTCACAATTCATAAAATATAACGATACCAATGACATGAAAAAAAACACCTGGAAAAACTGTACGTTCGGCATTAAAATAATAGAACATAGAATGTATTTTTACCTTATTTTTTTTTTTAGATTGGCAACAATTAGTAATAATATGGAAATTTGGGTGTCTCTATGGTGTTTTATAATAAACCAAAGACAATCCACAGTTTTTCAAAACTTAGTCTAGGACTAGACCATTGACTATGTTGACTATGAATAATACATTATTAAACCCGAGTTTAACCAAGGTCTAAGAATTAAACCAAGTTTATTTAAACTTAGGTTAAACCTTAGTTTTTAACTAATGACTATGAATAACACTGTGAAGGTCTCACGTTAGATCACTCTGAATCAGGTATTATATTAGATAGGTAGGTATTAACTATTAATATAAATTAAAATAATAGGTTCCTACTACATAAATATTAAATGACATTATATCACTAGTTAAAATTAATATTTTGGAGAAGATATTGAATATGACATGTCTTATGATAACGTCTTAACTTACACTTACTTTTGAAAATATATTTTTTACATCATATTCAGTTATTAAAATTATCGTTAAAATTTTTTAATGATAACATGCATTTTATCCCAAAGCAGAATATTGTTTGGAGTACTTCGATGTATCCATAAAATTTTAATTTTTTTAGTAGTTTATGTGTTTTAACTTCTAAATATTTAAATTTTAGGTTTTGCGGAGTGTAGTGGCCAAAAATAAATTACCCGAAAACACATTGGTTCACTACTCCGTCCAACAAAATTTTAATACTTCAACAACTAAAGTACAAATTGAAATTAATTTTTTATGTACCGTCGTACCGAAATACTGTGAATAATATTCTGTGTTAGAACTTGAAAATAAAATCTATATTGTCATTCAACAGAGCAAAAACTTAAAAATTATTAAGATAAAAATCGTATAAATATAGTTGCTCCAATAATTGTTGTTTCATCACAAATTAAAATCATTCGGAAAAAATATTTTCAAAACCGTTTCTGAAATAATAATTTATTGTCTTACGCCAAATGGATAACATCGTACAAAACATACTTTGAAGACTAGATAATATTTTTAGTATAATATTATGATTTATATTATATTATCTTTGATTGTATTGATAGCTAAAGAGATGACAAAAATGAGTTCAAATTGACCAGCAGACGAAGTTCAGTAACGCAAATAGTGAACTCCCCCACAAAAAACACTGATTATTGTCAAAGGTATTAATAGTTACAATCTCTGTGACTCATTTAATAATTATTTATTTATTTTTTTTTTTATTAAGATAATATAAGATATTCCTAGCCATGGCTATCTACATCTATTGATATTAATTATAAAGGTACATTTTTAACAATTTGAATATGATAATTTAAGTAATAATAATAATAATAATGATAACAATAATAATAATAATAACAATATAAAAGTGTAACAGATATAATAAACGACAAGTTGTATAGCTTAATATTGACGCTAAGAGTAGCAACAGCTGCTGTATAATGTGGAGCTGTTAAACCAGAAGGTCATGCGGACGTCCACGTTTTAATCTGCGTTGAGGCAGATGTACGTGGAGTTGATAGTGAAGTGAGCCAGGAGAGTTGAGCAGTGCGGTATGGAAGTTTTTTGATGAGGCTTTAATGTGGTCTGTGATTTCCTGGATCTGAAGGTCTTTGTGTAGGTTTACGTTCCTTATAAACCAAGGTGAGTTGGCGATAATACGTAGCACTTTATTGGATTGTTACAGGATTGGATTTGTCCTCCCTGGTTTGTTTAGTATTATGTTTGCCAACTTCCATTTGGGCGGAAAGTAACCAAGACGCCAGTAAAGAGTTAAATAATATGTGGTCATAAACACTAGTCCTTTCTGTGGTAATTTTTTTAGCATAAGGTTTGTAATTTGTCTTGTTTGTATTTTGTCTTGACGCCAGTGATTTTTTTGTTCGGGAGATTTTTTAATAATTTGTTAATTTCATTTGGCGTTACGTAAGTTACGAATTTTGGATTTCATCAATTTTGGTAGTTCTAAGGTGTGTTTTACTCTTATGTCATTGCGTTGGATACAGATATGGTTGGGAGAAAAGGTATTGTACAGCATGTTTAAAACACATCACATTTTTCTTGATCGGATATGACAAGTTTTGCAACAGTGCGAAGAGGGGGAATGGTGTTGATATCTTGGTTTAATAGCCTTTTTGTTGCTTTCCTCAAATTTGATTCACCCGGTCACATGTGAGACAGGTAACTATTGTATGAGATACACGGTAATTTTGTAAAGCTGCTGAACTTCTTTTGTGAGTAGGTTTAGTATTTTTTTATCTGCTGGGTTCCTATGATTTTGACAGGTGCACCTGGCTAAATGTTTACGACGAATAAGTGAAGATATGGAGTGTGGTATAATGCCAGGACTGTGTATATTTTGCGGTACGGAATTAGAACAGGACTGAGCGGCTTCTGTTATGACGTCCGTCAGATGATCGGCTGTTTGTTCTGCTATTTGAGTGGTAGGTACACTTGTTGGTATTTTCAGATTAGATTTAAGTGGTTAGAGAATCTATTCCAGTCTGGTTTGCTTTTAATTAATGAGTTGTTTGTACAGCGGAAAAAAGAGGGAGAGTTAATCGTTATTTTAACAGGTATGTGATCCGAGTCGAGTTCGATGAGAGGTTCATGCACTCATACAAATGGGACAGATTTAAATATTAAAATGTCTATTTGTAACACGGTATCCCCAGTTAATGTGTTTAGAATTTAAATCACCGGCAATTATAACTGAGATATCTAAGTTCATGATTTTTTCATAATCTGCGATAAGCATTTGGTTGATACGTTGATACGCACTGACGAACGTTATATGCTTATTGTTTATTTTAATGGAAACTGCTACGGATTCTAGGTAGGGCAGAACGAGTGTAGGCAATTGTTGTTGTTTGATTTTGTTCCGTACTAGAATAGCCACTCCGCCCATGGCACGAGATTGTGTAATACGATCAGTGCTATCAATTTTGTAGCCAGGGAATTTAATTTTATCTGTAAGCAAAAAATGCGTTTCAGTACTGCAGACGATATGAATGTTGTAATGATTAAGAAAAGCTAGTAATGTATTTCTTTGATTTTTAAGACCGTTAGCATTCCAGTTAAATAATAAGGTATTATGGAGCTCCATTGGTGTTTAAGTTTAAGCTGTTAATGATGACTGGCCGGTTTTGTATTATTTTCTGCATTAATTGGGTAACAAATGTGTTATTAGTGGTAAAAGAGTTTTCATAAAATCACTATCGTTATCTGTGGATTTGGCTGATTTGCCTCTATAATTATTGTTATTACTATTACTATAGCACTCAGAGGCGTATGTGTAATGCATATATTAGTGTTATCTTGGTTTGAATGTATATTTTGAGTATTTGCGTTGGGTATTATGTTTGTGTGATTTTTGCTATGGGACGGATTTGTACAAGTTTTATTTTTATTTTTGGTTTTTTGATATTTATTTGCAAAAAGTGCACCCTCTATAATTAGCTGGGTGATCACTATTACAGTTCACACATTTTGGAGGGACGTCTGCTGGTTTCTGAGTTCTGACATTGACTGTAGTGATGGTCAGCCGCGCATTTGACACACCTAGATGGTAGAGGGCAAAACTTTTTGGTGTGGGAAAATCTTTGACAATTTGTACATTGTGGAATATCCTTGGAGAGCTTACGTGGTTCAACTATAATTATGCAATGTAGAAAATTATTTTCTATTTAAAGAAAATATTTCAGTAGATGATTTTGATAATAAAACTGCTACGATTGGAATTTGAGATTTGAACTGGTTTTGAAGGTGTGTGACTGAAGCGACTTCAAATTTGAGTTCTTGACATTTATTGTAATTACAAGCTTCAGATTTGTTAACAGGTAGATTTTTAATGACTACCGAAAGTTGTTTATTTTCAGGAAGTAGGTATGTGTGGTATTCAATTTCGGTCTCGTCGAAATTTTTAGTTGCGGTTCTATAGTCATCAATCGAGTTTAAATTAATTTTTAGGGCAGATTTTGTATTTTCAATGGAGAAATTGTCAAATGTTTTATTATCTTAAGAAGTATGAAAGTTTCCGTAATCGGAAATATTATAAACATAGATAGGTGGAATTTTACGTCTGACCTGTGGTTGCTGAGTATTGTCGTTTTCTGTGATATTGTTCATTTCACCGGTGTCTTGTAGAGTTAATAGTGGAGAAAATATATTTTTGCTACTGTGAGGAGGTGTAAGAGCGGCACTGCTAGTTCTTTTCTTTGAAGTGTCAAGGAGGTTGAGGTCTTGAGGTGAAGTATTTTTATTATTGGAATGCATTGAAATTAAATTAAAAACACTCGTGATTACGGAGTAACGGAGTACTACGGACGACTTTACACTACGGCTACTAATAACCAACTGATTTAATAATTATTAAATATCACGTCGATTACCGGCTGATTCCATAAATTAAACATTTATACAACGAACGGTAATCGAGCAAAAAAATATATTGATAATAGTTCAACTAATTGCAGATATTGGAAAGTGGAAAAAAAGACAAATACTACAAGTCAATGTGCAAAACCCTTATGATAGAGGATATTTTGTCCAACAACTCAAATGTCGAAAATGCCAAAAAGCTGACGGAGGAAAACATAGTCTTGAGCGAAAAACACCAGAGCTCTAAGAAAGTAAATATAAAAAATTGCGTTTTAGTTCAATATCATAAAGGCTAATTGTAAAATATAACGTGCCGGTAGATAGTCGTAACGAAATTTCTGTTAACTGTTGTCTATAGGCTTTGAAAAAGGTACTGGACAACGTCGAATTTTGGAAATACCGTTACGGGTCATATTTCGACGAATCCTATGAAGGGAACGATAAAGCCGAAATATTGAAGGTTGGTTGGTACATAAATTGTTATCGGGTAATTTTAGTTGGATTTACAGTGAAACCTCTGAATAATGGACGTTCCCGGTCCCCGAAATTTCGTCCGCTATAATTCTGAAGTGTCCGGTATTCATAGAGGGTACATTTTCGAAATGTATAAAGGATTTATAATATTCTCATAAACAATACCTAATTATTAATAATATTAATAATGGTTATACTGATATAATATTTGAATATTTTTACAAAAAATAATATTTAAATAAATATAATATTATAACAGCTAGACTGTCCAGACTATCTTGCATAGGGACAACGATTTGTATTTATAATAAATAAATTTGTGAAAAAAATTAGGTATATACCATATTTCTTATCATTATAATAGTAGGTAATATATTATTATAATATCAAATATGTAACCTGAGATGGCAAAAATTTAGATAAACAAAAGAAAAATCTCTTTTTTTCGTAAACTGAAAAAATAAACCATGTATGATGTACTTATAATAGGGGTTGAAAAAAAAACCTAACCTAACCTAACCTAACCTAACATAACCTTCCCTAAGTCGCAGGGAATCTATTTCGAATTAGAAATTCATAAAAAAAATAAATTTTTATTATCTAAGCTTTGAAAGTTGAATACGAGATTTTCGTTAATTTTTCTACATTTAACTTAAACAATAACTTTACCAGAAAGTCAAAGTTAATTTTTTTATTCATTAGGGACATTAGATATTCAGCAGTAAATCAACCAATTCTTATACAACAACTTTCTTATTTTGTTGTAATTCAAAAACCAATAACAATAAATGCTTAAAATTTACACCAAATGTTAATTTTAAATATTTTCTACAATTGAAAACATTTTCAAAATATTTTAACTCATTTTGAGCTGTTTAAGGACATTTTAAATTAAAATTTTTTTTGTCTTTTTCCAAAAAAATTTCAATAAAATTTTAATCGTAAAGTTAAATTATTACAATTTAAAACAAGGTTCCACATAAGACGTTAATACTGTAACCAAAAAATCTAATATATAAACACAGTTTTATTATCATAGTTATTTTTCAAATTTTGACGAGATTACTTACATAATATTAAATAAACAGGAATAATGGTTTTACTAATTTTGTTGTAATATAAAAATATTATTCGTGAGCACCTACTTTCAACTTGTGAAGGATATTATTATGTGTAAATATTTTTGAATTTGATAATATTTTTTTAATTAAGGTCCTTGAAGGTTTAAAAACAATGTCAAAATGTTAGCTCCAAATTTTGTAAATAACTTGTAAGTCATTTGTAAGTATTTGTAAGCACAATTGGGTAATTTGTAAGTACAGCCGTTCTCCATTATCCTTAAAAATTTAAATCACTTATAACTTTATAACTTAAGCGAAACATAGCCGTTTTGGCATTTAAAAGTTTTTGATTTCTCCAAATCGTCATGCGCAATTTATAAGTATATGTAAGCACTAATTTAGAATTTTTAAGTCATCCCGCCCATAATTATATCCCTAAAAGGAAGTTGGCCATGTTTGTCGGGCTCTTTTATCTTAGACTGTTCCAAATCATCACGAGCAATTTGTAAGTATTTATAAGCACAAATTTAACATTTTTAAGTCATCCCTTTCTTATTTTTTCCTAAAAAGGGGTTAGTCGAAAATTAATAAAAGAGCCTAGTTAAATTTAAAAAAGGTGCTCTGCTGTACAGTCGGTTACAAGTAGGTCACTGTATAATGGATGATATTAAATTTGAATTCAATGATATAATATCATTGTATAAGAAAAACAATTCTGAATGGAGATGATATGTCAGTCTAGGTATAAGGGATATTATATACTTATCTATGGTATTAAAAAAAATTGACCTATTATAGGTACCTATAATAAATTCCAAATTAATCATATCACAATATCCATTAGGTACTTATAAAGCGTTATACATCGACAACAAACACTGATACTATCATAGATATATAAAACATTTTGTTTTAAACACTTGTTTAAAACATGTTTTAAACATCTAAATTGATCAAACATGGTTTTGTTTAAAACGTTTAAAACAAATGATTTAAACAACATAAAAAAAACAGCTAATTTAAAACAGAAAATCATAATTTATGTGCATATAACTTATTATTTGTAAGTTCGTACTGGCAACTCCTATTTATTATTATTTTTTAATTCATAAACAAATTTAAAATTTATAAAATGTACCTATAATGATAATTTTACTTATTTAAATTACTAACACTTCAATGGTTATATAATAATAATATATTACTTCTGTAGTTCTGTAGGTAATATATTTATTAATTATTTATTTATTAGAAACTTCACTATAATATTTCCAAATGTCATCTGCACGCCTTCGTCCCGTGAACATGTTTTTTATCTTTTAAGTTTTATTTTGTTTCACACTGTCGCTAATGTAGTATTGTAATAATGTCAGATGCAGAAGAATAACTCAATAACATCAAAATTAAATTTCATTGATATCATATCATATTATTATTTAATATTTTTTACCTTTATCATATTTTATAATCGGAAATATTGTGGCGCAAACCCACCAAAATTTAAAATAGTAAATACTGCAGTAATCAGTATTCTTTATCACAATGTATAGGTAACAGATCAGAGATGGGGTCAGTTCTCCTACAACCAATAAGAACGGACTACCCCAATGTTACCAACTATGGAAAATCAAAATCTGAATACCGACTACCATTTTATCAGAAAATGATAAGCGGCAAATGAACGGGAGAATGGGAGGTAGATTTTATTTTTATTTTTGAAATAAATTAATTTATATTTTATAATATGTCTTGTTTATGGAATTACAAACAATGGCTTATTAAAATCATAATCAGCATTCAGAATATACTTTAAAACTATATTACTATATAATATAAGAAAATAATATAATTATATTATGTTTATTAATTATACAAATATCTTTTTCAAATTAAATTTTCTTCTCAGTTGTTTAAAAACTAAGATGCAAACAAATTCGTTTTAAACATATAAAATCAATAATTATAAACGGTTAAATATTCCAAAGGACCTAATTATCAACAAATATAGTATGATAAATATGGAATATTGGTTTAAAAATATCGACAAGTTCAAAACTGACATAAAAATTTATGCAAAATACAATAAAATACTCATGAGTTATTAGTATATTGTATAATTTATATGTAGTATGCATAATAAAATAATATTGTAAAATTGTTAAATATATTTATAAAGGCTTTTGAGCCATTTAATGGTTATTTATTATTATGGTTATTTATTATTATTTGGTACTTAAATTGTTGTAACTTGTATCATAAGTACAGTGGGTGTGGTTGTATAATACTAAATTCCTTGCTATCAATTTTCTGAAAAAAGACAGTTGGTATTATCTAAAATTTTAATTTCCTCCAAGTAGATTCTTATCAATGTGTAGGAGAACTGTATTGCCCTGAACAGATCAGGTCTTTATCATCAATCATTATCAAAATATTCAAAAACGATTTTTAAGTATAAAACCGATAGCCGTGGTGAAAAACTTAAATTACACGTCAAGTTATAAACAAATTATGATATTAAATTATTAAATAAATGTTTTTTTTTAAAAATAAATTATATATTTTGTTTTAAACTCGATTAAATCATGTTTTAAACATGTTTAAAACAGCTGAAAAATTAATTTAAAAAAAACATGTTTTAAACAAAAAAATCATGTTTTAAACGATTAAAACAATTTTTTTGATTTTTTTAAAAAAATCATGTTTTTAATCAACTCTGTAATATAATAGTGTACTTTAGAAATTTCAAGTACCCACGAATAATATTATAGGTACAATCACAACGAAATAACTAAAATAGTTATTCTTGGTTTTTTTATGTAATTTCATAACAATTTGAACTTAAAATGACGATAAAAATAAACCGTGAGTATGTATTTTTTAGAATTTTTGGTAACAGAATTAACTACTTACGTGGAATCTTGTTTTAAATTTTCAATCCTAAGACATAAAAGTCACAGTTTCAACTTCAATATTATTTTAATTTACCAGCAGATAAATTTACTGATATCGCATAGGATATACAATAATAATTAATAAGGACCGACGTGTGTCCAATATAATATTGTTGTGTTCTACTGATAATAGACATATGGTCTCTATTAGTTAGGTATAAAGTTCTATGCGAATCTGAGTATTACTGATTTTTATATGTTTTATTACTAAACGAAAATTTAATTATTTAATATACATGGAGTTCGTTGTACTTGTATACATTTATTTATAATTATGATATGACTGATTTTTATATGTTTTATTACTAAACGAAAATTCGTTTTATTTGTGGCACTAATTACAATTTCAATAAGGTGAACTATGGCGCAAATTACAATTTGTGTAGGTAAACGATGGCGCAGATTACGTATTTTTTTTTTTTTTGGTTGTTTTTGGTGCAAATTACATACGCCCTTACAATTGAGTCACTGTATAATTTATGGTATTACATTTGAATTCAATGATATAGTATCATTGTATAAGAAAAACGATTTTGAGCGAATGCAGTCAGTCAGCCTATGGCATTACTAAGTATATTTGATGATATTATTGTGACTAAAGTAATTTCTGTAAATTACAAATTTACCAATTTACGTGGACCCTTGTTTTAAATTTTTAATCCTTAGCTATAAAAGTTGAACATTTTATAAATTGTTAACAACAAAATAATTATTAAATTTTAAAAATGATTAATTTTGTTAAAATTCGAACTTTAAATGCTTATAAAAAAAAATTGTGCATAATATATTATGTATTTTTAATATTTTTCAACTGCTATTGTTACAATATATCAGGATCCATGCATTAAATTTGCACGCTTTTTTACAAAGATCAAGATGTATTGAAAATGAAAATATAAACATTTAGTAAAATGTTCATGTATCTATAGTCATTCGTTTTTAAATTACAACAAAATAAGGAAATCGGTAAACGAGAAATCGAGTGAATATCCAATGTATTTTTTTCGATTATAAAGTGAATATTGTTGGTGCATTGGGAAGGTCGAAATTTAAAATTCCTAGTAATTTTCAAAATCACCAAGAAAAACAAAAGAAAAATTAAGGAAAAACGGGAATTTTTAGGTTTTTGGTGTAACTTTAAAACAAATGATACATGAGTTTTTCACTGATATAGTTTATATTTAAATTTTCTATACATGATAACATTTTCAAAATATTTTAATTTATTTTGAACTGTTTAAAATTGTATTAAATTTTTTTCCTATAAAGTATGACGATAAAACTTTATTCATTATGTAAAAAAGCTTGAAAATGTAATACAAGTCTCCTAATATATTGTTATATTGAAATTTGAAAAATATTAAATATCCTTAGTCACAGTTTTTTTTTTTTAAATCATTTGAACTTCAAAAATTGACAAAATATAGTAAAATCACGAAAATTAGCAAATTATTTTGAGACAAGAATTCGTAAAAATTTTTTTTTAAATCTAAGATTAGAAAATGTATTATAAGATTACTAATAAGTTTATCTGCCATTATCAAAAAAATGTCTACAAGCAAATCAAATTACATTTTTATGAGCGTTTGAATTTCATAATTTTACAATATTGGATATTCGCTCGATAACTCATGTAGCAATTTTCTAATTTTGTTGTAATTCTAAAACGAATAACTGTAGATACATAAAATTTCACTGAATGTTTATTTTATTAATTCTTATACTTGATAACATTTTTAAAATATTTTGACTTGGTTTGAGCTGTATACGAACAATTTCATATTTCAATTTTTTTTTTTTTTTTTTCTATGAATATCAATAAAGTTATATCTGTTTTCCCAAAAAGTGTAAAAATTTAATTCAAGGCTTCTAAAATATTGTTACAATAGCAGTTGAAAAATATCAAAAACACATAGCCACAATTTTTTTTTATAAGCATTTAAAGATCGAATTTTTACAAAATGTATCAAATTTAAAATTGAATAACTATTTGTGGTTAAAAATTTATAAAATGTTCAAATTTTATATCTAAAGATTGGAAATTTAAAACAAGATTTCCACATATTTAGTTAATTCTGTTACCAAAAAATCTAAAAAATACACAAGCACAGTTTATTTTTATAGTCAATTTTAATTCAAATTTGGACAAAATTACATATTAAAAAAACTAAAATAACCATTTTAGTTATTTTGTTGTGATTGTATAATATTATTCGTGGGTATTTGAAACTTCTAAAGTGTACTATTATATATTATCTATAATAGTATCAGGGTTTGTTGTTGGTGTAAAACGCGTTACAAGTAACTAATGGATATTGTGATGTGATTAATTTGGAATTTATTATAGGTAATTTTTTTTTTAATACCATAGATAAGTATAATATAATATTATGTCTTATAGCTAGACTCACATACCGTCTCGGGCGTCATCGTTTTCCGCCAAAATCGACCTTACTGTTTTTTCTCCATTACAGCTTGTAAAAGAAAAGCTATTGACAATGTAAGTACCAGAGCAAAAAAAATTATTCTAACTGAAATTGTACAAAATAGTAATTCCTCAGATATAACTATTAACGATATAAATAGAATCAGAAAAAATATTAGTTTGCTGACTATTTTGTAGAAACATATATTTCTGAAGATTGTATTTATCCTCCAAAACTTTGGGCACTTGCATCTTCAGAACTTACACGCACAACAAATGCCTGTGAGTCATTTCATGCTCACTTTAAAAATAGTTTTTATCGACATTTTTGTTATTTTAAAAATCATTACCAATTATTATCAATAACTTCACTTGTTTACATGGTAAGGGGTTACCAAAATGTAAAAACTGAAATTTGTAGTGGCGGAAAAAGGAAATATATATTATTGCACTGGCGGTAAACGGACTTGGCGGTAAATGGTAAGGTCGATTTTGGCGGAAAAGTAGATCATCCACCGTCTCCGCTCAGAATTGTTTTTCTTCTACAATAATATTATACCATTGAATTCAAATTTAATATCATCCATTATACAGAGACCCACTTGTAACCAACTGTACAGCAGAGTACCTTTTTTTTTTATTGAAATTAAATTTTATTTGATATTAATTTTTATTTAGCTGATTTCTTATTCTATTTAATTTTTTATCCTATTAAGATATTTTTTTAATTAAGTAGGCTCTTTTATTAATTTTCGACCAACTTCTTTTTGGGAAAAAATAATTAAGGGATGACTTTCAAATTTTAAATTCGTGCGTACAAATACTTACAATTTGCGCATTAAGATTTGGAGCAATTAAAGTTCAAAAAGCTTGACATTTCACAGCCAACTTATTTTTATTGATAATTAAGGAATTGTGACTTAAAAATACTTACAAATTGCGTAAGACGATTTGGAGAAGTCAAAAACTTTGAAATGCCAAAACTCCCATGTTTCGAGGAAGTTAGCCATGATTTAAACTTTTGAGGATAATTGAAAACGGCTCAGCTGTACTTACAAATTACCGAATTGTGCATACAAATACTTACAAATGACTTACAGATTATTGACGAAATTTGGAGCCAACATTTTGACATTGTGTGGATAACTTCACTGACCTTATTAATTAAACTTACCGGGTGCCGACGTATTAATAATAACAATATACATATATAATAAAATAATATTCTAGACTGACAAAAAGCGTCTACACAGTGTAACGTGCCAACCACTTCAACTCAGTTCTGATGGTATTTTGAATTAAATAATAAGTTGATTTTATAATGATAGTTCAGTTGTATTTATTTAACACCTAAAATAGACTAAGTTCAAATAATTAAATTATAAAAATGTGGTAAACGGGATGTGACTTAGTATCGACTTCGTGGCTGCTCCGCTGGTGCTCGTCTTCTCGGCTGATGTTGGTCTGATGGACACTTGTCCATCGACGTATTTCGTCGGTATTCCTATTAGATCCCTCCTATGGCATTTTTAGTATAAAAATGGTACATAGCCGCGTACACCTGACGTCATTTCGGCGTCCTCTACGAAATAATGTTAATTGGGGATTATATGTTTTCAAAGTTATCTATTTTTGTTGTTTACGGCTTTTTCGTCTTTCTTAGAATATGGATAATGTGCGCGTATACCTATCAGGGTTCGCGCTGTACCATTAATTAGTTCTGTGCTCTTATCGATGTGGCTGCCCGGACCCTTATATTATTACTATTATCGGGTTACGTGCCCCCTGCAGCATTTATATCTGTTATTGAATATAATATATTATATTATAAGCGTATTATACTTAATACAGCATAATATAATTTATTATTTTATATATTATTACTATTATTAATATGTACGTAGTCACAGCCCGTTACAACAGAAACGTTTTCCGTTCACAATGATATATTATTATATCATTGAATTTAAACTTAACAACATCCATTACAGTGACTCACTTGTAACCTACTGTTGTACAGCAGAGCGACTTCCACTTTTTTTGTATTCCCCTACGCTTTCGAAGACTACCGGAATTATTAAAATATTATTCAGTTGGACTAAACACGTTTCTAAGCAATTCGAGTATTCATGTTATTTTTTTGTTGATAATTTTTCCCGAAAAAGTCCATTTTTGTCAGCTACTTTGGTCGGGCGTTAAAGTCGCAACCATCGATGTAATATGTTTTCTTTCGTAACGATTTCACTGTGTTTCAGTTAATAATGTCAACGTTCAATCTATTGATTAGTAACGGATATATGTGCTATTTTAAATCAATGGCCAAGGTACTGTCAAAAAACGCAAAGCTCTGGACGACGCCGACGCACAACCAATCTGGAATGCTCTTCGATGTCAATTTTCCGTTTGATGAAAATACAAATTTAAATACAAACAATAAGCAGAAAAATGATGGGTTTAAGTCCTTGGAGTATTAAAACAATAATATTTTTGTTCCTATGTAATAATATGTACATATACACTATACAGTTATAATAATGAACTTCATCTTGCAATATCTATCGGCTGTACACTCACTATGCCGTATACATTATGTTTAATGTCTGACGATATTATTGATGTTTGTTAAATAATTAATAAATTTGGTTTATTTTCGATTGTTTTTATTTTGTACCTAAATAGTATTGACACTTACGACGACGAGGAGATACTTTTATATATACCTATAACAACCATTAAGAGGACGCCACACCCGCATGTGTTGTCTCCGTCTTACAAATGCGTAACATACCAAATGTAAGCTCAGAAATCCAAGTTTTATGCCGTTAGCTTAAAAATTCGAGTGAATCGACCTATTATGAAACTTGATAGTAAGAACATTATTTATGTTTTCTTCGAAGTTTTTTTACTGCATAAAACTTGAATTTCTTTTACATAAACAATACAGACGTCATTCATTTCCATGTAAAAATGTACTTAAATATAATAAGTATGTATTATATAATAATGTATTGTTCCCCAATTTATATCATTGTACGTGAAGCCACTGTTAAAAAAAAAAGAAACAAAAATAAATTTATATAATTTTAATAATATACAAAAGAGCAGTTGATATTATATATACTATTCTAAATAATTCATCGCCAAGTAAATAAATTATTGAAACAAATTAAGTTTACTTAAATTCAATATACTTAGCATATTTTATTCATTATATCACATCTTTACATCTTAATGATCTTATATTTTTTTTACTTAGCCATTTTTACAAGTAGGTAGTTTACGAAGGGTTTTTGTTGTGGTATCACTAATTTTCATAGTTATTAAATATTGAGTATTTACAACATAATCTATAAAAATGTAATATTGTTAGTAACATTGGCAACGACTGCGGCTACAGTGATTCTGAATTTAATATAAATTTCCATTAAAAAGTTTGCACTTTTTCATTTATAACTTAATTTATATTAGTACGATTTTGTTGATTTTTATAAAAGCACGTTCTACACAATATTTCTGAAGTTTTGGAGTTTACTAGGAGTTAATTAATGCATTATAAAATTAATTATATCGTATAACAAATTTACTTGTATTTTACACAGATTAAATAACTAGATATATTTAACTCCTGCTTCGATACACACACTCAGAATATAACCCATACGTGTGGGGTATCTATGGATAAGTCTTCAAAAATGATAGGTATTGAGGTTTCTTATATCATTTTTTTTCTAAACTGAATAGTTTGCGTGAGAGACCGAAGGACCACTCGGTGCGAACCGAGAAAGAAATACCAAATTGGAATATTTTCGATGGCGCCTACTAACTTATACACGCCTTCTCACCTCGACGACGACACTGGATGCGAGGTGACGTACATGCAGGGATTGAGGACAATGCAAGTTAGTTATGGGGATCGGAGGCGATCCGGTTTTGGTGCAATGACCACAAGGTAAAATTATAATAGTTGGAGGCTTACTGACTAACTTAAGGCACTAGGTATACATATAATATACAGCTGGCGTCTTGAGGTGACGGAAGTTCGAGGGCGACGCTGCTCTCGATGTCCTCGGTGGCCTACCACACAAACGTACCCGTTGCTGGCTGACTAACGCGTTGACACTCTCGTGCGGGTGACGCGAACTCGAGGACAGCGACCCACAGTAATCGGTAAAGGCTAAGTTGATCGGATGAAATTATGAGGTGATATAAGGTGACAATAACTTATGAGACCGGGTACTGGATGAGATATTTCTTTATTTGCCCTCACAATGAATATGCATAATATGTATAGTAATTGAATAACAATAATAGGTTCAAGTTCAACACTATGCTCTCTCAATGCGCTTCAACAAATAATAATAATGGTTGATAAACTATGCTCTCAGTGCAAGTTACTGAAAAATAATAATAATTTACATACAAAAACTATGCGTTCAATGCGCGTTACTGAATAAATAAAAATTTATAAAAGAAGGACAAAACAAACCGCTGCAATAGCGGGAACGAAGAAACGACATATTATAATGGCACTAGGACAATTTTTTTTTATAAGCATTTAAAGTTCAGAAATTGACAAAATATGGAAAAATCACGAAAATTAGCAAATTATTTTGAGTTAAGAATTCGTAAAAATTTTTCTTTTTAAATCTAAGATTTGAAAATGTAATACAAGATTCCTTATAAGATTATCTACCTTTATCAACAAAAAAAATGTCTACAAGCAAATCAAATTACATTTTTATGAGCGTTTGAATTTCATAATTTTTACAACATTGGATATTCACTCGATTTATCAAGTAGCGATTTCCTTATTTTGTTGTAATTCAAAAACGAATAACTGTAGATACTTGAAAATTTCACTGAATGTTTAAATTAGCATTTTCTCTACACCATATAATTTTGAAAAAATTTTGACTCTTTTTGAGCTGTTTACGGTCATTTACAGCTTTCAATTTTTTTTAGTTTTTTTTTTCTATAAATATTTATAAAGTTGTATCTGTTGGGCCAAAAAGTGTAAAAATTTAATACAAGGCTCCTGACATATTGTTACAATAGAAATTGAAAAATATTAAAAATACATAGGCACAATTTTTTTTATAAGCATTTAAAGATCGAATTTTGACAAAATTCATCAAAATTAATCGAAAATTATCACTAATTGTAATTAATAAATTATAAAATGTTTAGTTTTTATAGCTAAGGATTACAATTTTAAAACAAAGGTTCTCTTAAATAGTTCATACTGTAACCAAAGAATCTAAAAAATAAAGTACACTATTATATATCTATGATAGTATCAGGATTTGTTGTTGGTGTGTAACGCGTTATAAGTACCTAATGGATATTTTGATATGATTAATTTGGATTTCATTATAGGTCAATTTTTTTGAATACCATAGATAAGTATATAATATGTCTTATACCTAGTCTTATAACCGTCTCAGCTCAGAATCGTTTTTCTTATACAATGATATAATATCATTGAATTCAAATGTAATACCATCCATTATACAGTGACCCACTTGTAAACTACTGTATAGCAGAGCGACACCCACTTGCCCACTTTTTTATATTTCCATATTTTACTTCTTCCAAACTCAGTTAAAATTGAATAGTGTAAAAATAAACGTTTAAACATAAATACTATTTGTACCTTTATATGTTATAATAGGTTATTTCAATCTAATATTAAAGCTTACATCTCAAAATTGATTTTGTTAAACACCAATTATGTATGATGTATATTTGAAAAATGGAGACAACACGCTCTTGTGTTGTACTCTTCTGACAATAATAAAAAAACAAACATTTTTGTATTATTGTATTTTTTTTACAGATTTATTTTGACAATATTTGCCATGGATCCAAACTATTGAGATACTTAAGCTATAAATGAACTATTGAATAAATATAACAGCAAAGAAAAACAAAAATTAAGTATGAAATTACTTTATAAAATTATTAATGTGTATGATGTATTTAATTTGATTTTTATTCATGAGTATGTATTTCTTAGAAAATGCCTTAATAGATACGATGTTGCATTGTCAATACTTGATATCGATGAGATATGGGACAAGTATTTGGCCATTTCAATCAAAATAATATTTGAATCTTATATAATAGAAATTTATAAAACCTATTTACTTAGCCAATGTATACTTAACTGTCACAAGAAAAATAGTTGTAACCTAAACATATTTAATTGGTAAGAGATTAAATATACTTTCCATTTTTATTACTATTCTTTTCACCTTTGTTTAGATAAATGAGTCAAAAAGATCAATGACCCAACAACATTTTGAATTCGGATTTTGAACCATATCAAAATGACACAAATATTGTAGAAATGAATATAAAAGATAAATTGGCCGATACAGGTGAAACAATTGCTTACGAGCTATTTAAACATAATGATGATAATATTTATCCCAGTATTCAGCTTATAATTGTTAAATATTTTTCAAATAAACCACAGATGAATGATATTTGGAAATAAATCTGTATGTACTAACAAAGTTACAGCAAACACTTGGGAATGAGTATTTGTTGTGGTTAAATAAAAACAAGTCTTTGAATGATGCTCGAAATGCATACTTGTTGTTGGTCACAAACAGCAGTTGTGAATTGTGATGCAATTCTTTGCAATACTTTTTTAACTCTAGTAACAGGACAACTGGTATACCTACTAAAAAGATCCAACAGAATCTTACATTTGCATGCGTGCAGAATATTGGTTAATTAATACTTTCTATACTTTGTACAAGTAAAGAACCGTATTTGTAAGTGTAAGACTGACTTGTCCGTAAGGGTGAGCCAATACTACATGGCCAGTGTACAGATAATTAACTATTCGGTAGAGGCAACAAACGGGTTTTGCCTGACTGTGGCCCGACGAAAACTTGCCTAAATAGAAGACATTCTCATAGACTTGAATAATATACTCTTAAGAGTAAAGACTTTATAATTTAATATAATTTGTGAACTATGATAATTACATAATAATATTAAAATATTTTTACATACAAAAATTATATAAGATACACAATTAGGTATAGTTTGAAGTGTTATTACAATTCACTCAAAATAATTTTTTTTTTAAACATTTGTATGAAATATCTCTTTAATGAATTTCATTATCTATAATTTGTATTACTTTGAAACGGGAATTTTGAGACTTCAGATGGAAATTTTTGTTTATAAATGGTTGCCATGGGTTTTTAAGCTATAATAATAATAATAATAATAATAATAAAAGTAAATATATTTGCTTAACTTATTAAATATCAATTATATTTAAGTTTGAGTCGTATAGAGTTGATACATTTAACGGGCAACAAAGTGCACGGGATCAGCTAGTATACAATAATTAAATAATAATAAAAATGGTAATAGTTATATTAACAATAGTTATATTAATAACTTACCTAAATACTCATTTGCCCCCATTGACTAGACATTTTTTTTTTCTTAATTTCTCAAATTTTAGATTCTGAGTGGGGCTATAAATGTTGATTTTACAATGTGTGTTTTTTTTAATTAAAATTTTTTTTTTTTGTGTCTGCCATCACCTTTTAGGACAGTACAAGTTCTTGCATTTTTTTTTAACAAATTTTGTCTGACAGGAAAGTGAATCTAGTTTGTACTTTGTAGGTGTCAAAAGTAAACATTTTATAGTAGTTTTCAAAAGTTAAATCTAAGATTTTTAAATGTAATACAAGATTCCTTTAAAGGTTATTTATCTATATCAAAAAAAAAATTTCAATAAGATAGTTAGATTAAATATTTTTAAGCATTTGAATTTTTACTCTATTTCTTATGTAGCAATTTTCTTATTTTGTAGTAATTCAAAAACAAATAACCGTAGACACTTTAGATTGCTATCATATGATTATTTCACAATTCCTATACTCAATTACATTTTCATAATATTTTGACTTGTTTTGAGCTGTTTAAGGACAATTATTTCAAATTTCAATTTATTTAGTTTTTTTTATCAATAAAATATCATTTGGTAGGCCAAAAACCACCAAAATTGAATATAAGACTCCTGATAAATAGCAGTTGATGGGCACAATTTTTTTTACAATTATTTGATTGTATCAAACCCTGCATCACTGGGCCTTGTCACTAAATTGACATAATTTTTTTTTCTCTTTGGATATCTGGTCTTTGTAATTTTCTGATTGGCCAGAATACAAAAATCGTCTATCGAATCGGAAAAAAACCGAAACCTAACCTATAAGAGATTTGTGTTTACAGCTAGAAGACGTAGACCAGAAACATCGTGAATACATAACGGTTTCGAATTAAATTTCGTATAATTGCTAAATATTAAGTAAGTTTAAGACATATATAAGTTATTTTTATAAAACGTATTCTGTGCTCATATCGCTACTATATTATTATATAATTCATAACAGATTTGTGTTTACAGGCAGGCAGACGACGTAGACCAGAAACATCGTGAATACATAACGGTTTCGAATTGAATTTCGTAAAATTGCTAAATATTAAGTAAGTTTAAGATATATATAAGTTATTTTTATAAAACGTATTCAGTGCTCATATCGCTATTATATTATTATATAATTCATAACAGATTTGTGTTTACAGGCAGACGACGTAGACCAGAAACATCGTGAATACATGACGGTTTCGGATCAAATTTCGTAAAATTGCTAAATATTAAGTAAGTTTTAAACATATATAAGTTATTTTCATCAAACGTATTATGTGATCATATCACTACTACATTTTTATTCGAATCCCTGGTGAAAAGTCCAGTGACAAAGTATCCACTCAGAAAAGTACTGTTTTATTTTTTGATTGTCGGGCAAAAACCTAACACATTTTTTATTTCGAACAAAAAGTCTAAAAATACTAGATATTCTATTGCATTTTTATTTATAATAATTATATTATATTATATTATATAGGTAATAGGTAGGTTACATATCATTATATATACGTCGTGTACTACGTAAATCCGACGATTTCTATTCTGACCATGCTGTTCCGTCGCAATACGATGCGACCGATACGACGAAATACAAACTGTTTTGTTTTTGGTCTCATTTGTTGGATTCATGTAGGATACGGCGAAATGGGCATTTCATATATAATTAATATTTATTTAAGACATTTTGATAATTATTTGTTAATTTTAATTTAGCATTGTGTCCCATTAGTTAAAAAAATATATAAAAATAATTATTTTGTTATATATCGTATTGGCTTATTATAAATTACTTATAGCAATTAATTGTAATACATACATTTACTCAGAACAATAAATTTAAATAGTTTCAATAAACATCAAAATCAAAGTTCTAAAGAAAAATTATAAACACTTTGGATTCTTCAAATATTATAAAACATTAATAAAAAAAATCAGGGTAAATTTGTGTCACTCTGATGTATAGTAGGTTACAAGTGGGTCACTATAATGGATGGTGTTAAATTTGAATTCAATTATGTAAAATTATTGCATACAAAAAATGATTCCGAGCAAAGACGGTTTTTCCGGCATATATTATATAATATAAAAATATTTAAAAGAAAGATTTATATATTTTTGAACTTACTCTTATATTGACTATTATTTTAAATTTGTATATGAAATAAAATTATATTATGTAAGCAGTACGTAAGTAATAAGTATAAAACTAGTACACTAGAAAAAAAGTATTGTTGTAGGAACCAAAATATTTTCCTAGTTCTAACATTAATTGTGCTACAAAATTTTCCCTTATTAAATATTTAATTCAACTAAAATTGTTGCTTTAGAGCCAAACTCATGCAAATATCACATGTGTAAAAAGAGGTTCTTGCTGATATGTTTGAAATTCTTACAGGACCATAATTTTTTTCATAGAGGAATAATGAGTAAGCTGTAAATTTTTACCAAATTTTAAATAAAGTTCTTTCATTTCTCCTACTACAGTCTCCGATAATAAATAAATATTTACTTCGAGTGATGTTGACAATGTAATATCTAAGCCTCTAATAAATAAATATCCCAAATTGGCTCACTTATTGGCACAAAATCACCAATAATTAAACCCAAAATACCTGATGAATTATAACATTTCAGGTGCCGATTGTTTAATTTTCCCTACATTTATATGCCCCATGTATCTCATGCATTGTTTGTTGTGTTCTGGTCCATAATCGAAAGCAAATTTTCTGTCATTTAATCATATTAAGGGAAGTAGTTTTAATTCTTTTAAGTTGCTTTTAAACTAAAACTGTTAATGTATTTATCACAGTCTTCCATCAAATCATGAATAACATCTATTCTAAATCATAAAAATCAAATTCAAATATAATGTGATAATAATAAAATTAATTCCATTTTTTAAATAAATATTAAATTTAATAGAATATTAATTTGTATTTTTAGACTTTTTGTCCAACTTTTCAAAAAGGATTTTTCGACGGATTAACTTATTATACATATATTACATATTGTATGTATTGTATGCTTACAGACGCTCACCAGACACATTGCGACTCGTTAGTACTCAGGCATACCTTTTGGGATATTTACACAACCAATAAAAACGTGCCAATTAAAAATGAAAACAATAAATTCTCTGTTTCTTTACATATCTTTATTAATATCATTATTTTCACGCAATGTGTCCACATTCTGTGGAAATGATGATCAAATTGATAACTTAAAAACCTCTTTAATCATCCATGAAACGAGCTTCTCAATAATGACAGGCTTGAGCGCAATACCATTTACTGCTGCAATTATATCACCTGGACATGCTATGGCGTCCACTAACTTCGCTGTTCAATTAAAGGAAGGATTTGAAGAGATGAAGGATTCTATGAATAAAGATCATGCAGATTACAAAAAATGTTTTGAAATCGTGGATAAGACAGCGACGGCAACCACTGTGATCAAGACAACTAGTGTTGGGCTATCTATTGCGGCTATGATACCAGGTGTCGGTTTGGCACTTGTGCCACCTAGAGTAGCCGCATCAATATCGGCCATGTTAATAATAAGAGACGGTTTAACACATTGGCAAGAGAACGGTTGCCAATATGCTACAACAAGAGATTGTAATTTATTAACTTTATAGTAATAATAAAAATATGAATCCATAATTATATTCTGGAAATTAATTAGTCACAACCACTCGCAAAACTTTTTAAATATATTCTTTCTTAATATTTTGTCTACAGCTATTATGTAATGGGCATCATTTAGGATATATCTAATCTTGCCTTAGCCTCACATTTTTATTATAATAAAATATTAAATACTTACCTTCCGTGGAGTTAGATATTTTGTAGGCACTGTATCAGCTTTAAGTTTTTTACTCTTACAAGGAGAATATCCTGCCTTAATTTGTATTAAGGGTTTCTCTTTCATCGCGTTTGCCGAGAAATGTTTTGAACAAACTCGTGCTATCGCACTAATTATTGTAATGTTTTTTTGTGCCTTCATTAAATAAAAATACAAAATAGTACTATGCACTGACTTACTTATCTTTCACTGTATTCTCAATTACACCACATGCATCAAAGCATTTTGCACGATAAGTTTGCGACTTTGGAACTCTGTCATAACTTACAACCTTGCAAACAATATGGAAGAGCTATTTAAAAAGCTAGGTAACATGCAGTTGGCCATTTTTATTTATAAAAACAAAATTAATTGGGAACAACAATTTGCTTAAAAAGCCAGTTAACAAACTTTATTATAGACAAAAAGGTGAAATAATATTAAATACATTTTTTCTTATGATGGTAGATGGCCGTATGGAGTAGGAAAAGGTATACATGAGTAATAAAAACACACTTCAGCATATTATATAATGTTTTTATGCATCTATTTATTCACAAAATATTCATATTTATCACATATTTATATATTAGATAATAAATAACATTGGTTTTAACTAAATACATGAACAATATTATCGAAGACCCGGGAGCTTGATTATTTATTATGTTACTAATATTATAATAATATTATACTAATAATATATTTAGTTTTAAATCATAATATTATATTATTATCATAATTAATAATAAATGTCAAATTATTCTACTCGGGAAATATTATACTCGAGTAATTAAAGATACCAAACTTTGATTTGCACTTCTGCAGCGATCATAACCCTTAGGTACGTCGTGTGTTCAATTCGCACACTGCATTTCTGCCAGGTAGTAGGTAGTAGGTACATCATAGTTGATGCTAGTGTCTAGACCTGTTGGTTAAATAATTTTTAATTTTTCCATTATTAATCAGGTAAATATTACATAATAAATTCTTGACGATTTCTGTTCAGTTGAAAATGGAAAACGAACAGCAAAGTTCCAACAGATCTAGTTTAAACCCAGACAGCATTACAATATTTTACATATATGTTATCAATATTTTCTGTGAACACGAAAATATTTTAAATTTGTATTTTAATTATGTGATTTAAGTGTTAACAATAATGAAGCAATATTGTGACAACGACTCGTGGCAGAAAATTCCATATTGTGGAATTATGTTTTGTAAGATATTTTAATAATATGTGGTACCACAGATTTCTAGGATATAGTTAAGTAATATATTTTAGAAACATGTAAATAAACATATTTTTATAATAATAATTGATTAGTGTTAACATATTTTTTCTAAATGTACTCAAATATTTAATGAGACAATTCATTATTTGATGCTTGTAGCTATATAATTGAGTTTGAGTACCTACTACAGTTACTACTATATTAAACTATATTCTATTTTATGTATATGCCTTAATCTTACAAACCATGGTACACTAATTAATTTATTAATATATTATCAGTTTATTCACCTCATAATGGAACTCAGTTCACCTTAATTTAATTTTTAGTTTTGAAGTTATTAATAAAATCCAAATATTGTTCACATTATAGTGAATTATTACGTATCTGGACACAATCCAATTTAAGTTAAGGTTTTAACATTATTTTTTTACTGATCAACAACCATTTTAATTTCTATATCCACAATCAATTCGTATACAGTAAAACTATGGTAAGACAGAACTTCTGTAAGATAAGAAAACGATAAAAAGAATAATTTCTTTGGTCGTGATTCAAATAAATAAAGAATGTGAGCCCTCTATCAAGTCAGAAACTCCGTTAAGATGGAAAAATTGGACGGGCCTAAGCGATTCTGTCTTAGCGATATTGTACTGCACTACTAATTATTACTCAATAATTTAAAATCCAAATCAATCATATTTCAAAGAGTAACTATAAAATGCCATACAAATCTTTTTATTTATTTAAAAATTTTTATTTTAAAGTTTTTTTTTTTCATGTTAAAACAGTACACTATAATGTTATTTACAATTTTTCTTTAGTTTTTTTAGTAATGCGATTAGTGGCTTGAGCCATCCACTTGCATATTCTAAGTGCTATTTCCATATCAGGAATTTTTTCAAACTTTGAACAGCTTCGAACAGCTTCTAATAACATAGATATAAATAAATATTACAATCAGAAAGTAAAAAAATATCAACTCTCACCAAATATTATTTTACACGAGTGCAAAGAAGAAAATTTGATTTTGCCTTTAAATCCAATATAGGATTAATTGAGTAACCAATCATCGAAAAATAGTTTTTGCATCATGCGTCTTATGGTTTCAGGAATAGTTTTTCCGACTAAAAGTGATAATTCTGAAACCTAAAAGATAAGCAAATAACATACAATTTTGAAATTAAGTAATATGTTAAATTGATATCTAAATGTTGATACTTACAACTTTATCTCTATAAGCAGATGATTCGAGTAACATTTCAAAATTGTTTATAGTTTCTTCGTTAGATATAGGGGGGGTTTCATTGTTTAATACAGATACAGCAGTTAAATTAAAGTTTTTTGTCACACCCAGTTCTGAGCAGATATTGTTAACATTTTCGAGCATTTTCTTAACTGATTCTGATACATATACCAAATGTTTAATATCATATTTTAAATTGGTAAATGATGTTCTAACATAATCATTGAGTCCTTGAAAAAATTAAAATTAAGTACATCAATAAATGCAGTTAACTATATAACACATTGAATTATAATTAAATCATTACAATATTTAAATTCAAACCATTTTTAAACCATTTTATTTTTCATATTTTTTTATATTATTATTAAATGTATTATTTTATTATTATCCATATTATTATGTGGTTAATTTATTGGTTGTGGACCAGTTATTTTTTGCTGTTAGTATAGTTTTAATGCTAAATTATTATAAAATGTCATACAACTTAACTTGCTAAATTTAAATCTGGTATAGAAACTAATATTTTTATATTATTCTTAAAAAAGGTTTTTGAATTATAAAAGTATATTATTTATTGTTTTATTTTAATATGAAATTTATTCCTATAAATATTTATTGCATAGATTATGATAATTTATTTAGGTAGCTTTTTTTTTAGAATTATATCATCCAATCCTAGTTATTATGTTTTGTAAGACTATGTATCACTGAAACAAAACGATAGGTACTACAAACAAAACAAAAAAATATCACATTGAATATTTACCTGAAAATTCTGGTGGTGTTTCTTTAGGTACACTTTATTTTGATACTGTATTTTTTATTTTTTTGTTAGTTTTTGATTCAATGTCTTCGGCCGAAGAAAGGTCTGAAGTGTTTTGGGCTTTTAAAGCTTTAAGCCTAGCCTTGGCGTAAGATGCTAAAAATATTTTAAAAATACAAATTAGTTAAAAAATTTACATAGGTAATATAGATACATTTTTATACAATTAATACATTACTCACCAATTGGTTTTTCAGATAGTAGTCTCACTTTATAAAAGTCAAATTGAGATTTTGAGGTTAGATTTTTTTTTCTATAAATTTATTTTTGTTTTTTATGAATTGTTTTGGCCAGGCACAATATCCGTTTTTTAGCCAAATTGTAGGTACTGCTGAGACAGAGTTGTCGCTTAAAAAATTAACTATAAGCTACATTATTTCCTATAAATTTAAGTAAAAAGATATATTTATTTAAATCAGAACAATTAGGTAAACATTTCTATTATAAAATTATTTGTTCTGTTCATTCTCATTTAAAATTCTTACTCAGTATACATTACAGCTTAAAATTAGAAAATCAAACTATTTTTCTTATCTTAAAAGACAATTAATTTAAAAATAAATCTTTATACTAACAACTAGAATAAATAGTTTTAATGAATAGATACTCTTGATCAAGAGTCTAGATCACATGTATTAATCATAATTATGGTAACAATTGAAATTAATTGATTTATTTTTTTAAAAAATTAATAAATAGTAAATATAGTATGTGTATGTATTTTATATAGACAAAAAAGTGGTGCTTTAGTGCATATAGCTAAAGGTGAAGGAACTCATGAAAATGGTGAAAATGAAGAGCGACATATTATAACAATTACAGGAAACAAAGATTCTATTTCAGTTGCCAAGAACTTAATTGAAATAAGGTACAACTATATTATCAAGTTTATTAAAAAATTCATGGGATCATAATTGAGAATCCTAGTGTTATCATTAAATCCCTCGTATTGTATTGTATGTCCTTTTTAGACCTTTTAACATGGTTGATTTTTTTTATGGTTAAACTTCAAACATTATAGTTACAAATCTCTTTCATGGGCAGAATTATTAAATTTTAAATTTTTAGTCTATCATTTTTATTTAATATATTTTATTGTGTCCAATTTATAATATTTCACTTTTTAGTTTAAATTGTTTCCAATCACTACTTATAGCCTATATCTTTAGTTCTTACACTATATTTTTGTAGATTTTATTGATAATATATCTTGTATTCCTCATTTTATTTATTTCTTAATTTTTAAAAAAATAGTATGAAATTCAATAAATAAAATCTGCTCTGCTTACACTTGTTGATATTATATTTTTGTAATTATGTAATTATTTATATAATTATTACATAATGTACTTACAGGTTTTCAAATATTAATAAGATAATAACTCGTTTTTACTAATTCATGTAGTTATGAAATAACATATTTATGTTTCAGCTTGTCTTTTTATTATTTATAAAAAAAATAAGTTGCTTCATCGGTATTATTATTTTAAGTATTAACTTCATTATTTATAAGATATTCATGTAACTTAATTTTTATAACTTAGTTAAACAGAATACATATAATGTATACATAGAAACATATATTTCAATTTTTTATTTCTAATGTGTCATCACAAGCATTTTGAAATTTTTCTTGGATGCAATTAAAAATATGGCCACTAATTTATTTATTAAAATAATTAATTAAGTTAATTTAATGCTAAAAGGTTTGTATATATTCTAGGGAGTACTCCTTCAATATGCTATCTATTATTTCATATTGTATATTCTATGTACAATCATCAATTCTAACCCTTATGTATGCGTATGCTATATTTTACTTTACAATTTTTTTGTGATAAGTTTAATATTATTAAGTAAATGTATAAAGTAGTCCACAAATGTATTTTATTTAACAATATATAGTATTATTTGTCATTAAATAAATTACGGGAAAAAAGATTTTAAGTCTTTTTAAATAATAATGTAATATAAATTAAATATACTTCCTAATATCATAGGCTGACTAACCGTTTTCGCTCAGAATCGTTTTTCTTATACAATGATATTATATCATTGAATTCAAATTTAATACCATCCATTATACAGTGACCCACTTGTAACCTACTGTACAGCAGAGCAACTTTTATATTTTATATTTAGTAATTAATGTTTCATTTTATTTAATATATCCTAAGAATTAGGTATGAATGTATTATACCTATTAATTTTACTTACCTACACACAGATTTCTATAGGTTTTGTCATCAATTTTAGTAGGTATTAGTTATTAAGTACATAGTACTATCTATATTCTATATTCTATATAAAAATATATTAATAGAATTGTAAGTAAGTTAAATAAGTAGGTAGGTACTTATATAACTATATAGATTTTTAAACTATGTCCCAATTGTTTTAAAATTAATTTCATTATAGGAGCAGCTGTTTAACAACTTTATTATTCCTAAATCTAATGGCACTCTAATTGATATCTCTCAGTGCGTACTTATACAAAGTCTTGAATACTCAGTGTCAAATGATGTAGTTAAAGAAAATGAAACTATAGTATCTCCTAACAACAGATTTTCTCTGTATACTAGTCCCTCTTCATCTCGATGTTCTTCCATAAGTTGCTAAGTCATGTGAAATTTGGTACGTACAATCCAATGGATTGGACATTTCAGGTATACTTAAAAAATACATGCTTATAGAATTAAAATCAACATACAATAATTTTTTATAGACAATAATGGACTTATTACAAAGTCCAAACGATGGCCGATTTATATTAGCTGATGCTAAGTTGAATAATGGTAGTCTCTCTGACGAAAGACAGAATACATTGACTAAATTATTAATGAATTTTATGTTTCAAGATAAGAGCAAGTATGTTTAATGTTTATATTTGTTTTTAATCTAATGTGGATTAGTGTACCTACCTAATTGGGTTGTATTTTACTTCTACCTAATTGTCACTGGGTAGTTTATTTAGTATTTAATTTTTTGAGGCAGAATAATTCTAAACAATTCCTTTTTTCATTATTCTCATAAATATTTCATACATTTGAAAATGATAACATTTTATTTGGATGTTAATTATAAGCTTTAAATTGTTATTATACGTACCGACACTAGTACACTACATAACTGCATTTTGTTTATACTTGTAATTTTCAGAGGCACTGATTTATTTTTCCGAAAAATATATAGTTTAATAGCTGAAATATTTCCTAACGAAGAACAGGTTGGTATAGGTTAATATTTTTAAAATTGAATTGTATCCTAATTTGCTATTTCCATTTATTTGTTAAATTAACACAATCATAAGGCTACCTAGAACTTAAATTTTAGCATTTTATAAGTAGTAGTTTAATGACACTCATTATACATAAAGAATCATACTTATATAATATGTGAAATATTAAATAAAAATTAAATATTAAAATATTAATAAAAAATGTATTTTTTTTTTTTTTGTGGCATCGACGACTGCCTGAGAGTTACGTCGACAGCACCGCCATCGTTCATTAATTTTTTTTTAGTTATTAATATTTAATACATACAACAATTTATTGCAATTTGGTTTCCATACACTCCAGAACTCGGAAGCCAGTGTCTGCTTTCCCTTTCCGTAGCGATTGCTAGTATATGTGTAGGTCCCTGATGGCACGAGAGTGTACAATGTTAGTACTGGCCTTGTCACATATGGATAGGCTAGACGTACCTCCCATTAACCCCTCACAATATTACTATACAGTATTTCGGAAGTCACGTACTGAGGCTCCTCTTCGCGTGCCGGCGTTGGATGGCTGTCAGGACAGATGCCTACGTAGAAGGTCCCCGTCACCTTCCCTCGGCCGTCTGCATGTTCTCTCTTCTTCCTCCTTAGTATACTCTTACATATTTATGAAGTTGAATTTGTGTTCTGATAGTAAGGAGTAATATCCAAATACTGCCATAATTTGTATACGATGTTGGATATATAAAATGTATCTACATAAATACATAATATAATACCTATTCGTATTTCGTAATAATTTCGTAGAGGTTCGAAAATATTCAATCAGTAAATATTATACATCGTACGTGACACGTGCAGACCGCGCAGCACACTAAAGTAGTATAGTACTGTGGTCTGTCGCCAACTGCCGTGGTAAACGGTCTGTTAGTACGAAAAATATCTGTATACCTAGTTAAAAATTTCGTATAGGCGTATAGCTACACATTATACAAAATAAAAATTCAAACTCGTATAGGAATATAGTGTAATAATATATAATTATATACATAGTGCCTTGGCCGTAATGCTTATTGCTTACGAACGATCTTATGGATGAACAATAATATTCGTATGACGTAGGTACAAAATATTATATATTGCACGCCTGCGTCCTGCGATACACTTTATTCGGTACCAAATCAGATTTCCGAGACATTATTCAGTATTCAGGATTTCATGATTTATAATATGTATTGCTATCAAGGCTGGGCAAGTTAACTATTTATTTTAATTCGTTAAGTTAAGTTAATATAGAAAAATGTAAGTTAAGTTTAAAGTTAAAAGTTTATTTCATTTTTTTTTTAACTTCTAAAAGTTACAAGTTAATTAGAAAAAAAAGTAACTTAACCTAGTTAAAAATAAGTTACTTTTTTAAATTCTGAGCGGAGCGATGAATGTATTGGTTTTACAATGATGTGTGTTTTTATATTTTTTTTATTTTTTTTTTGTGTCTGTCATCACGTATTAGGACAGTAAAAGTGCTTGGATTTTCTTGGATTTTCTGTACACCATACAATTTTGAAAATATTTTGACTCTTTTTGAGCTGTTTATGGCCATTTACAGCTTTCAATTTTTTTTAGTTTTTTTTTCTATAAATATCAATAAAGTTTTATCTGTTGGGCTAAAAAGTGTAAAAATTTAATACAAGGCTCCTGATATATTGTTACAATAGCAGTTGAAAAATATTAAAAATACATAGGCACAGTTTTTTTTATAAGCATTTAAAGATCAAATTTTGACAAAATTTATCAAAATCTCGAAAATTATCAATCATTGTAATTAATAAATTATAAAATGTTCAGTTTTTATAGCTAAGGATTACAAATTCAACACAAAGGTTCTCATAAATAGTTCATACTATAACCAAAAAATCTAAAAAATATATGAACACACTTATTTTTTACAGACATTTTAAATTCAAATTTGGACGAAATTACATATTAAAAAACCTAGAATAACTATTTTAGTTATTTTGTTGTGATTGAATAATATTATTCGTGGGTACTTGAAACTTCTTAAGTGTACTATTATATATCTATGATAGTTTTACGGTTTTTGTTGATGTATAACGCGTTATAAGTATCTAATGGATATTGTGATATGATTAATTTGGAATTTATTATAGGTACCTATTATAGGTCAATTTTTTGTTTAATAAAATAGATATGTATATAATATGTCTTATACATAGACTGACATACCGTCACCGCTCAGAATCGTTTTTCTTATACAATGATAGTATATCATTGAATTCAAATTTAATACCATCCATTATACAGTGATCCACTTGTAACCTACTGTACAGCAGAGCGACACCCACTTGCCCACCTTTTTTTTAAATAAAATTAACAATTATACCTACCTAACTTTTTTAAAGCTAACAAATAACATTATTATAAATCAAAAAATGTCTTACAATATTTGAATAAATATTTGTAATAAAATTAGTTACTGTAGGTAATTATATTAATTTTGAGTATTATACTTTAATTAGGTAAATGGTAAATATCACGCTACTACGGGTATTATTGACATTGACGGGTCAAGTTATCGCTGTAATTCTATGAATGAATAAAAATATAATAATAAGTAATGATATTAATAATGATTAGGTATAGGTTAGGTGATATGTCGTGTATGGGATAAGTACTGAGTAAATTGTTATATTTTTCTTTTATTATTGACACAGTTACCCCTATGACATTTCCCTCTATAATATAGTTATAAAATATTTTCTGTGAATATGCAATATGATAACTTACTACTATTATAAATTATTATTTAATAAAATATATTTAATATTTGTTTCTTTTTATATTATTAATTTTAAATATTTGGTTTGGGAAAAAATTAACTTAACGTGCCAATAAAATTAATTAACTCCTTAAGTTACTGAATAACATGGGGAAAAATGTAAATCGTTAAGTTAGAAGTTACTTCTGAAAAAAAAGTAACACGTTAATTAACTTAGTTAAAAGTAACTTAACTTTTTAACTTAACTTTAACTTATTAACTCGTTAATGCCCAGCCTTGATTGCTATAATGCTATGTTTTCAATCTAAACTTCTAAATCCCAAACTAATTTATAATAGATAGCCAAAGATAAGGTAATTAGTATTATTATGTTATGAATTTATAATATTTATAGTATATACGATTTACGGTATTCGATAATAATATCATCACTCATCAGTGTCGTTGCAAGATTTTTGTGTTAACACACGGACAGCTATGTTTTTATCAAAATTAGTAAATTTTAACGTATAATCACATTGATGGGTATATTTTTAGGTTTCAACATAAATTCTACCTACGTATTTAACGGAAAATTGAGTAAATTATATATGAATAGGTAAGTACTATATTGCATGAAATTGCTGTATATTGGATAGCGGTTTATCTGTATGCATAGCGACGTTGTGATATATTTGATGTAACTATACTGTTAATATATGACAATTAATATAATATGTTTAAGAATTTAGGTATTACATAAATTATATATCGAAAATATTTTATGTAAATCATTATTTGAAATAATCGATCGAGTCTATACCTATGTATGCATGAATGCTGCTTATGTTTAGGTATTAGGTGTTTGTAATGTCGAATATAGGTATATCGGTGTATGATTTAATGTGGGTTTGCATAATATCATACTATGTTTCACATGTCCATGTAACTGTAGAACTAAGTGATGGCTCGATAATAATTTTTACTTATTGTTATATTATATGATATATATAAATAATTCCTACTGACGAATAATAGTAAAATAATAACAATTAAAAAGATTTATTTTTTCTCTTATATACCTATCTATAATCTATGTATGTGTATATAAGCTATGATTTTAGTCTAATGTAATTTCATACAACATTTCAATGTATTTATGGTTGATTAAAAATTTAAGTATCTGTAATATTATTCAGGATAGGTTAGCCTAATAGTATTGTGTATATAAAGATACAAGAATAAGAATGTATGTATGTTCTCACCTATGTGCTCATTTTAGCACGAGACTTTATGGAAAATGACTAGTAATATGAAAATTTATAAATGTTTAATTGATAAAGATATTACGATGGTACTACAGATGTAACATTTATTATTGTGTATTTCGAGATTATGGTAATAAACCGCATAAAGTATCTATTATAATTACCTACTGAAATGAGAGATATTGTTAATAGTACTTAATTTTCCGATATTATAACTTATACAATGATATATGAGGGAGGTGATATGCCTGTGTGTATACCCATGGTAAAATAAAAATATTATACAAGTGATATGACTGTTGTAAGTATGCGCTGATAAGATATAATATGTGTCAGTCACTTGAGTGATATGTAAGTTGTTGTATGTGCATACGCGTAATGCGTATACGTTTTCTCATACTTAAGCGTAAAATAATACGTTTTGCTAGAGTCGGATGGGGTTTCGTTTGTGGTGACGGTGACTGGTAACACTTGTGTTTTTCCTATGCACATATATTATTACTCTATGATGCACATGCATGAATTGTAATATGTAAATGTCGGTAGTGATTTGTAGGTTGTTGTATCATTTAATATCATCAGGTAGTGAGTATACATATAGTTATATCCATAGGCGCCAGGTACATGGGTGCCCGGGGGCTCAAGCACCCATTAAAATTATTATGGGGTGCCGGGCACCCATTAGAATATTGAAAATGTATAGAGTGTATTTATATCCAAGTTTTGACAATTTTAGCAAACGACTATTGAAATACCATTCTAGCTGTGATAAAAATTGCAATTTTGAAAACAAAAATAAATTGTATTACCTATTTGTATTGATAATAAAATGTAAAGGCGGGTTGCCACTATACACGTTCATGTGTACGTTTATACAAATCCTTTGCCGTGATTGGTTGGTTAGGTTAAGTTACCACACGGTTAACCACGAATCACGATACCGTGTGGTTTTACATAGCTGAACATTTTTCGTGTACACGGCAAACGTGTATAATATACACTGTATATAGTGGAAACCCGCCTTGAGATAGTACTGTTTTTGTAACCACTAACCTACATCGTGGTAGATATTCAATCACAACCGAGGTATCCATCAACAATCTATCTATGGCTGATGAGACAATTATAAAAATTATTATTATTTTGGCTGTTCCGCTTCCGGTATCATCTTGTACTTCTGATTTCTGAATGATCTTTTTCAGCACTTCGAAGATTAAAAAATTTTTAAGGTCTACAATGAAACAAAATCGTTTTAATGATATTTGCTTTATTGTTTGTCCGTCGTAATGAAGATATAGACATTGATAGCTAAGAGCTAACTCATTTATAAATTCAATTATAATAATATGTAGGTACGTCAAAGCATATTTATTTTCTGAACAGTCAAATTAAATTTATTTTATTTTTTGTTTTACTTATTATTATTATTTATAAATAAGTTCCCAATTTGGTATACATTTATTTTGTTGTATAATTAATATATTTTATAATCAATGATGATCGCATATTTCAGTGTACAACATGGTAAATATTATAATTTAATATTTGTATACACCAAAAAAATCCATAAGAAAATGCAAACGTTTTTGGTGAAGTAGTAGAATCATGACACCTATAGGCGAAATTTGGAGAGCCAAAATTAAAATTTTAGGGGGTTAAATTGCAACTAGCCCCACCTGAAAAGACAATTCCATTTTTTAAATTTTACGGGGAAACTTGTCTTGACCAGTGGCTAAGCCCCCTCCCCCAAAATTATGTATTTATGCCTATGTTAGTATGATACCAACGATACCAAGGCACCCATTAAGTTTTTTGAAACCTGGCGCCTATGGTTATATCATATGCATAATATGATTCATGAAGACTAAAATGATATTACCTTTCATAAAAATACTTACAAATCAAGTGTTGTTCATAGTATTTTACTTGATTGGTATGATGGTATATTGGTAATATGATTGGTATGAAACCCTACTTTAAATAAGAAAATAATACGGAACAGCGTATACATTTGAAGTAGTTTCAAAATTCGTGAGATTTGGGTCGGAAAAGGGGTATATATATATATTTTTTTTTTAATGATTGATTTTAGTTGTCAATGTATATTTTTTAAAGTAAAAATGTTTATATTTATCCCATAATAAATAATAAGGGTTTATCGTTGCAGACTTGAATACAAATATTTACAGCTGTTTCTACATACAAATTAGGTATCTGCCTTCCTTATGCAATATTTGTATATATTATCCAGAAATTCTAAGAATTAATGTCGTACAATGTAAATGTTATATCATAGAATTATGCCTATCTGAAATATATTTCATCTATTCTGTGGTTATACGCCATACGGTGTAATATCTAATACTATGCAACTCTATAGTCAAAAGTGAATATTTTGGAAATAATAATCTCTTAATATATAATATAATGCGAGTTTAGGTAATTATAATATAGACTAGTGGTTATGGTTAAAATGAAAAGTAAGAATGCATAAGCATATTTGTGTTTAATTCAAATATAATAAAATAAATGTTGTATTCAATTTCCAGAGGGTGGTGACAAGATAGGATGATGGGAGAACGTCGAAATGATCAACAAATTGTGGTTCGATATAATATTTCTTGTAAATTGTAGAAAAATAAGACAAGTTGAAATTAAATACTGTTTGATTATTCAAATTAACGAAGAATACTAGTGCCTTAGAAAATAACCGATTGCTCGAATATTCTATGTGTTGCCGTAGTACCATAGATACTGTGTATCATAACTATTTGTAGGGGCGGAGTAGAAGGGTCCGCACGTAGCAAACTAAACTGCCGTAAAAAAGGTACTCTTTTATTTCTCATAAGTACAATTATTGAGTTATTGATAGTGACTACACCGTTTTAACTACATCGTGGCTATACCAGACTGTAATGTATTAAATTTACTATTTTGAAAATACTTTTTTCTATTGAAGAATAAGTAATAACTGTAAATAAGATGAAAGTGTTTACGCAACAGCTGCTGGATATCAGACATATATACATATATTCCTATGTATTTTAATTAAAAAATATTATATACCCAATTTATTATACCTAGTTTTAATAGTGAAGTTTTAATTTTTAATAATTCATAAGCATTTATTTTATTTCTTAAATTGCATTCAGATCCAATTATATTATAATTGTATTATAATTTAATCTTAAAAGACAAAATGTCTGCAATTTATAATTTTAGTAATTGAGGCGTTACGTGGCAAAGTCAGCAATCTCCACTTTTTTTTAAATAAATGTTTTGATCATATTCATATAATACTTTTTACTCTGCGTCGATTGGTGAAGCTGATTTTTATCACATATAATCGCCCATCGAGATAAAACGTTTTAATACTAGCTGATCGCAGCAAAGAGAGCAATCTCCAATCATAATACCATATAATACATGTTCTACGTTTCTGTGGCAAATGAGGCACTCTCCATGCGTTTCTGTGACAAAAGCGACAATCTCCGTGGGTTCTTCTTGGGTTCCGCAGCAAATTTGACAAAGTCCATTTTCCCTCCTTTATTATTTAATGTTATTGACATTTAACAAATTATATGAATACAGGGAATAACAACAAACTCCAATATCAACCAACAAAAATAAAATATCATGGAAAAATACAAGAAATAAAGGTAAAACCGTTTTTTTGACATTTACCAAACATCACTGCGTTTGGAGTTTGCTGACTTTCCCACATGACGCCTCAATTGTTCTAAGAGATTTTTTAGGAGTTAAAGGTAGACATACTCAGTACAATACTACAATCCAAAACGGCTACATTAGGTCAAAATTATTATTAATATTGTCATTGAATAATTTCAAAATATGATAACAGATAAGACAATACTAGATCCAGCAGAGGATCCAGAGGGGGGTTCTAGGGTGCAATAGCACCTCCCTTGGCATGTTGCTTCCTGGACAACAAATACTTTACACAGCATATATTTTTGAGAAGGCTGGGGACTTTACTAAACACATTTGGTACATTTTGAATATTAAGCACATTAATTTTGAGGACTAAAAAAATATGAGTTTAAATTAATAAAATTAAATATGACTAGTCTAGCTGAAAGGAGAAAAATTATTGATTTGAAGTTTCTATATAAAATAGTAAATGGTCTTATAAACTGTCCTGATTTACTCAGTTGCTTACATTTTGATGTTCCTCAATGTCAAACTAGATCCACAAAAACGTGTTACATTAGATTTCAAAGGACAAATTATGCACTTGTTTCGCCTATAAATAGATTAATAAATTAGTTATAAACGTTCAGGTTGATTTATTCAATTTTCATACTTAAGATGGATTTTGTAATATTATATTACCCATTATACTATATCTTAAGACTACTATATATTAAGACTAAATCCATTGATTTTTAGATCACCTGAAAAGTTATCTTTTTGTATTTAAGCAAGATATATAGTCGGTTATTTAAATATAATTATTTATTTTATAACAAAAAAATGTACTAACTTTGATTGTAAAATCATATCTAAATTAGAGACCAATTGATTTCAGTTTTAAAAATGATTCTATATGGCATGAATTATTTTTCATAAAAGGAACATAGAATATTAGTGTTTATTAAAAAGTTCTTGAATCTAATTTTATTTATATTTGAATCAAAATGAATTTACTATATAATGAAAAGCAAGAAATACATTTCCAAATTAAAGATTTATAATAGTTACAAAATGAAAAAAAAATATGAATTATAAATAAAATAAAATTATTACAATTAAAAATCTACTAAATGTGTGATTAATGATCAGTTATATTTATACAGAAAAACATAAAATTTTTACCATTTTTAGATCTCATTTCTTATGTCTCTTAATACCCGGATTCTTATTGACATCATTAGCATCTTGTGATGATACTAAAAATCAATTATAAAAATAATACATTATTATTATACATTCATAATATACATTATATAAAATATATTTTTAATTTTTACCATTTTTAGATCTCAATTTAGAGGACCTCTTACTATTTTTTAAAACAATTTTCATTGTACTTGACGACTTGTTGTTTTCATCAGGTGCCTCAGATATTTTAGGTCCAACGGCAAAAGAGTTTTCCTAAAACCATAAAATGTATGAAGGAAAATTGAAAATTACTCAAGTAATACTTATTATATTTCATAATATACAAAGTAAAGCTGACAAATTTAAATTTGTTTTTAAAATTGTTATTCGACTATGGAATAACTTGCTACGATAGTCAAAAATAAATAAAAACTGTTTTCATTACTTTAGATAATTTAGAAAATGCATCTCTGACAAGTTCTTTAGATTGATCATTCATGCCAATTGGTTGTTGTAAAAATGTAAAATTTTCTGTGGTTAGATCATTATCAGATAAGATCTCCAATTGTTTTTGAATTTCTCGTAATGATCTAAGTTTTTGGTTAGTCGGAGAACAATAGTATACATCACCAATTTTATATTTTGATTGACCTAATTTTCTGTATACTAATTCTCTTTTCCAACCTGAAAATTATTAAAATCAAATAGTACACAAAAATAGATCATTAATATAATTTACTTACCATGCTCAAATGGACGTTTATAAAGAGCATCCCTGATATCAACATTAATTTGTCTAGCAGTACTATGGCGTGTTCTAGTGTTAGAAGAGGTAAGGTTGAACGTCAGAGTACCAAGTTCTAAAAATGTTAAAAATAAATAACTATTTGATAAAATTAAACTTTTTAAAACCATTTATTATTCAATTAATTTTTATTGGTTAACAACTAAAAATTAGGGGGACGGAGAGGCCGAGTGGATTAAGGTGTTTGTTGCTATGTGCACTATTGTCGGTTCGATCTCCAGCCACTTAAGACATTTCACTTCTGGCAGTCACGGTGTCTGGAGAGAGAGGCAGCCAATATGTATTATATATTGGGGTCACTTACTTGAAGTAGGGGGAACTTGTAACTCCAGAGATTCTGAAGCATAGCTGCGTAAATTGTATTTCTTATGTCTCTTAATTCCCGGATTTTTATTAACATTATTAGCATCTTGTGATGATACTAAAAATCAATTATAAAAATAATACATTATTATTATACATTCATAATATACATTATATAAAATATATTTTTAATTTTTACCATTTTTAGATCTCAATCTAGAGGACCTCTTAAAATTTTTTAAAACAATTTTCATTGTACTTGACGACTTGTTGTTTTCATCAGGTGCCTCAGATATTTTAGGTCCAACAGCAAAAGAGTTTTCCTAAAACCATAAAATGTATGAAGGAAAATTGAAAATTACTCAAGTAATACTTATTATATTTCAATCAATAAATTAATAATTGAAAATTATTGATGACAAACTTATTTCCTAAACTCAAACTTAAATCTTCTGCACTGACAAAACATTTAAAAATTTAATTTAAAGATTTTAAAACATAATAAAAGTAAAATAAACATTGACATTAAGTTGTAAGGGTTTTAATTTTTAACAAAATAGTTTTGAGTTAGGTATTACTTATTATGTCTAAAAAAAAAAAATATCAAATAACCAGACATTTTTAATGTGATATCAAAATGTGTCTGAGGTTGAAAAATAAATTAAACTATTCTTCTCTTTAACTTAAACATTATCAAATATTAAAACAATTTAAGATTAAAGATCAATTTTTCTTGGATCAAAATACTTAAAGTTAACGATATTTAAGGGTTATCGAAAAAGCAGGAAGGAAATAAAAAATAATATACAAAGTAAAGCTGACAAATTTAAATTTGTTTTTAAATTGTTAATCGACTATGGAATAACTTGCTACGATAGTCAAAAATAAATAAAAACTGTTTTCATTACTTTAGATAATTTAGAAAATGCATCTCTGACAAGTTCTTTAGATTGATCATTCATGCCAATTGGTTGTTGTAAAAATGTAAAATTTTCTGTGGTTAGATCATTATCAGATAAGATGTCCAATTGTTCTTGAATTTCTCGTAATGATCTAAGTTTTTGGTTAGTCGGAGAACAATAGTATACATCACCAATTTTATATTTTGATTGACCTAATTTTCTGTATACTAATTCTCTTTTCCAACCTGAAAATTATTAAAATCAAATAGTACACAAAAATAGATCATTAATATAATTTACTTACCATGCTCAAATGGACGTTTATAAAGAGCATCCCTGATATCAACATTAATTTGTCTAGCAGTACTATGGCGTGTTCTAGTGTTAGAAGAGGTAAGGTTGTACGTCGGAGTACCAAGTTCTAAAAATGTAAAAAATAAATAACTATTTGATAAAATTAACTTTTTAAAACCATTTATTATTCAATTAATTTTTATTGGTTAACAACTAAAAATTAGGGGGACGGAGAGGCCGAGTGGATTAAGGCGTTAGTTGCTATGTGCACTATTGCCGGTTCGATCTCCAGCCACTTAAAGCATTTCACTTCTGGCAGTCACGGTGTCTGGAGAGAGAGGCAGCCAACATGTATTATATATTGGGGTCACTCACTTGAAGTAGGGGGAACTTGTAATTCCAAAGATTCTGATGAATAACTGCGTAAATTGTATCTATTTTGTCTCTTAATACCCGGATTTTTATTAACATTATTAGCTTCTTGTGATGATACTAAAAATCAATCATAAAAATAATACATTATTATTATACATTCATAATATACATTATATAAAATATATTTTTAATTTTTACCATTTTTAGATCTCAATCTAGAGGACCTCTTAAAATTTTTTAAAACAATTTTCATTGTACTTGACGACTTGTTGTTTTCATCAGGTGCCTCAGATATTTTAGGTCCAACAGCAAAAGAGTTTTCCTAAAACCATAAAATGTATGAAGGAAAATTGAAAATTACTCAAGGAATACTTATTATATTTCAATCAATAAATTAATAATTGAAAATTATTGATGACAAACTTATTTCCTAAACTCAAACTTAAATCTTCTGCACTGACAAAACATTTAAAAATTTAATTTAAAGATTTTAAAACATAATAAAAGTAAAATAAACATTGACATTAAGTTGTAAGGGTTTTAATTTTTAACAAAATAGTTTTGAGTTAGGTATTACTTATTATGTCTAAAAAAAAAAAATATCAAATAACCAGACATTTTTAATGTGATATCAAAATGTGTCTGAGGTTGAAAAATAAATTAAACTTTTCTTCTCTTTAACTTAAACATTATCAAATATTAAAACAATTTAAGATTAAAGATCAATTTTTCTTGGATCAAAATACTTAAAGTTAACGATATTTAAGGGTTATCGAAAAAGCAGGAAGGAAATAAAAAATAATATACAAAGTAAAGCTGACAAATTTAAATTTGTTTTTAAATTGTTATTCGACTATGGAATAACTTGCTACGATAGTCAAAAATAAATAAAAACTTTTTTCATTACTTTAGATAATTTAGAAAATGCATCTCTGACAAGTTCTTTAGATTGATCATTCATGCCAATTGGTTGTTGTAAAAATGTAAAATTTTCTGTGGTTAGATCATTATCAGATAAGATCTCCAATTGTTTTTGAATTTCTCGTAATGATCTAAGTTTTTGGTTAGTCGGAGAACAATAGTATACATCACCAATTTTATATTTTGATTGACCTAATTTTCTGTATACTAATTCTCTTTTCCAACCTGAAAATTATTAAAATCAAATAGTACACAAAAATAGATCATTAATATAATTTACTTACCATGCTCAAATGGACGTTTATAAATAGCATCCCTGATATCAACATTAATTTGTCTAGCAGTACTATGGCGTGTTCTAGAGTTAGAAGAGGTAAGGTTGTACGTCGGAGTACCAAGTTCTAAAAATGTAAAAAATAAATAACTATTTGATAAAATTAACTTTTTTAAAACCATTTATTATTCAATTAATTTTTATTGGTTAACAATTAAAAATTAGGGGGACGGAGGGGCCGAGCGGATTAAGGTGTTTGTTGCTATCTGCACTATTGCCGGTTCGATCTCCAGCCACTTAAGGCATTTCACTTCTGGCAGTCACGGTGTATGGAGAGAGAGGCCGCCATCTCCCATTCAGGCATGGCAGATACCAACGGGTGCCCACTTGAAAATACTGTCAAACTAAAACACAAGTGTTTAAAACCTACAGTTCCCTTCCCACAGTTAAAAACACCATCCAATGGCAATTTGCCTTCATTCAACGCCAATGACAAGTTAATAGTTAATTAATTATAATGGAATTGATGTTTTAGTCAATCAAATAAAGTTTAATTAAAACTTCTAAGAGAACATTAGTTTAATACACAAAAATTAAATGTCCGAGTGTTGTACAATGGTGAGTGTATAACAATGAACATAAGATCATTAAGACTTAACACTTAAAGCATCACAAGAAATACATTACAAAAGAAAATAAATGTTTGGTGTGTATTTATATTGAGTGCAAATGAAATGGAAGATTTTTAATTGTTTTCCATAAAAATACAGGGAGATTTTGTTGATTTTCCGATACATGTATTATATATTGGGATCACTCACTTGAAGTAGAGGGAACTTGTAATTCCAAAGATTCCAAGACATAACTGCGTAAATTGTATTTCTTATGTCTCTTAATACCCGGATTCTTATTAACATTATTAGCTTCTTGTGATGATACTAAAAATCAATCATCAAAATAATACGTTATTATTATACATTCATAATATACATTATATAAAATATAAAAACATAAACAAGCTTACAGATATTCTTAATAACTTACTTTTTGCTTTAGACTGTTTCTTTTGTGTGATGGATGGATCATCGACTTCCATAGGTTTTTTACTTAGGTCCATTTTTAGAGCTGAATGTGGATATAAACAAAAATATTGATAACATTTAAAATTGGTACATATTTAATTTTAGGTTTAATACAAAAGCTGTAAACATATCATAGACAAAAACCTTACATTTTATCTTATTTTCAATAATTATCAATATCAAATACAATAAAATGTTGTTCTGGTATATTATTGTTCTAAAAATAAATAAATAAAAATGATAACTTATTATTTTTAATTTATCATATTATACAATCTGTCTATAATATTATATGATTAATACTACAAACAATGTTGCTTGTTATTTATAAAATAAGCTTATCTAGACTAAATTTTTAGTATGTAATGAAGTGTTTTTTATACATAGAATAATACAGAAATTGGAACAATTCTAGTTTAGCGCAAACTTGAATTTTTCGATTTTTTGTTTTCGGAAACATATGTATTTTGACGAGTTTAAAACGATGCGCGATGGTGTAAATATTACTTTATATTATATTAAAAGTTACGAGTCCGTATGCATAGTTAATTTGTGTTTTCACTCCTTGACCTGTTTACATAAGTCTACCTACATGGCTTCGGTCAACAGTTAGAGTAACATAAGTCTATAGAAGTTTCCTACGCCTGCCGGCTCCGGTCGCCAAACTCGAGGTCCAGCGGACCTCTCGCTGGATAGGGGCTCGGCCCCCAAACCTCCCGGGGCTTAAATAGCAAAACCAGGGAGGAGGGGGTGGGGTGGCGAACCCGTCGGGCAGACGGATGACCTAACAAGTCAAGTTTTTTTAAGTTTTTTAAAGTTATGTTGTATAGTATATTAGTATGTATAGTGATAACACGTCTTGCGGCACTCGTCGCTGCGCTTATAGTAGTTGTTGCGCGCATGTGTATAAACTTGAAATCGCAAACTTTGGAAGGCTGTAATTTCCAAAATAATCATTAATTATATTTTACACCATCGTTTTAAACTCGTCGAAATACATAGGTTTCCGACAAAAAAATTTAAAAATTCACGTGGGCGCTAAACTAGAATTATGCCCAGAAATTAAGCACATTATATTAGGATAAGTATTAAGTAAAAGTACTAAAACAATGCATACTGTATTATGAACATTGCATGTAAATCATAACTTTTACACTTTAATAAGTGCCCTACAAAAAGTAAAATACGAATTAAACTTACCATTAAGGTACTCATTTTTCAACGCCATAGTAATGAAAAAGGCAAACGACTAAAAAAAATAATGAAAACTATAACGGATAAGTTTGTTGCACAGTTGTTAGTACCATAGAGTATAGACATAAATAATAACTAGAAAGCCAAATTCCAATAGTCTTGCGTTTTAATAAATGACACGTTACAATTTTGCGAATGTAAACATTCATATATATAACCTCAAAATATCCTATACTATAAAATGACAAGATCACCTGTCTAAAAGGGATCTAGGACAATCGGTCCCCGGACAATTGGTCCCCGCGAAAAAATGCGGCATGCGGACAATTGGTCCCCGTCATAATTTTATACACGGACAATTGGTCCCTGGCTTAAAAGTTAAACACAAAATAATTTTTTAACATAAAACATTCTCATATAATATAATTCAAATTCTGGTGACACTGAACAAAGAAAAAATAATTAAAAAGTTAAATAAAATTAATAATAAAATTAATTTTATAATTAAATATAATATTTATTTTAATACAATTTTAAACATTCTCATATATTAGGTACTGTAAATTCTTATATATACAATATATAAACAACAGGAATTTTTTGGGGAGGAGGGGGGGTCAAAAATATGTATATTGTAATCTTATTGAATTTTTGTTTCCCCCTCACATACGGCCTTGGTTAATAATAATAAAAATAAAATATTAAATAACATAAAATATTACCGGGGACCAATTGTCCGCGTATAAAATAATGACGGGGACCAATTGTCCGCATGCCGCATTTTTTCGCGGGGACCAATTGTCCGGGGACTGATTGCCCGTTTACCGTCTAAAAGCAACCCGAGGAACGGAAAACGCAGGCTAAGTGAAACCGTGGAGTAAAAAATGAAGCACCGCTCTGTTTCCCCAGCCCGCCGGCCATGTCCCGTCGATTCCTTATAGCGCGACCAATCGCGTACCTCTGCAGCGGCGGCGGTCGGTTTTAAAAAGTTTTTCGTTATCACCTCTTTACATATCATTTCGCCGATTTTTGAAATTTTCGGAAAATTAGCTGTTTTTACACGATTTCGACCCTTTTCGTCCTTTTTTATACTTAATTCGAAGCCGCAGGTGTGCGGTTTATATTCGTGCGCCGTCCGAAGCGGTCGCAATGTCGATCGAAAAATACACTCCCGACCGGACTTTTTTGCCGATTTTTTCCTTTTCTCCCACCGTTTCGTCTATTCGCACGCCGTTTGTGCCCGAATCGTGTAGTCGACGTCTTTTTAAAGCCATTTATATTGGCTTTTCCCCCGAAATCAGTTCGTTCGCCTCGCAATCGCGTTTAGAAATTACGCCGGCGACCGACCGACCGTACGCGTATATATTATACATGTATATACGTGTATAATTTAATTTTTCCCTATGATGTAATAATTATTAACGGAAAACGCTTTTCACACGCCCGTTAAATATATATACCTATGGGAGATGCGCGTATTACAAACGAATTATATGCGATTACATCGATGTACATCGAATATATCGATTTACGTCGCTCCGTAGACGCACGGCTTAACTGTTGATGTTTTGACCGTATTTCATATCTCAAACTGTGTCCAAGTAGGTTAGGCGTTATGTAGGAAATACGTAGGTCCCGGGTTCGAGTCCGTCGTGCGCTCGCCGGGCGTCGAAACCGTCATTGCCATATGGTTTACACGGCCCCCCGGAACCCGACTTTTTTTGCATTTTTTTTCACTATATTTTTCATATAAATTAAATAATAATATTATAATAATACAGGAACATATTATCGTACATTATTATTATTTAAAGTCATTGTCATATTATATCACACAATAAATAGGCACATATTATATTTGTTTTATTAGGAATTATTATAATTGCATATTTTTTTAAATTTCCATGATTGTTGTATAAATATAGTTTGTATTTTATTTCGGATTGCCTACCTAGGTGGTTAACTTTCAAGTTAATCTTGATTTTGACTTGAGATGACTGACTTGCTAGACACTCCAACACGGTTTTCGACTTTACACTTTTTACACAAGAAAAGGCGCCGGACATGCGAAGGCACATATCACTCTATGTGATATACCTACTATATATAGGTGATAGATGGATTGCTAATTTTGGTTTCGTCTTAAACGGTAATGATTGAATTGATAGACACTTTAACATGCAGTTATCGTTGATAAAAAAACGATGATTATGTGATTTGAATTTTTGATTATTTATTATATTTTGTATTATTTTATTTTATTCATCAATCATTATTAAATATAATTACACATAATTAAAACCAAAAAATAAAAAATAAAAGGAAAAAAAGGACCAAGGGAACAAAAACCATGAAAGTAAAAACCAAATTTTTATATTTTGGTTTATAATAATAATAATAATTTATATTCATATTATAAATTCGTTTTACAATAACTATAATTTCTTCCAAATTTGAACTTAAATTTAAAATCGTTGTTTTAAATTTTCAATCCTTAGCTATAAAAATTGAACAATTTATAATTTTTAACTACGTTTTAAAAATTTGTCACAATACAATAATAAGAATAATAATTTCAAATAAGTTTCAAGTTTTAAAAAAATGTTAATACAAACATACAGTCTACAGTTATAATAATAATAATTTCAAATAAGTTTCAAGTTTTAAAAAATTGTCAATACAAACATGCAGTCTACAGTTATAATAATAATAATTTCAAATAAGTTTCCTGTTTAAAAAAATTGTAAGTTTAACATCGTCATATAAATGTAAAAAAAAAAATTATAAAATTATAAATGTTAAAATAAATCATAATTAAATAATAAAATATTGTTCACAAGTATGAATCGAGTATGATCGAACGCTGATGTAGTACTTATAGTTAAAAATTTGGTGGAATTTTTCAATGACTCTCTAATTTGTGTACCCTCAATTGATGATAAAGTTGATAGATGTTGATTTGGTACTTTTTTTTTTGAAATAAATCTTGCTTGCGGTTCAATTTTTCTTTTTCTGGCCAATTCTAAGTTTGAAGTTTTTTTAAAATCTATATTTTTTCCTAACGTTGTCAATATGTTATCGCACTGTCTAATTATATATATTTGATCTTCTTCGTTCATATTTGCTCGACTATGCATACCAAGTATCATTTCTAATTTGTTTTTAATTTCTTCATTGTTTTCCATTATATTTTCATTTTGCTTCAATATTTCTTATTTTTGTAAAAACCCATTATCGACAACTAAATCACATGGTAATGGCAAAGACTGGTTTTCATTTTCTACTGTTTCTGAATCTGATGCAGTCTGTTGTTTAGCACATGCATGTATATGTTTACAAATGTTAAAATAAATAACATTATTCATGCAAGTACATTTATAAGTGTGTACACATATTTTACAGATATTACAACGTAGTAGACAATCACATGATACTGTGGTTTTTTCGACTCTATATTGAATATTTAAGTCCGTCTCGGAATTAACCAACCAATTACCATTAACTTCAACAACCATATCCGGTGTGATTTTTGTACTTTTATTGTGAGCTGCAATAATTTGTGTCAGTTTATAAGACATTTTCTGTTTTGAAATTTTAATGATTCTTTCAAAACTTTTGTCTCTTGCCAATGACATTAGGGCATTAATCGATAAATCTAAACGTTTGCAGCTTTTGCCTTCTAAATAACAATATTTTATAGATTTATGAAGTGCTTCAAGGTACATGTTAGTATTAATACCGACATGTTTTCTATTGAAATAGGCCCACTTTTCTGCTCTCTGTGAATATGTAGTCTTAAAGTACTTTCCGAAATCTGCTGTATCTTCATCATTTAGAATATCATCTAATACCTTTTGCAGCTCAATCACAAAATTATTTTCGTCTGTTTCGTATAACAAAGCTTTTAAAGTTTTGAATACAATATTTTGTTTTTCATTTGAGTGAATCTTTCTTAAATTTTTTGCCCAGTTCCTTAATACATGCCAAGTACACAATAGCTGTTTGCCTGCAAGTCCCATTACAGCATTCCATGCGTTGTAAAATGCCGGTTCATCATCAGACATAAAAATGTTTGCATTAATATTACCAGTTATATTTTTGATACACCGAAAAAGTGGCTGTATACGTTAGTATCAGATCGATTGGAAAAACAAAAGGCTACGGGATATCCATTTCCGTATTCATCTACTACAACTACAGTGTACAGTTGGAAGTTATACCCATTTAGTCTATGTGTACCATCTAAACATACTTTGTCCTTTCCAAATTTTAATAATAACTCAGATTGAAATTGAGTCATTATTTCAAGACAAAAATCATTCAAAGTGAAGCATGGAACACAATTATCATTAACTCCTTGTTGCTTATAATATAAAATTGGACTTTCATCACCTTTTTTCATCATTTCTTTTACCCAAAGATCTACACTTATTGCATCATTTTGGTGTTTTTTTGTTGAGTATGAAATATTAAAATCACGCTTGATATTGTATATATCTTTTTTTCTAGCAAATTAATTCTTTTAATACTATCCATCTCAATGTTTGATGATCGAACATCTTGCAAAATTCTGTTGACTGGAACACCCAAGGATAATTTTCCTATTAAAAATATTGAAAGGTTATATTGACATAATCTATTAATCATATATGATATATTATATAATTATGAACATAAATAACTTTATATTTGTTTAATGATTCATATAAGTTACCAGCAATCTTACTCCTATCTTCATTGAACAATCTTAGTTTTCCTATATCCTTAGTATGCCATAAGTGTGTACTATAATATTGTACATTAATTTGTTTATTGTCTATGTGTACTTTCATGTTGGAAGGGCAAACATGGCCGTTTTTACGGATCCACCACTTTTTGTACATTTGTGTCCCTGTTTAATGATTGGTTTTATTAATCACAAATTGGTTAAGTACATTTTATGTTAAATATCTTACTTTGTTTGAAGTTCTTGGTCCAAATGATCTGGGGCAAAAATAGTATACATACTCTTTATGTAAATTTTTTTTCCATTTGTTAAAATCTGTTAATTTGTTATTTAATTAAGCTATACTCTTTTAGTTATTAACTTACATTTACATAACTGAAAAATTCAGTTCCTTTATGAAATATTATTATAAAAATACATACATGTCCACAATAACATCAAAAGTAAAAGCCAATATTTTCAGCCAAATCACAAGAAATGTTAATATTTTACCTATAACATTTAAACGATATTATATGTATCTAGTACATTTACCGTATACAATTTCACAGTTAATGTGAATTACCCTTAAATGTACAAAAAAAAAATTTACCGTTATAAAAATCAAGTGACTACTTCATATATTATATTAAAAAAAACTGCACTAAAATATCTACATTATATTTCAAATTAAAGATACTGACTCTCCAATCAATTAACATACTGAATAAATAATATTTTATAATTTTGATTTTTTTTTTTAAATATCATTTTTCACAGTGTTATAATATATGTATTTTTTTTTTTTTTTTTTAATTTTTTATCCCGCGGCAACTTAGGCCATTGAGAGAGGGGGTTGGTACTGTAGGTTTTTTTTAACGGTAGGGGGGTGTTACACTTGGGTGTATTTTGGCAGAATTTTTGAATGGGGCACCCGTAGGTTTCTGCCATGCCCCGGAGTGGGGGATGGCGGCACTTGTTTTCCGGACACCGTGACTTGCCCAGAGAAAAATGCCGCCCAGTGGCCGGGAGTCGAACCCGCGACTGCCAGCGCCGCAGACGACGTGTTAGACCGCTCGGCCACCTCGTCCCCCCCCCCAATATATGTATTATACAAAATGAAATGAGGTAGGAAGCCCACAGTTTCAAATGACGAAATTTCTTCTGTTTTGAAAGATTACAAAGATAAAATTATTATAAAAAATAAAGTAATAGTGCCGTCAAGTTCTTTATGGCCTTATGGGTAACTTTGATTGAAAACAATAATTGGAATATACACCCAAAAGCTTTATGGACACAAATTCATAAATTTTCTCCAAATTTTGATGATTTTTTCAATAATAAAAAACAACATATTCAAACAACTTTTTATGATGATGATTCTGATTCAGCCACAGGTGATTTAAACAGCTCCATTGATCAAGAATCTCAGAATGATGATTCTTTAGTTTATACAGTTTTTATATCAGCAGAGCAATGGAAAATTATGCAACGCGATGATGGGATAAAAAATAAATTAAAGCCTGGAATTTGGACCAATACACTTGCTGATGCTATTTATGATCAACTAAGATTTAATTTTGGCTGGTCGTTTAAGTCTCATGAGGTTCCTATTAATGAGAATTCTGCATATTTTTTCAATTTCACTGCCGTTTGCACAGATACGAATTGTCTTACAAAAACATGTGGAGAGGTACTAAAGCATATAAATTTAGCAGATCTACTGAAATTTGGTTTAAAGATAACATTATATATATTTGGGTATAATAATGTACAGCATCTAAAAAAAAGGCGTTTTGGAGGTAATCGTAGACAAGAGATAACCGAAAAAATTTTGAATACATGCTCCAGTTCATCTTTATGTCGAAAAGAATTAGCAAACCAATTATCAGAAGATTTATTTGATGCTGAAAGTCCTTTACTTCCTTGATTAGCAACCATCCGAAAAGCTAAAAGTGAAAAACTTTGTGAAAGTCGCCATGATTCAAATGTGGTTTTATCATTGAATGCTATGCAAAACTGTGATCCTTGGCAAATGATAATAAAAAATGTTGGTATGCAACCTTTTTTTATACATTATTGGACTCCGGATCAACTAAGAGTATATAATGCATTTGTTAAGAATGAACGAGCTGCTAAGATTTCTATAGATGCTACTGGTAATGTTGTAAAGAAAATTGATCGGCCCTCCGGATTATCTAGGTACATTTTTCTTTACCTCATTGTAATCAAATTACCAAATGAATCTGAAGGTCAAATTTCAGTAGCACAAATGTTATCAGAGGCACATAATACCAATGCAATAGCTTATTGGCTCTTAGAGTGGCGAAGAAATGGCGCTCTACCACCTAAAGAAATAGTCATAGATTTTTCAATGGCTTTTATAAACGCAGTTTGTATGTCATTTGCTGGATGTGCTGAAGGATCTTCCACATATATTCAAAGGTGCATGGATGTATTGATTAAAAGTCCAGAATATAAATTGCCGTCATGTTATGTTCGTGTTGATGTCGCACATTTATTGAAATTTGTAACTACATGGAAATCATTAAATGATATACATGTACGACGACGCGTAAAAGAGTTTTACGTCAGAGCTATTGGCCAATTAGTTATGGCTACAGATTTTAAGGAATTTAAATTTCTGATAAAAAATATTTTTGTAGTAATCCTGTCAGAATATGAAGGTGTAGTAAATGGAATTGATAACCATTGTGAAAAAGCAAAACAACTTTTCTTAACACAATTTGCTAATGGTGTCGAGCAGTCTATAGTTGAAAGTGCGATGGATTATCAGCCAACTGAATGTTCATTAGAAAAAGAATATTCTGATGATCAAGAAGATGATTATCCTCTCGAAATTAAAAAGTGGATAAACAATATAATTATAGATGCAAAAAATATAGTGGAAATAGATGGATCCAGGGATAATTTGATGTTTCTTCCTGCACTTGATGCCCTTTAAAATTTTATGTTACAAGTAAGTCAATTCAAGTTAGTAACATGGTAATATAATTCAATACTTTTTACTAATATATTATAATATTTTTAAAATCTTTAAACTGTTTAACAATGTTAATTTATTTGGAATATATGTTTTAAAGTTAGTATTTTACTTCTGTAATAGGTGTTTTACAAATTATTCTTAAATACCTATTTAAAAATATTTAAATATCTATTAAAAAAAAACATTTTATTTTCAATTTCACAACCACACAAACATTTTTAAAAGCAAAATTATAAAAAATATTTTTAGTTTAATGTTTCATTTATTTTAATTTTAATTTTATTTTTACAGTACGGGACGAACCCTTTAGATATGAATATAACAACAATAAACAGCTTTATGGAACTTATCAATATTGTTTTGTTATAAAATAAATAAAAGATAATAATTGTTTATTTGACATGAATTATATTAAATTTAGTTTTCTTTTTTTCATACAAGTTAGGTACCTACTAATAAAATAATAAAATAACAGAAATTTCAATTTTATTTTATTTTGATAGCCATTATTGCTCAATTTTATTTAATATTTATAGGTTACAGTTATGGACTTCTATTATATCTAAATCATTTGAGTATGGAAATTTAACCGCATCTTCTGCTTCAGTAGAGAGTCATATCAATGAAATAAAACACTATTCGGGTATAAAATCAAATATAAGAGTCGATGACTTTATAAAATACCACACCTCATACCTAGAAGGTAAGTTGTGTTGTTTGATATAATGTAAATAGAGTGATAATTAAAATTTAATAATAGTTGTTAATTTATATGCATATATATATGTATATATATATAATATATACTATAAATGCTGTGCTCTAATGAATCAAAAATAGGTGCTAGCAATGGAAATAATGAAACATTGCACAATAATAATATATTAACTAGGATTTTATAGTTAAGCACTTTTAACTAAGTTTAATTAATGGGGCATGGAATGTACGCACTAACTTACCCTTAGGTTTCATATTTATTAAAGCATATTATAATACTATTACTATTATAGAAATGTCTGGGATAGTCAGTACAGATTTGGTAAAAGTTATTTTTATGATTTTATATGTAGGTACCTATATATTTATATACCTGTATATTTAAGGTGAACCATTTACACTTGATACATACCATAATGATCACTTGTATACTTAGTCTAAGAATGTTTCTTTTGTGTAAATGTGTAATGAATCCAGAAGATGAAAGCCCACCGAGTGAATGAATTGTGCATTCATGAACAAAGAAGTTATTTTGTATGGTGAAATAATTTGAACATTATCGCATAGTTGAATAAATAAATAATGACAAGATTTCTCACAGATGTAGTAGGTCATGATCAATGGTTAGATAGAGGCACAGAGCTTTATTACTTTGCTAGTAATCCTACATGTAAGTCAGTAAAGACTGACTGCCAGAGTATTGTTGTTGCTTTCAGGCGTGCTTATTCCATTGGCCCATCATACTTGTTTGTGCGAAATATGTTTTGATCTTATTAAAAGCTACATAGGTTTAGTTGATACAATATGTGATAGTGATATTACACATTTTGTCATATTAATTACAAATTATTTATTTATTACAATTTTTAACGACTCAAAGGCTGGGAGTACAGAGTAAATCAACATTAAAGTACAAAATTAATAATAATATAAAAGACAAAGAATACAGTTTAGAGATACAATTTTCTTATTATAAAAGGTATAGAATTGAAATACAAATCAACAGTAGACAAATTATTAATACAGCGCATAGTGCGATCAAGGGAAATTGCAAACCCAATACTGGTTAAGTTATTATTTAATATTAAAAGCTGTTGCCGTAAGTCAGGGGTCTCCAAACCTTTTTATTCAAGGGCCACAAAAAAAATCAAATGCTCTTAGCGGGCCAAAAGTTTATTAACACGTATAGTTTTTAACTTTATGATAATATAGGTACCTATATAAATAATATATTTACTTTATATTTTTGTATAGAATATTGTTTACCTCACAATATACTTAAATAAAAATAAATAGGTATACATATAATATAATATAAATACATTTTTGAAATAATTTTTTTATCTATATTTACCTATGCGTCCAATGCGGGCCACGGGCCGGTTAAAACTAACCGTAGTTTGGAGACCCCTGCCGTAAGTTAAAAGAAGATTGATTCATTTAGTATATTACAGACTACACATATAGTTGTTATAGTATAAATACGATTGGGTTAAGAGTGATAGATTAAATGTTATTATTATGATGTTCAGTTATGAAATTTTGAATCATAATAATGTGAATATAATTTAAATTTAATTTATTAATAGTTATTATTTTTTTTAAATTATATACGACTTTTAACAGGTTCAATGAAATTGGCATCGGGTCTGAAGTATTTCCAAAATCCATTAGGTATTGACGAAATTGTAGAAAACACACACAAAAATGTTAGATTGGAGGATGAAATTTCCACTTGTACAGATATTTCTTGCTTTGAAGACGATTTAAATGAATTTGAGAACTGGGAATCTGAAGATTCAAAATATTTTCTTTTTGTTTTTACATTAAACTGTGGTTTAGATATAACACCGATCTAGATCTGTTGCACAAGCACTGCCAAGTTTGAAACTGAATATAAAAATGATCCAGTATTATGTACTTTATCTTGTACAATTTTGTACAACAAAAATTAAATGTTGTACACCTCCCCTAACACGAGAAAACGTGATTTCCCCATGTCCATGCTGCGTTAACATTACCCCAGCACTGCCAATAAGCAATATTATCAAATGGAAAGATGTCAGCAACACATGTTGATGTTTCAAGTTTTAAACAAAAATATTAATTAATGATTATGTATAGGCATCATTTTTTAAGGTACAATTATAATAATAATTTGTATTTTGAAGAGGTAGCTTAACTTTTTGAACCAGCTACACTTATTTGAAATAAGCAGTTATTGCTGGCCAATTTGAAAGAAGATTAGAGGTGTTAAATTTTTGATGTTCTTGATTTGTGCTAAGAAATGAGAAAAATATGTTATACTATTTCAAAATAAAGTTTACTTTATAGTTATTACTTTATACGTTCATTTGTTTTAGAGTAACAACAAAACCAAAATCGATTTTGTGTAAAATAAATTTAGCGTAAAAATTCCCGTTTTTCTTTAATTTTTCTTTTGTTTTTCACGGTGCTTTTGAAAACTACTGGAAAAATTTTACTTTTGACCCCCCAAAGTACCAACTAGATTCACTTTCCTATCAGAAAAGATGGTGTTGAAGAAAATCCAAGCACGCGGTTACTGTCCTAAAACGTGATGACAGACACAAAAATAAAAAAATTAAGAAATAAAATAAAATAAACACCATTGCAGTAAAACCACTAGCTTCCTCGCTCCACTCAGAATCTAAAAAGGCATGGTACCTAACTAGTTAAAAAGATGGCAACAATTTGCTAACATGATGTACCTACCTACATCCATGATAACAACTGATTTAATTAAGTATAGGTACTTAGTCTAAAATCGACTATCCTCGTTGAAGTTGTTCATATTTGGAAAATTCGCCATACATAAGGTAATACTTTATAGGAAAAATTGAAATAAAAAAGAAAAATAAACACATTTCGCGGACAGGTATTGTTAATCGTTATTATAATGTCGGAAAACGCGTGTTGGTTAAATTCAATTCGACATTCGTATTAATAGTGTGTTGAGTTAATTTTTTATGAAGTTAACTGTTAAATCAACACTCCGCTATATTTATTTTAATTTCATTGAATGTGTTTTCAATACTTATAAATAAATGTTAACCGAAATAATAAAAGTATCTTATCATAACTAATATTATTATTATTTCAATATTACAATAGTTTGCTATTGAACACAATTATCTTGGATTTACCATCTCAACCAGTTATCAATAAAAACTTATCATATATATTGAAATTAAAACCTATGCTTAATGTAATGGAATCGTATAAAAAGTTGATGTAACATTTGATCGTGTCAGATAAACCTCAAGAAATGTTGAATTCAAATATTATAATAAATAATCAATTTAAATTACGTATTATATATTATTATATTATATATATTAGTATATGTATATTATTACGCATTGTATTAAATTTTTACACTTTTTGGCCGAACAGATAAAACATTATTGATATTTATAGAAAGAAAAACTAAAAAAAATTTAAAGCTGTAAATGTCCGTAAATAAATTACAACAAAATAAGGAAATCGCTACATGAGAAATCGAGTGAATATCCAATGTTGTAAAAATTTGAATTTCAAACGCTCATAAAAATTTAATTTCACTTTCCAGTAGAGATTTTTTTATTGATAAACGTAGACAAACTTATGAGTAATCTTGTATTACATTTTCAAATCTTAGATTTAAAAAGAAAAATTTTTACGAATTCTTAACTCAAAAAAAATTTGCTAATTTTCGTGATTTTTCCATATTTTGTCAATTTCTTAACTTTAAATGCTTATAAAAAAAAATTGTGACTAAGGATTTTTGATATTTTTCATCTGCCTTTGAAACAATATACTAGGAGCCTTCTATTAAATTTCAAGCTTTATTAACCAACAAATAAAATGCTATTGATATTTTTAGAAAAAAACTAAAAAAAAATGGAGAATGAAAATGTCCCTAAACAGTTTAAAATAACTCAAAATATTTGTTAAATTTTATCATGTATAGAAAATGGAAATATAAGCAACCAGTGAAATGTTCATGTATATACGTTCATTTGTTTTAGAGCAACAACAAAACCAAAATCGATTTTGTGTAAAATCAATTTAGCGTAAAAATTCCCGTTTTTCCTTAATTTTTCTTTGGTTTTTCACGGTGCTTTTGAAAACTACTGGAAAAATTTTACTTTTGACCCCCCAAAGTACCAACTAGATTCACTTTCCTATCAGAAAAGATAGTGTTAATTTTTTTGTGTGTAATACTAATAAACAATATTCATGGAGATTTAAAATATGAAAAATCTTGTGTACCTACCTATGTTTAAAATTTGGTTTTTTAAAACTCAAGTCTTAAATGCATCGCCTTATAATTTTCAACGCATACATTAAGTCGAAACAGACGCCACTCCACCGCTATATTATCCAGTACATAATATATATCCGGTAAGTTATTTACTACCTACTTAACTATTTACTACTTAATTATTTTCAACGTAATTTCGGATGTCAGCAGCAAATTATAATTTATTGTTTTATTAATATTTAACATTTAACATTTAATATTGGTATTCCATATCTCACGTCGGTAGGTATTTTATATGATTCCTGGTCTATTTTAAATAAGTTATTACCTATTAAATTAAAAAATAATAACGAATTGCCCGGATGCGAAACGATATATAATAAATTATTAGGTGTTATGCTAAGATAAATCACGTGAAATAAATATTTCTACGAAACCAATATTTTGACTTATAAATTATTTCGTTTTGAGTTATTTTTTGTTCAATGATATATTATATATTTTGTTAATCGTGATGTTTTGTTTTTTGGTATTTAGTTATTTTTGTTTATCGTTTTCCTTATAATTAGGTTTCAAATTTCAACCGTTTTTTTCAAATATAACGTCTGCAAGCCCTTAATTGTAATACCTTTTTAACTTTTTTTTTAAAATTAGATTGACCACCAATAGAAGGAATTACTGAATTAGTCTTCTGTCACCTTATCATTATTGTTTATTTATTTTAAATTTTTACTGACATGATAAATGTGGAACGCTATTGAGTTATAGAACAATAAACTATACACTTGGACGATTATTATAGTGTCCTCGGTTTTTACAATTTTATGAAGATATTATATGTTTTTTACTCGAAATAAAATAAAATAACAAAAAAACAGACTAGTATAATTTATTTTAAAATATATTGAGAAAAAAGTAGTTGAAGACAAATACAAATACTTATATAATTTTTGAAAATGAAAGCAAATACTTTTTTGTTTTTACTCAAAACTGATTGTAAAACGAGTTTTTTAATGTAAATAATTATAATCCGCCAAGACAAAATAATTTTACCGCCACCGCTGCAGTGTGTGGCGTCGTTAATTGTGATATTTTTACTTTTTTTATTAGCAGGTAAATACATATTATTTTTATTAAATATGAATTTTTAACAAATTTAGAATATTTGTTAACAGTTGCTATTCTATTTACATTGTTTATATATATTTTATCAAATAGATTTTTTATTAACATAGTCGGGGGCGACCTTCATGTACATAAATAATATGATATTATAATATTTATAGATACTGCGAAAACGCGTTTAAGTGTTTTCATAATAATACATGTGCGAATGTGCGATTCACCACCAGGGACGAACCGAAAGTGTGTCATGGGGGGGTGTTAACCCCCCCCCCCAACCACTCGGCAATATTTGATTTTCAGTCGGCAATGGGTTGTGGAGCGGTTCGCAAAAGTATAGCTAGACTGCGAAAATCGGTAGTCGGGCACAAGATAAAAACCTAATGAACGGCTCATAAAGTCATAATATAACATATACTTAAAATGATAATATACGTATACCCAGTGGCGTATGCAGGATTTTTCAATGGGGGGGGGGGCTTTAAAATTAGTAATTTTTTATTTTGTCCAGTCTAATGATTTCAGACGTTTATTTGAGGTATTTTAAAATGTTTGTAACTTCTCAACTTTTCTGGTAGAAAAAATGCTCATCATAAGCTTCGATGCCCGTCGCCCGATGTATGTTTTTGGAAGCAAATTGGATCTAGTTGGTACTTCTAGGAGGTCGAAATGGAAAATGCTCGGTGCATTTTAAAATAATTTTAGAAAAAAATGAAAATTTGTTAAAATTGTTTGGTAGCCAGCTTGGTTATACCGCCCTCACTTGGATTGTATTTGATTATAATTAGAAATTTTTTTTCTATAAATGTCAATAAAAAATTCGTATTTTCGAATAAAATCCGGTAAAAAAGCTTAACGATGTAATACGTACGTTTTTATTACAGCTAAAATATTAACATAGTCATCATGGTTATTTTTTATAAGCATTTAAAGTTAAAATTTCGTCAAAACCAGAGTTAATTTGTAGTTCAAAACTTATAAAATATTAAATGTGTATAAGGCTAGACAATTTAATACAAGGTCTTTTATACAAGTAGTTCATACTATTACCGAAAAATTACAGATAATATATGAAAATTGGTAGGCAAATACAATGTTTTTTCAAAAATGAATTCATTCTGGTAAAACATATACATATTATGAAATTTACGTCTAGCTTACCGTAGTTGACTGTTGAAACTTGATAAATATTTATTTTTTTAAGTAATATTTAGCCCGTTAGCCCCCCCCCCTGCGGACGCCATTGGATATACCTAAATTAATAATATTATGTCATGCATTATATTATCATATGATCTAATAAAATGTGGTTAAAATATTATATTGTAATTTGTAATACGTTATCAAGACGTGAGGGTACCTAAACAATTATAATATCTTATATCTACGTAATATGATTCATCACTTTTATAATATACGAAATATAGATTAATCAATATAGATATAAAAAATATAGATTTTAAAAATATTATACACATCTCGTTTCACTGGCAGGAATACGATTGAGAACGGTCATTATTGGCGATACCTTTCTTAGACCCTTTTGACTATTACGATTGAGAACGCTCAGTTTTTATTTTTCCGCCCAACGTTGCCAAACTTTGCCGTATAATAATCGGCTATGGCTATATAAATATATGTGACTCTTAGCACTGCTCACACACTATGTAGCAGGAATAAACGTCTTTAAAACTCAATACTATTCAACAGGGTACTGTTAAAAAGGCATCAAAAGCAGATGAAGAAAAAATTTCAAAAACAATACAGTCTTATATTAACTACTGTCAAAAAAAATCTTCTGAAGGATTAGTAAAATATTTAACACATATGGGAAATTTATATAGGGAAATTAAATTGTAAATTATTTTTAAATGTTTGTATTATTGGTACCTACCAATAATACAAATTTTTTTAAAAATTATGATATTTTTAAAATTTATAATTTTTAATTATTTTATTCAATGTTTTATTTCATTTTTATTTTGACTTGAATATAGTTCGGCAACGTTGCACTTAATTTCGTTCTCAATAATACTGTTTTATTGGGTCAGCGGTTATTTCATTGTTCCATTTCGAGTGATCTCAATCGTACGCTAAAAAAGGTCGAACGTTCTCAATCGTATTACAGCCGTTTCACTCAGGATCTAATATTTTTTATTAAATTGAATGACATTTTTTAATAATTGGATTAAAACCATTAGTAAATAATTAGGTACTATTATACCTACATTTTATGCAAATACAATTATTGAGATTATTTTACATTTATATAGGCTATGCTAGAAGAAGACGATTCTTATAATGTGGATAATGATTTTTGCAACAATAATAATAAGTGACGAATTATAATTATTACCTATTTCCTATGTTTGTTGACGTTATTTCATTCTGATATAAATTCAAAAAAATAATAAGTTGGGTATTTCTGTTTCAACATCAAATTTATTTATACTAAAAATTGAAACATAAGGTAATAAAGAAATTATAAATGTATAGCATGTACCTAACTAAAAATAACTTAATAGTTAACAAAAATTTTTAATTTCAAATTCTACTCAGATTACAGAATTCTTCAAAGATAACACCCCCCCCCCCCATGATTTATTTTTGAGATCGTCCCTGTTCACCACGTTATATCCACCGTTGCGCCACATAATAATTATTATATAAAATTATATCAAAGTATTAACATATAATATTAAATCAAATATAATATTATTTCACGCCACCACTGCCTATAATACCTATTGGAACACTGTGTTTCATTTATTACCTCGTTTATTGAGATAACCAGAATTTATTGTAAATAAGAAGCCAAAATATTGTGTACAAATTTACTAAACAAAATATTGTACGGGCCGGGTACGAACAACAACTGGTTGGGAGATTGTAAACTCGGCCCGGGTTTTTTTCAGATCAAAATTATTTAGATGTAAACTCGGCCCGGGTTTTTTCAGGTAAAAATGATTTAGGTGTAAAAACCATCATTTTTCTTATAATATTTTTGAGAAACATTTAGCATTACCCAGAGGACACCACGAGGAGGCGGTTCTCATTATCCTTCAAAAATTATTTTCATTTTCATATTATTATTCATAGTATGAAATTCGTTATTTAAAAGAAAAATGTAATTAAAATGTTATAATATTGATAATAAAATAATAATAAATGTAATTATATAAATGTATAAGTGTAAAAATTTGTATAAATATAATAAAAAATAACTAAGTAAAATTCGAGGTAAAATTGTAGTGTAAATAATGAGTGAAAAATTTTAGTATAATAATATATAAATCTAGTTTTTTAAGTAAAACGCCATGTATTTTACATATTCACTCACTGATATTTCTTTATTTTTATATTTTATAAGTGTTCTTTCTGAGAGTTCTTTTTTTTTTTTATATTTTGGAATTTAAATGGTACATCTAGGCTGTTGATTTTAATGTACGTTTCTGTTTGTACTTCTTTTAATTTTGAAATGACGGAATATATATTTGGGTGAGTGGAATTAAAACTTGAATTAAAATGCGCATGAAATGATTCACATGCATTTTTTGTTAAAACGTTTCAACTGATGCACTGGCCTACATTTCAGGCGGAAACATAGAATCTGACACCTGACATTTTCGGGCCGAGTTTACAATCGATTTATTTTACCATCTGAAATTTCCGGGCCGAGATTACAATCTACCTATTTATATTACCTAAAATTCTCGGGCCGAGTTTACAACAAAAAAGGTAACTTCGGGCCCAGTTTACATTTGCCCGCCCGGTTACCAAAATACTCCGTTACACCACTACTCACCAACCGACCTATGTGCTATGTGCGTATATGGTTTAGTACCCTCGACAGGAATTGGACAGGGTCGCCGAGCAAAGCCTGCGAGTACTAGTTGTGGCGGTGGGGTGTGTAGGTGTGTACTTGTGTGGGTGTGTGCTTAAAAGACTAAACGAATACATTTACAACAGAAAGGGTTTAGGTACAATATCAGCGTATAATTTCAACCAATGGCGTGCCGAACTGACAAGCAGACTTAAGGCAAACTATACAATTTGATCCCCCTTCCCACCACCAACAGTTTTTTCACTATTTTTTTTTTATTATTCAAAATATAATAAATATTATTAAGTTTTTTTTAGGTATAAGTTGCACATCTATACTAACACACCCACCCACCAACGACCTACCCGAATTTTCCCTGAGGCAATTGCCTCAATAAATTACTATTCAGCACGCCTCTGAATTTTCAACAAATAAATAATTATAACATGCAATCCGCGTAGTGGGCACACGACTCACTGTGGCGGTGATGTCGTATGGAGTACGACATTAGATCGTTTACGATTATCCGTCTATTAATACAATTAATTACGGCAAATCATATTATTGGCTTATCGGCGATCCTCAAGCGCTCGTAGGAAAAACGCAGTCAATATCGTTATAATTTATCAGACAGACATTTTTTTAAATTTTCATCCAAACAACGTTTGGACTGTATTGTCGGAAATAAAAAATAATATGTACGTGCGGAAAAAATTGATCCGAGTTAAATATGTCTCGAAAAGTATGAGATTGGGTATAAAAGTGTAAAATATTATGCCCTAGAAACGAAAAAAGACTCAAAATATGCATTTATATAATATTATACCTATATTTTGCAAAATAAAATTTCAAAACTAGCCTTGTGAAAGCACGAAACGTATTTGTTTCGTAATCTGCTATTTTTGTGACTCGGCAAAACAAATAGATATGCAAATGCTACAAGTCCTCTGCCCTAGGACATTACACGGCAGACCGTACGTAGCGATAGAGCTCGTCGAAAACAATAAATATTTGTGTGTGTCGGGCAATTGTGTCTTTTTGATTTACACCACTGTGGTACCTACCACACTGAGGTATTTTTGCAGTAAGGTCCGGACGGGTTTTACCGCCGCGGTGTTTCTAACGATTCGTATAATATAGACGTAGGTAATCGTCTAGTTATATGAATTTATTTATAAATGGGTAAATTTATAGATGGGTATCGATGCACGACTGTTATATATATATTCTTACGAATTACGATGGTTAGTTGTACAAATATGAAACGATTGCAGATGTGTCTTTAAGGGGATTGGAAGCGGCGATTTTCTGTCTTTATCTAACACACGTGGAACATAGGATTATAGACGTGTTCTATGTCCAACGTACCGATTAATCTAATGAAGCGATAAGAATTCTGAAAACAGATTTGAATTTGTCGTCAAGTCTACTTGAGATCGACTTTCCCACATTTTTGATATTGTCCCACCAAAATCATAAAAATGATATATTATAAAAAGTACTTAAAAAATTTACAAATTTCAACTTTTGGAGAAGTTTAAATCAAAAAATCAAAAATGTGGGAAAGTCGATCTCAAGTAGACTTGACGACAAATTCAAATCTGTTTTCAGAATTCTTATCGCTTCATTAGATTAATCGGTACGTTGGACATAGAACACGTCTATAATCCTATGTTCCACGTGTGTTGGATAAAGACAGAAAATCGCCGCTTCCAATCCCCTTAATTAAAACCGCATTAGAAATGAATATTTCAAATCGTATAGATTATTAATGCGTATTAAAAGATAAATTAAATAAAAATAAAATCTTACGATAGTACACGTTTTCTGATAACACTTAATGTTTTACGCAGGTATAGTTTACGGGCGCACTAACAGATATATGTTTTCAAATAGCTAAGAATTTTCTCTATGACATGCATCTGTTCTACAAACGAAAAAAATGAGTTGTTTTAAGTGGCACTCTTTCAAAATTTAAAAAATTTTGAAAATCTTTTTTTTTTAATTTTTTGTATGATGAAAAAAAATAAAAATTCTATTTTTGGTATTTAATATTAGCCAAGGGACCTTACAGTTTAATATGAAAATATTATTTATTAAAAAATATATATTCTACGACATGAAAGAATATGAAAGTAAAACTATAAGATTCGAGATTCGATATTTCGATGAAAAAGAAATTGTTTACTAAACATGTTACAGTTCTTTAGAATTTATACTTAGGAAACTGTAACTCGGGATCCCGATTAGTCGATTAATATTCAATAGTGTATACATATAAAAGTTCCGTCAAAAATAAATATTAAAATATAGACTTATGGCCGCGTAAAATGACGTTTCAGACCACTGTGCCCCGGCCCTGATTATAGTGTTTGAGGTTTATTTGGAATTTGAACGCGCCAATAGCGTAAAATAAAGACTGACAGAATTTGTAAGTGTCTGAAGTTTTCTGAAATTTTCACGGTTTTACAGCTCTACGTGCCCACCCAAACCCGGTTGTATTTTATTTCATAATCATTTATTAGGTAGTATCTTGTGTATAACAATTAATAACATTATAACTGCACCAATGCACGTAAATAATAATTATTGTGATAACAAACATTATTATCTATATCTATATATATTATATGTGTGTTACTGGAAAATATGAAAATTCGGGAATTGCCGGCATATCCTAGTCACTGTTGACACTGACTGGAAAGGTTAGTTGGATATTTCGTAGTTTTATCATCATTTCCGTATTGTATTGGGCAATGTTATAAATCCGAATCCAAACAAATATCAACATCGCGCTATACGGTGATCGATCTAATTATGGAACATAGCTGTCTATACTAATACACTATTATAATATTGTATTGTTGCGCCTTAGGGCCGATTTCACCAACACAGTTAATCACGGTTAACGCTTAATCGGCTGATAACAGATATTTAACCGGCCAAATTCGGCCGATTTAAACTCCGGTTAACTTTAACCGTGATTAACTGTGTTGGTGAAATCGGCCCTGAGACTCCTACCGTGAGGCGGTTAATCCAACGACTCGCGCTGGTTAATAAACTCGTGTTGTAGGTGTGCAACAGAATATCAAGTACAGATTTTGCTTGATGATGGAAACACGCAGTGCGTTTTATTTATTATACGATAGTAAGAACAAATCAACAAAACATGAGAAATCATATTATATTATTATAATGAATTCCTACGCGCAATATACAGACAGCAGTTGATAATAACAAGATAATAGCAATAATACAATAATAATAATTACAGGGTTATACGACCGTGATATTGATTACAGCGAGGAGTCCGTGATATCAGCGTACGCCGATCCAGCTGCGTGGTGATATCCCGATCGGTACTGGTGGCGGCGGCAATGTCAGATCAGGCCTCAGATGACGTAAAAGCCACGCAGCATCGCACCATGTTCACCGTCGCCGGCGCGATACGACGAGTTACGTAACAACAACGCACTGAGCTCACTGTCGGCGGCGCGGTACGACGAGTTACGACCTACAGTCACTCTCGTCGACGACAACGAGAGCCGTAACGTACGGCCGTGGAACCACGAACGAACCACTGACGAACGGTAATTTCAATAAGGAACGGCAAGAGACGGATCCAGAGACCAGTTGTACGAACTTTTTACACACGTACCTACCTACTCGACACCGCGTTAGCGAACGGAGACACGCGCACGCCAGTCCGTGGTATACTGAACAGGCGGTGGCGGGACGATGTACGCCACACAGCGCGGGCGACACGGATAGTGAATAATGATAATCGCCGCTGACTGATGCGCCTTGCCGTCGGGACCAAAGTTCGCGGGTTGTCGCGGCATTGTGCACGCACGCAAAACCGGTCTGAACGGCGCGCTGGTTACACACGGGGCGGATCGTCCGCGCGCGGACGCGGATTCTTTTTGAGACTGAGTCCGCGAGACGCAGAGCTGTAGCTAGGGCTTCGGCGAGACTGGCCCAGGCTCGAAATCCAGAATAAAATATACCATATAATATATATGGGTACATGGTATTATTATTTATTGGTATTCTCAATAATTTACATTTTACTAGAATATGCACAAAATAGTTTTATTACTATAAATACATTAGGTATAGTGATTAGTGACTATATACTATTTTATAGTGTAGGCATTGTATATTACAGTGAAACCTGTATATTATAACGGACAGTCACGGGACCAAAATAATTGTCCGTTATAGACAGGTGTCCGTTGTAGACAGGTTTCAATGTTTTTAATCTTTATTAATATTAATATATTATACGTACATACATATTATATGCATTATACACATACATAATAAATTTAATTTTAATTATTTATTACAATTACAATTATTATTTTTATATTACACACATACAATGACACATTATATTTGTATAAATGTATTAATTATTTCTTAAAAAATGATTATATTGATGTTTGTTTTTTGAACTTCGATTTGATCATTTCCAACTCGTGATGGATAATTAATTCGCTCACATATGAAAATCCTATGTATTTTTGTCCGTTATGAAATTGTTGTATTAAATATTAGTGTCCGTGTCCGTAATAGAAGGCGTCCGTTATAGACAGGTCGAAATACATTAGAATGCCTATCTTTTTGCCGGGACCTTTTCATTTTGTCCGTTAAGAGAGGTGTCCGTTAAGTCAGGTTTCACTGTATACAAATATTACAATTACTATTTAGAAGTGTTTAAGAATAATAACTCGTTATAATATTAGTTATTACGTAATATTAGGCCCGGGTACCCGAGTGATATTTTAAGAACTGTTAGTAGCCGATAATATTGTGTTGATGGTTGTTTATACTGCTGCTTATACAACCATCTCGGCACGCAAGTCGACTATCAACATGGTAGTTTTGAAAATCGATCATTATATATTATTAAATATTAGCTACATGTTAAAGTTAAAATTATCATTCTAAATTTATTATATTTTAAAGACTCCCGTAGTCCCGTCAATCGTCATATTTATAGGTAGGTAGATACTCCTATTTCAATATTTAGTCATTTTATATAAGTCAGTGAAAGGAAGAACTTCAACACAGTGGCGTATATAGGGGGGAGGCCCCCTAGGCCAGAGCCCATAGTGAAATTTCAGGTTGAATTAAAGCATTGCATGTATATTTTCACGGTTAAAAGTTTTTCACTATGATTAAGTTGGCCGGTTAATTAAAATCGTTTTTGAGGAATCAACAATTAATTGTCAGGACTTGCTTTGATAATTTATTGACTTTGATGTTAAATTCATAGTAAGATAACATTAAAATATATAAATGGCACTGTCAATATTTTTTAAAAAAGAATCAAAAAATTTAATTTTACATAATAATTATAAAACTAAATTGCTCAGTTTTTATTTGTACTGTTTAATATGTCATAATTATAACCACCCAGCTCCCTAAAAAATGTATAGTTATGGCTATGTTAGTCTTGCTAAGCAACTAGGGATAACTGATAAATTGGCGCATAGTGAAAATAATTTGTATATATACGCCACTGCTTCAACAACTGCAGTTCTACGGTGAATTCCTAATTATTATTACCTACTTATAATTATACAAAATTAAATTAATTTACTTAATTGTAGTTCATAATATATTAATATAAGTATTAAGTTGTAGCCTTTTTTTTTTTTTTTTTTTTTTTTTTTTTTTCCGGTTTAATCGAGAGCCGGAGAAGGAACTGTTGCTCACATTGCTTCTTCTCCGGCCCCCATCGTTTATTGCACATCAACAAATAAATACAATAACTGCGCCCTTGGACGCGCTCCCACGACCTGGCAGCCCTTCCTTAGCGGTTGCTAGTGTAGTATGCGGCTGTCAGGGAGTGTTACTCGGGGAACTAACATTTCAATATGGTTGCTTAAGGCGTTGTCTTGAGCTGGTGGTTGACTACTTCACGGCCCGGCGTTTCGGTCCGTCGGCCTGGAGTCTCGTTCAGGTCATCGCCTCCTTGGTTGTCCTCGTTCCAGCGCCTGTCGAGCTCTTTCTTCTTCCTCCTTGAGGCTCATTATGGACTCGACCATCTTGTAAAACAGACGGAGCCTTTCGCCAGCCTCGGCCAGGAGGGTGGCTCTCTCTTCAGGGTCCGCGGGGAGGGCGTCGAAGTCCGGTCCGCACAGTATATCGGGCAGGTCGGCGGCGGTCGGCTGGTGGCCGAGCCGAGATTCTAGTTCCGCGCGATGTCCGGTCCAATATTCGCACGCAAAAAGTGTGTGCTCTGCTGTGTCGGAGTTCCCAGCACAGTGGTTGCACGTGGCGCTGGGGGCCCTGCCCATCCTCGCCAGGTACTGCTGAAAGCAGCCATGGTTCGTCAGCGCTTGGGTCATGTGGTATGACGAGGGCACCGCCACCACCGTTCTCTCGATCCACCTCCTGACGTTGGGTATCACGCGGCGGGTCCACTCACCTTTACTGCTGCTTTCCCACCTTGCCTGCCAGAGCGTGAGGGTCGCCCGTCTCTCCTCGCGCTTGATGGCCGCTTTCGAGGTGCGGACTGCCCTGGAGTCCGGGGCTGCAGATAGCCGGTCTCTGATCCTCATCCTTTCTAGTGCCACTAGATCCGCCGGTGGCATGCGCGCCAGCAGCAGGGATGCCTCATCGGAGACTGTTCGGTAGGCCCGTATCACCCTCAGAGCGGCTTTCCTCTGGGGCCGAATCAGATTCGCCGTGGTCCTTGCAATTTTTGACACTTGTGTGGCCCACAACGGTGCTGCGTACAACAACTGGCTCTCGACCACCGATGAAAGGAGCCTCCGTTTCCACTGACACGGTCCCCTTGTGTTCGGCATTATCCTAGCCAGAGACACTGCCGAGCGGGAGGCCCTCTCCGCTACGGTCTTGATGTGGGGCGCGAAAGTCAGCCTCTGATCCAAAATGACACCGAGGTACCTCAGTTTCTTGGCCAGTTCGATGTGGTGCCCGCCCACCACGAGGCGAGGAGGAGCGAAGGCTCGCCTTTTGGTCAGGAGCACCGCCTCGCTCTTATGGTGCGCGAGCTCCAGGCCCCTTCTGGACATCCACTCGTCGATCGCCTCCAGGGTGGGGTTGACGACGTCCTCAAGTAGTTGGCCCGTCCTAGCCACTCCGACCACAGCCAAATCATCGGCAAATCCTATCAGGTGAACGCCATTGGGGACTTCCATCTCGAGTAGGGAGTCGTACGCGACGTTCCACAGAGTGGGACCCAGGACCGACCCCTGTGGGACGCCACACGTGACTCGTCTCGGGGTCAACTCATCGCCGGTTAGTAGCTCTCTGTCCGTGAGCCATGACCGAAGCGTTTCGACCAGGTACTCCGGGGTGTTCTTGCTCCGAAGAGCCTCATCGATCACGGGCCACCGAAGGGAGTTGAACGCATTCTTAACGTCAAGCGTTACCAGCACACACAAGTCCTTAGTGCCTGTCCCATCGGCGGCGCTCGCGGCGATGTCCAGGACCTTCTTTACGGCTGTTTCCGTGGAGACTCCCCTGCGGAAACCGTACTGGTTCGAGGCTCTCCTTCTTCCCCCGTTAGCATCGAGGTGTGATTCGAGCCTCTGCAGGAGCAGCCTCTCGAGGAGCTTCCCCGGCGTGTCCAGCATGCATATCGGCCTGTAGCTGGAAGGCGACTCGGCCGGCTTGTCTGGGCCTTTGCGGATCAGCACAAGTCGGGCCCTCTTCCAGCAGGGCGGGAAGGTGAGGGCGCGCAAGCAGTCGTTGTACACCCTTAGAGCGCTACTTGGATCCGTAGTCACGAACGCCTTCAGGATCTCGTTTGGTATGCCAGACGGTCCAGAGGCTCTCCCCAGCGAGAGTCTCTTGGCTGCCTTCGTCAGGTCGTCTCTCGTGAACCGCGGGATGGTTCTGGTGAGCTCTAGGGTGTCACGCGCGGGGTCGAACGTCTCAAACATATTGTGGACTGCCACGGAGGGGGCCTCGTCCCAGTTCGTTACGGGAGCCGCGGGGAACAGGGTGTCGGCAATCTCGGCCTCTCTGCCCCTGGAGTCCGCTCCCGGATTTCGGGTGCCGAGTTTCCTCATCACAATCTTGTACGGCCTGCCCCATGGATCGGTGTCGACCTCCCTGCACAGGTCAGACCAGCACTTCCTTTTCGCCTCTCCAATCTTGCGTCGCAGGTTTCTCCTGGCGGCGGAGTAGTCCGTTCTGGCTGCCTGGACTCCGGGTTGTCCGGCGCGCTTCAGGGCGCTCTGATATACCCTTCGGAGAGCCAGGCAGCTGCGGCGGAGATCCCCGATCTCGGTGGTCCACCAGTGAACGGGTTGTTTCCTCGGGGGGCCCGGTCTCCTCCTCGGCATCGACGCCTCACAGGCTCCGATGAGATATTCGTCCATGGCTCTCGCCGAGGCCAGGGCCGTGCCGGTTCCCATTGGGCCGGTGACTGGATCCAGGTGGGTGGAGCTGAAGTACTGACCCAGCGCTTCGGCATCCCGCTGCCTGACGGACCAGCCTCGGTGCGGTTCGTGAGGCGGTGGCTGTCGTACCGATGCGGGCTGCTCCTGGGTCGCGCTGAAGCTGACGTAAGCGTGGTCGCTGAGGGAGTCAGCCTCCAGGACCTGCCACCCAGTGACGTCCAGGCCGCGGTAGAAGGTGACGTCGATCACGGACGTGGCCGTGCCCCTCACGAAAGTCGGAGTAGAGCCCGTGTTCGCTTGGATCAGCCCGAGGCTGCTGACGAGTTCTGACAGGAGGAGGCCCCTCGGGTTGTTGACTCTGGAGCCCCACTCCGTACTCCACGCGTTGAAGTCCCCTGCCAGGATGATTTTCCCGTTGCCCCTGGCGCGAATGGCGGCATCGAGTTGCCCGAGAAAGCGATCGTATTCCTGTAGGGTTGTTCCGGGCCTCCAGTAACAGCTGAACGCGGTCAGTTCCCCAAAGGTCATCCAAGCGAAACCGTCACCCGCGCCATGTCCGTCGTGAGTGAGTGGAGTCCGTTGAGTGACCGCAATGGCTGCCAGTCCATTTGTGCTTAAGCACCACGTGCTTTCCCGTCCACGTTTATAGTTCGGCTCGCTGAGCAGCAGGACGTCCGCCTCCGAGTCGGCAGCTGTCTGGAACAGGAGCTGCTCTGCAGCCCAGTTCCTGTTGAGGTTAACTTGGAGAAAGTTAATCATCATGCTGGGTGGGGGTGGCCTTTGCGCCGGCTGCCTGTCTTCTCGCCGCGCAGGCGCCCGAACCCGGTTTGTGGCTCGTCTTGCTGAGACCGGCCATCTCGCACGCGAGACAACGGTCTTCCCCGGCCACGCAATCCTTCATGAGGTGGTCGGCCTCGCCGCACCTCCAGCAAGCGCCCGTCCTGTCTAGTGCCGTGCAGATTCTGGAATTGTGGCCGAAGGCCTGGCATCTGAAGCACCTTACCGGGGGGAGGGTCCTACTGCGGACTCGGCACATTGTCCAGCCTACCGGGACCTTGGTGATTTTGGAGGCTGCGTAGCGACTCATTTTGGCCGTCGCGATCTGTTGGCCGGCTCTGACCGACCATATGCGGACGTCACAAATCGCCTCGCGTTCGGCTGCCGCGGCTGGATCGTTCTCGCCAGGAATGGCTGCGCGGAGGGCTTCCAGCACCTCGGCTGCGGAGGACACAGCGTCCAGATCAAGGACCTCTACCTCCACCTGGACGCCAAGTTGGGACACTCTCCCAACAGAGTCTCCGAGCTTGCTCCCGAGGGCTTCAGCGATCGTCTTGGCTGCCGCTGCGGATTTCGCCCCCTTGGGCAGTTCCAGCAGCATTAAGTTGTAGCCTAGGTTTATACAAAATAATTGTTTATAAGAATGTAAATACTAAATATCTAGTAGGTATACAAGAAGTCACTATTAACATTCGTTGATTTTTATCGATCAAATTTGAATTTAAATAATGCATAAACATTAAGATAGTTTGTTCACCGTTCACCAATTTAAAAATAAAAATACATTTATTCAATTAGTTGATTCTAATATTGTCTTAAAAATTATCTTCACAGTTCACACCAAGTATCTATTTTATTTTATTTATTTTAATCCTATACGGACTATTTTTGATAATCTAAGGTTAGATGTTTATCACTATTATTATAGAGTAATTTGGACAAATAGCTTGATAGTGATGTCGATAAAAAAATATCTTTAATTCGGTTTAATGATTAAACATACATTTAATGAGTCTGAGAAATTTTATTTTCTAAAAAATATTTTAGCATATTGAAAATATAAATTTATTTCTTAAATTACATTTGAACAATTTTATTTTATTTTTTAAAATTTATATCTGGACATTAGTACGTTACCCATCCTTTTGTGATCTGTTTTACATACGAGCAACATAGCAAATATTCGTTCTTTAGTCACAATAGTGTGCTGTGAGTTTTTATATTAGAGTGTATTGACCTATTATTAAACTTTTAGTTAAGAACATTATCTGTGCTTAAACGTCTGCTTTTATTCCGTATTTTAATTTTCAAGCGGGATAAGAGCATTTTTAATTTGTGATATTTCATATCTTGCTTGGAAATTTAAATATCGAATAAAAGCAGACGCTTAAGCACAGCTAATTTTCTAAACGAAAAGTTTAATAATAGGTCCATAGTAAATATTAATAATTGACCATCACTATTCACTCTGATATAAAAACTAACAGCACATTATTGAAACTATAGTGAACGAAAATTTGCTATGTCGTAGGTTTGTAACACGGAGACAACAAACGCATGTGTAGTATACATACTAGTATAGGTACTGTTAATAAAAAAAATATATAAACCTTCTAAAGTGGAGTTTAATTAAATACTACCAAAAAGCACGAAAAGTGAAATTTTGAAATGTAAAAAATAATTTTTTTTTAATTATTTTATAAGGTTATAATAAGTTTGGCAGTGTTTACGATTTTTTTTTTTAATAATATTGTAATTTTTACTATTAAAAATAAAATAACGAATGTATAAGTATGTGAGGGTGGGAGGGCTAAACAAATTTTACCAGGCGGAAATATGAATGGCCAGGAGCTCTTATGAACATTGCTACGGCTCTGCATCCGCGTAGTATTTACACGCGAGGCGGAATAACCGCGAGCGGACGAGGTTTTCGACCGCCATCACGTCCGTGGTTTGCTCACGCACGAAGCGAATTATGAATGCTGTTTATTTATATTTTAAGATATTTCGCGACAATTATTTACCATGTGATTTGAATTTGAGCTAATTTTTAACAAAGGTAGCACACAATCAGTTGAGCTTAGAACGTGGTTGAAACACGACGTTACTAGGCTATAGTCGGAGTTAATTCCGGGATATTTCGCCTTTTGTTGTTATTTTTTGTGTTAAAAAGCAATATTTGTTCAATAATGGATACGTTAGACGATGTCGAAGCAATATGCGTCGCATATGTTCTAAATAAAAGGCACAAAAAGTAACAAAAAAATGTTAAAAGGCGTTGTTGGGTACATCCATTAAATGTAAAAAGGCCCCAAGAAGGCCAATTGTACATACATTTTATGACATTACGACCACACCCTGAAAATTTTTTGAAATATTATCGAATGAGCATTAAATCTTTTGACGAACTGGTAAGTTAATAAGTTATAATTGCTTACAATTTTTTATAAATAAATTGTTGTAAAAATTATATTTTTTATATATCCGATACCAGGTTTTACTCACTGGACAATACCTCCAAAAACAACATACATAGGTATATGCGTATCCCAATTTCTCCAGAGGAGAGGTTGACTGTCACGTTAGGTAAAGCCATTAATTATATAAGTTATACATATTTTGTTAGTAGTTATGTTTATGAATCTTTACAAACTTTTAATAATGCTTGGTACCTTTAGTTTCTATGAGAATAAAACGAATAACTTTAGATACATGAAATGTTCACTGAATGTTTATATTAGCATTTCCTATCCAACATACAATTTTGAAAATATTTTGACTCTTTTTGAGCTGTGTACGGACAATTTCATACTTGAATGTATTTGAAATGTAATTTAATACAAGGCTCCTTACATATTGTTACAATAGCAGTTGAAAAATATTAAAAATACATGGGCACAATTTTTTTTATATGCATTTAAAGTTTGAATTATAACAAAATTTATCAAATTTAAAATTGAATAATTATTTTGTAGTTAAAAATGTATAAAATGTTCAACTTTTATATCTAAGGATTGAAAATTTAAAACAAAATTCCACGTAAGTAGTTAATTCTGTTACCGAAAAATCTAAAAAATACATAAGCACAGTTTATTTTTATAGTCATTTTAAGTTAAATTTTTTAAAACGAAATTACATAATAAAAACCTAGAATAGCTATTTTAGTTATTTTGTTGTGATTGTGTAATATTATTCATGGGTACTTGAAACTTAGCATTTTCTGTGATTAAAAACCAAACAGGCACAGCTACAGAAAAATCTTTGGTAATGTTTTTAATATTATTAACAATTAAATATATTGGTTTTAAATACTTGTTATTCTTTAGAAAATACACATAAAAAAATAGTGCTTGTGGCTTGAATTGTGGGATAATAGGGCCCCCCTACATTTTTATAAAAATATGCTACAGTATTCTTTCTAATTATATCCAATTCAATAAATCATTTAAACCTTCAATTTTTTTTTTACACTTATACATCCCTCTTCTACCTTATTTCTAATCCAAGCACCTCTTAAAAATCACAAAACTGTGTTATAAAAAAAAAGAACATAATTATAATATGTAAAACAATAGTTAATTGAATTAAAGTTAATAGTTAATGTTATAATTGAGGCTATGAAAAAAAGCTATAAAAAACCTCAAAAAATATATTGAAAATGCCAAAAATTATACCTAGTATACAATGCACTTAAAATGGTCTTTAATTAATTTTTTATATTTATATTGATATTAGTATATTATATTCTATATCACGAAACACCGGAGTAACCATTAGACAAGTTCAGAGTTGAAACATATCAAACAATGATTAACCAGATTACTAATAGTCTAAATGAACGTTTCACCGACAATAATCAATATTGATAGCAGATGTTCAATACTTGATCCCTAGAAATTTTAAACAAATAGAACAAATGCCAAATACAGCTTTAAAACACTTAGCAAATAATTTTCGATTTCTCATGTAGTGATTTTCTTATTTTATTGTAATTCAAAAACGAATAACTGTAGATACTTGACATTTTCACTGAATGTTTATATTAGCATTTCCTATACACCATACAATTTTGAAAATATTTTGACTCTTTTTGAGCTGTTTATGCACATTTTCAATTTTCAATTTTTTTAGTTATTATTTTTAATTTTTTTTTTGCTATTTTTCTTAATTGTGATTATTGATTCCAACAGCCGTAAACAATATTATTATTTATCACTGATAAGCATAACATATACGTACTGTATTTTTGTAAACGATCACTCCGTCAACTTTACCCATCAAATTTAAAATTTAATAATTTTTTTGTAGTTAATAATTTATAAAAAGTTAAGCTTTAATAGATAGGCATTGAAAATTTAAAACAAGATCCCACGTAAACAGGTTATATATAAACTACTTTATTCACAATAATATCATCGAATATACTGAGTAATATCATAGGCTGACTGACCGTTTTTTTTTTTTTTTTTTTTATCCTGTAACAAATGTAATATATAATATTTAGACTTAGAATAAAACACGAGACAAAAAATGAAAACGGACCATATTATGGAGTATGGGTGGTCCATAAATACTTATATTCTACGTATAGCTTTTAGAATCCCTACATTCGTGACAACTAGTACGTATAGTCCAATCGCCGACCGAATGTAATTAAAGTTAAGAGAGCACTTATTACTATACTCGTGTTCTAAGACATAAATGTGCAGTAGTGATGCAACAGGCCTATAATATGATGATAGTCACAGAACCTTATGTTTTGAAAGACCAATGGATAGGTGAGTGTTAAAAGATGAACAATTTCAATTTAACTGTGAAAGAGACAACTAATTTAGACAGACATACCGGGTGAAGGAATGATTCAATATACATATATAAATATTGTATACGCATAAACGCACAGTGATGGCTTGGACAGTAGTGGAAAAAGATCGTGATGTTGACTGGCGTAGACGTTGTGCATGAGTCTTCTCCTGAAAGATACGGTCGTGGACCAATATGTGTATCTCCGGAATAGACACTGGCAACGAGTCGATGCTCTGTGGCCCTTATATAATGTGATTTTGGTTGATCCCTTCTTCTTGTGCATCGATTGATATTTGATTGTGTTGTCTCCACTAAACATCTGGTCGGAGAGGTGTAGAATATTATTTATGTGTTGCAGGTGCTGCGTGTATGTAAAAGGAGTGCTTATATTGTAGGTATATATGTACCTACCTAATGCGTACGTATATATGCATATCGGACTACCCACACTCCATAATATGGTCCGTTTTCATTATTTGTCTCGTGTTTTATTCTAAGTCTAAATATTATATATTACAAATTGCACACAATTCGATTTTGCACTGTGTCCCCACAGTGCTTATTATAAGTTTAATACTATATAAATGTTATTGACAGTTATTGTATAATTGTTAATGATAGTTATATAATATGAGATGTATTAAGTTTACAATATTGTTATGTTTATTATATATGGTTTTTACATATGTGACATTGTGACATATTGTCATGTTGATAGATGGTTATATAAATAATTTAATTAGTTTTACAAGATTGGTTAATTATTATTTTAATATTTTAGTTTACATAGTTGTATCGTATACCTTTTCAAGATAATTATATAATGTTAAGTATCTAGTTGATGTATAGGTGAGTAAAGTCGATACATAAAAGTAAAAAGTAGATAATGATAGATAATGATATGATGCATATTATGAGTTTATACAATTTTATGTGGCGAGATGGAATAATAACAAAGGTTAAATCTAGTTATGTTCTATGTGATGAAATAATGTATATAATGAGTTAGGGTTTTCATTCAACTATTCTTAGATTGATTCTTAATTTGAATTAAGATATACTTGTTGCGAATTAATCTATTTTGTGATTTAAATAATATTATTAATTTTAAAATCTTTTAATATTTTGACAATATTGTGCTTATTACGTGTTTTTTGTTAGTATGTATTGATAATACAGTTAAAAAAAAAAATGTTGTACAAAGTGAATAGGATTTTTCATAGGCGTGGTGTTTTAGATATTGTTGTATTTTGTATTAGATAAAAGTTAAGGATGTGTGAAATATAATGGGAAAAATATTTTATATATGGATTATTGGAAGGTGTAAGGTTTTGTTAATTTTTGATTACAAAGGTTAAGGAAATATATGGGATTTTGTGTTATTTGTTTAAATTTTAAGTCTAAATATATATTAACGTACTGATCTATAGGTACTGTCTAAGGGATGGCGAGGAGTCCTTGAATTAGGTGTGGTTTCAGTCGTTGAGCTGAAAGTGGCTGGTGTTGTTGTGGTTGTGATCCCTGTAGTTGAGCTTGGAATGGCTGATGTTGCTGTGGTTTATATGGTGGGTGTTTTTGTAGTTGAATTTGTTGTTTTTTTTTTCAGTATTTTGTTGTATTGATAGGAAAAATTAAATATATATTTCTGTTTTCTGTTTTGTATATGACATGTTTCTGATAAAGTTTGCGTCTTGTACTCTTGTTAATGTCTTACTATTGGAATATTCAGTAGTGTAAGAACTGCGGTGTGTTTTGGTGTGGTTATTGATATAGGTCTTCATTGAATTATATTTTGTCTTCGGCCATACAGGCTATTTGTTTTTTTTTTTTTTTTTAGTTAGTGGTATAATTAATGTCTTGTTGTCACCGTCTTATTGGAACATATTGATTTTTGTAGTGTCGGTTAGTATAGTATCAATTTATTGTGGTGCCTAATTTATGTTTACATCTGGATATACTTTTATCGTGTGTATAGAACGGTAGACATTTTATGATGGGACAGATTGTTTTCGATAATTTAAAGAGGGTACGTGTTAGTTAGCTATATGTGATATATGTATATGATAGTTTCCGTGGATTCCTTGGGTGTATTGACCTCTTTGAACCTTTTGGTTTTAATATTTTATAGTGAGAAGAGTATCGTACGATTTAGTGATATTTTATATGAAACTAAAATCATGGGACGGAAAAAATATTGTTATAAGTGTGCTGTGTTTTTTTACGCTGGTAACAATTGATTTGTATTGTAGGTAGTTTGAGATGTGTATAATTTTATATTTTTAGCTTTCAGGATTTTGTTGATTTTAAATGCCGATGTACTAATCTATACTTAATGATTATTATTAAGATATTTCTCTAGTGCAGTATTATTCTTGTTAGTAATTAACTTAAATTTTAATACTAATTCAATATAAATAATAAAATAAAATAAAGTTAAATAATGTTTTTAGTATTTAGGTTTAACTTGTAAGTGCAGTAGTTTTGAGAGTTTATCATAAAGTTTGGTAATCAAATTTATTTAGTCAAATTTTTTTTTTATTTAGGTGTTAATACCTATGTTTTCTTGTATTTTTCGTATACATATAAAGTGCTATAAAGTGACTTATGGCTTAAGTTAAAGAATTTAATGTAGACATGCAGTAACTAGTAATATAGTTAAGTAAAAATAGGTAAATATAATATTTCATTTGGTATTACATAAGTTATCGTAGAGGTGATATTTCTGTTATTGTTATTTTGTTAAAATATAACGTAATACATATTATACTTATATAAAATATTATTTAAAGTAATATTCCGATATGAATCATAATTAAATGTAGTTGAATATGTTATGAAAGCTTATTGTAGTGTTTAAAGTACTGGTGCTTAAATAATAAAATATATTAATTTCTAATTTGGTTAAAGTTTTTGGTAAAATAAAATAAGATATTAGTGTAAGATGTAATATTATTTAATTAGATTATTTTGATTAAGTTTTATTCAAATATCGATGTCTAATGTGTGTATCAAATTAAGAATTATCAAAAAGATTTATGATTTATTCTTATGGTTTGGTATATTATTCCTACGATTATCTGTGTTTTAAATTTATATTTTGGTTGTTTTGAATAAGGTTTAGTTGGTTTTTGACGAAGTTCTAATATTTCTGTTTTTAAATTTGCTATTTTAGTAGAGTGTATTACTCTAGACGGTCTTAGATTGTTATCATGTTGTTTCAATTTCGTATTATTAAAATTTGCTCTTGAAGTTACATAATTATATAGTTTTTTATTTTTAAATTTAGTTATTATGTTTATAATAAGATAGATATAATATAATGTAATGTAATATGTATGTACAATATATAATATATTTTGTGATTCCGCTTTATTTATTATCATATCATATAATTTTTGATTACGCGTTCTTTTTATGTATTTTATTGTGGTATAGTTTTCAGTATGCATAATTGTCTCAATAATTTGATTGGATTTGGAATTGTGATTTATCATTGATCTAGGGCTCCAGTTTGTTTCATTATTATTATATATATGTGGGACCCTAGTAGATTTGGGCTCTGAATTATATAAGTATGCTTTTTTTGTTATGTTTAACAAGTATGACGTGTAAAAATCACGATCGTTTCCTATATTCGTAAATTGGTTATCATGCCATTGTTTGATAAACAACGATAATTCTAGTGGATGTGTTATGTTTAAAATTGTTGAGATTTTTTGATTTTTGTATGTATTTAGTTTGAAATAATCACAAGACATTAAAATATTTTCGTTGAAATAGTGTATGGGTAATGCTTTGACAGATCCAAAATATTCGAATATATTTGTGTAACATGATATTATGGTGGTTACGCTATTATAATTGTTTTTTATGTTTAATGTGATAAATGGCATTGTATTGTTCATAGTGTTAATTCGATTGTATGTTGGCGGATTTATTTTCGTATTATTGGATATCTTAAATGTAATATTCTTAATTGTCTCCCATTGTAGTAATTCATTATTTACAAAATGTATTTTATATGTAACTATATTTTCGTAGTTTTTCATAGAGACTGAATTTTTAAAATTATACGAATTGTCAAAGGTGTTTGAATATGACGTGTTTGGTATATTATATGTTTCCCTTGTGGTTATATATTCTTTTTGTATATGTTCTTTATTGGTAATAGTTTTTTCACGTGGTGTTACTTCTAAATTGTTAAGAAGATATAGTTTTCTAAATTGTTGTGTTTGTTTAAATGACTCTATCTTATATTGGATATTATTGGAAATAGTATTTCCTGTTGAATAGTTGTATGTGGTATTAAATATAATGTCTTTATTGGCTTTAATTTTAATGCCTGATTTTATTTTGTATTTTTCATTGTGTTCTGCTAGTGGCTTTTTATGTATTATTCTCTTTTTAATGATATTATTTAGAGTAATTGTTTTCTTTGTATTTTCTGTATTGGCTTTATTAGCTGCCAAAAATTGGTTTTCCAAAATTATCGCATTGCTTAGATTTTTCGTTACGCAGGTGGGTGCTTGGAATATTGTATTTTCGATTTGTGGGTTTATTGTAGCCTTGCCTAAAAGTTTACATGGTTGTGGATGGATAAAATATAATAAAATAAAAAAATGATTTTAGTTAATTTGTTGTAATTTCTAATATTAATTCAACTTCCAGGCTATAATAAAATATAATAACAATATAAAATCTCCAGACTGACAAACCTACTGTACAGCAGAGCACCTTTTTTAAATTTTTTTTTGTATCTGTCATCACCTTTTAGGACAGTAAAAGTGCTTGGATTTTCTTCAACAGTATCTTTTCTGATAAGAAAGTGAATCTAGTTGGTACTTTGGGTGGTCTAACTAATTACAAGTGGGTCACTATGTAATACATGGTGATAATTTTCAATTAAATTATATAAAATCGTTGTATACAAAAAACGACTCTGATCGGAGTCAGCCCATAATATTACTAACAAGTATATTTGATGATATTATTGTGATTAAAGTAATTTATTTTACTATAGACATTTAGTACAACAGTGGGTCAAATAAATTTAAAAAATAAATTACATATTAAAATGTCGTTGTGTGTATACAATATAATAATATACCCACTCCAAAAGTGTCATATACACACGAATACATTTTTTAAAATGCAACAAAATAACTAAAATCGTTATTCTCGGGAATAAAATGTAATCTCGTCAAAATTTAAACTTAAAATGTGTGTAAAAAATATATTTTTTTGATTACAGTATGAACTATTTAAAAAAAACCTTGATTACATTTTCAATCCTCATTACTATAAAGTTAAAACATTTAATAATTTTTAATTACAATAAATTGGAAAATTGTCGAGCTTTTGATAAATGTTAATAACTTTATATACCTACTTATAAAAAAAATCGTGTTTATACCTTTATGGATCTTTAATATTTATTAACTGCTATTTTAACAACACTTAGGAACCTTGTATTACATTGCTAAGCTTTTTCATACAACGAATATATTTTTATATAAATGTGTAGAATAAAAAAAAAAAAAAAATTGAATATTTTAAATGTTTATAAATACCTTAAAACGTGTCAAAATATTGTAAAAATGTTGTCATGTATGATAAAATAATCATTTGATGAAAATTTCAAATACCTACGGTTAATGATTTTTGAATAACAAAAAATAAGAAAATCGTACCTAAGAGAATTTGGTAATTTACGGTTGAATATCTAATGTCTAACTTCAAACTTACATATTGTAATAGACTGATATATAAGGGCAAGCCAAGTGTTGACTAGTCAATACAGGCACAATAATACGCCCTTTGTGAGCAGTGTTGGGAAAAGATAACCAAAAAATCATCTGGATAAGATACCAGATAATTCATTCAAAATTTATCTAGATAAGATAATTTTTTTATCTAGATAAACATACAAATACATTTATCTAGATAAAAAAATAGATAATTTGTTTTTAAATTATATTATTAGGTAGTACCTAATTACTAATTAGGTAATATTTATTAATTAATAAATCCTTAATGTCATTTCTCAACTAAAATAATATACAATTTTAATTTTTAATACAACTTGAATAAAAATAAAATAACAAAATAAAACTGACAATATTTCAGTACACATTTCTTTTTTTAACTATAATAATATTTTAATTTCCAATCACTACTTGGTTCTCGTAAATTTTTGACTATTTCAGTATTTAAAAATATTCTTATTATGATATTATTTATCTAGGTAAAAACAAGATACTGAAGTTGAAAATCGAACTATTAATTCAACTACTTATCGTTTACACAGACACAAAAAAAAAAAAAAAATGAAAATGAAAACACACATCATTGTAAGATCAATACATTCATCGTTCCACTCAGAATCTAAAATGTTGTTCAGTAAAATAGAAAAGTTCCAAACATATTGAGTTGTACGAATGCGCGGTAAAACACCGAAAATCTGGAACTTTGTAAGGCTATAACTTAAAAACTAATGATTTTCCTCAATTAATTATTGGAACATCGTTGTTATTAACTCGTAGTAATATAATATATAGGTTTCGAAAAAATAAATTAAAAATTGGCGTTTGTGCTATGCTAGATTTATTCCCAATAAAATATTATAATAATTATATGTAAGTGCTTAGTATATATATTATATATAAATATATTATTTTCGTAAAGTGTCCATAGGGGGAGGGAGTTTTAATCCCATATACCGCCCCTTTGGCACACTCATGATCACTAGCTAGTTAAAATATGATAAATATCAAATTAATACAAAACAATAAGACAGTCGACGGTCGCAGACGTACTAAATATAGTTGTAATCTTTCCATCGGTGGTTTACGCGGTTTTCAGGTAAAAAAAAAGTATCCGCGGAATTTACATTTTATAAATCCAACCCTAAAATCGACTACCCACGTATAAATTATCTGTGGAATTTACAATCTCCCGCGAGGGTAAACTTATTATTTTTTATCCGATAAGAATCTTGAAGACTTACTGGCATTCGACGGACACCGATCGTTTTTTTTTTTTAGAAATATCCAGGATGCCCGGTGGAAAAACTACAGTAGACGCCGCTTACAAGACTCACGGATATAAGGTTCAGTCGCTTATTAGACTCAAAATCGTCTGGAACGGTCTGGACGTATCCAAATACATTAAAAAAAAATCGGTTATAACTTATAAGACTCCACACTTCGGTTATAAGACTCAAATTTCGTAAAATAAATAGTAGAAAATAAACTTTTTTGGTTATAATTTAGAAATAAATTGGTATTGAAAAATTCAATAATATTCGTGTTGATTATTTCTAGTTTCTGGTGGTACCTAATAACGTATAATAAAAATATATAATAAATGCATTTTAATATGTACATACATCCTTTATAATTTTTATAATATTTTTATATGTAATATTTACCTATTATAATTTTAGTTTTTTTTGTATCAGGATTATTAAATTTATTCAATAATAAAGTATGCACTATGTAATATGTGTTAAAGTATTAAAATCAAAGCAAAATATGTAGTAAAATGAAATTTATAAATACGTAATTAATTTTTTTTTCCATTTCGCCTATAAGATTCATTCGGTTATAAGACTCACTTTGTGCTAGTCCCAAAGTGAGTCTTATAAGCAGCGTCTACTGTATATGGTTTTTATTTCAGAGGGTGCTGTAGGTATACACTATATGCACTATACAGTATTTCTTTGTACGAATAAAGTGATTAATATTGTAGTGTAACCAAGAGAGCTGTTCTTGTTATAATCTTGTGAGTACATCGTTTTTTTTCGTCTTCAAAACTTCAAGGTTGCAAACAGAAACCTGAGACATGCAGTCGTGCACGTTATACGTGGGGTGACCGGTTTTATACTAATATAATATATAACATATATTATTAAACACAATTTGTACACTGCACAGCGGTTTTCACTAGGAAACTATTCATCTTCAACCCTGCAAGATATTTTTACCTCTCCAGGTGAGCATTCCATGATATTATTATGGAATATAAATGTTTTACCGCCCCCAAACATGCGCGGCCGGTGCACCACACCCCTTTGACAATAGTAACTTGTACGTATACAATATACCTATATGGTATATAAAGGCATTACAGCCTGGGAATTTTATTGTTATTATGTATCTTCGGGCAGGTGTGTTTTTCTTTTACACGTATATAACAGCTCTTCCAGGGTTCGGGACTTGTTCCACTAAAAACCATAAAATGCAGTAAATTATTGTAATAATAATATACTCGGCCAAAATAATCGTTTTAATTTTAAAAAAGGTGGGCAAGTGGGTGTCGCTCTGCTGTACAGTAGGTTACAAGTGCGTCACTGTATAATGGATGATATTAAATTTGAATTCAACGATATAATATCATTGTATAAGAAAAACGATTCTGAGCGGAGACGGTATGTCAGTCTAGGTATAAGACTTATTATATACTTATCTATCGTATTAAAAAAAATTTACCTACAATAGGTACCTATAATAAATTCCAAATTAATCATATCACAATATCCATTAGGTACTTATAACGCGTAATACATCAACAAAAACCGTGATACTATCATATATATATATAATAGTACACTTTAGAAGTTTCAAATGGCCACGAATAATATTATTCAATCACAATAAAGTAACTAAAATAGTTATTCTAGGTTTTTTAATATGTAATTTCGTCCAAATTTGAATTTAAAATGTCTGTAAATAATAATTGTGTTCATATATTTTTTAGATTTTTTGGTTACAGTATGAACTATTTATGAGAACCTTTGTTTTAAATTTGCAATCCTTAGCTATAAAAACTGAACATTTTATAATTTATTAATTACGATGATTAATAATTTTCGAGATTTTGAAAAATTCTGTCAAAATTCGATGTTTAAATGCTTATAAAAAAAAATTGTGCCTATGTATTTTTAATATTTTTCAACTTATATTGTAACAATATATCAGGAGCCTTGTATTAAATTTTTACACTGTTTGGCCCAACAGATAAAACTTTATTGATATTTAAAGAAAAAAAAACTAAAAAAATTGAAAAATGAAAATATCCGTAAACAGCTAAAAAAGAGTCAAAATTGTATGGTGTATAGGAAATGCTAATATAAACATTCAGTGAAATTTCCATGTATCTATAGTTATTCGATTATGAATAACAACAAAATAAGGAAATCGCTACATGAGAAATCGAGTGAACATCCAATGTTGTAAAAATTTGAATTTCAAACGCTCATAAAAATTTAATTTGACTGTCCGGTAGAGATTTTTTATTGATAAAGGTAGACAAACTTTTTCATTTGCCTTTGAAACAATATACTAGGAGCCTTCTATTACATTTTCAAGTTTTTTTAACCAACAAATAAAATTTTATTGATATTTCTAGAAAAAAAACTAAAAAAAAAATGAAAAATGAAAATGTCCCTAAACAGTTCACAATAAATCAAAATATTTTGAAAATGTCATCGTGTATAGACAATGCAAATTTAAACAACCAGTGAAAATTTCATGTATCTACCGTCATTTGTTTTAAAGTTACACCGAAAACCAAATTCAATTTTCTGTAAAATCGATTTTGCGTAAAAATGCCCGTTTTTCCTTAATTTTTCTTTTGTTTTTCACGGTGCTTTTGAAAACTACTGGAAAAATTTTACTGTTGACCCCCCCAAAGTACCAACTAGATTCACTTTCCTATCAGAAAAGCTAATGTTGAAGAAAATCCAAGAACTTTTTCTGTCCTATAACGTGATGACAGACCCAAAAAAAAATAAAAAAAATAAAATAAAAATGAAAAAAAAAACACACACATCATTGTAAAATCAATACATTCATCGTTCCACTCAGAATCTAAAACCTATCGTAATAAATATAATAAAGTAGGAAATACTTTATAATATTATGAATATTTTAAAACATAGAAAGTAGAAACAATATAACAATTGAAAACAAACAACAATTGATCACTTATGATTTAATAAATGACAGCCTAATGCATCATATATAGGTATGTATTGATTAATACGTATACCGTAGTTTTTAACAAAGGTTATTTGTTTAATAATATTTAAAAAATATGTATGAATATAATACTTCGAAATGCTTATATTCTTGCTTATATTCTTGCTTATATTAAATTCGAGGTAAGTTCCTCGTTCCTAGTAGCAAAATATTTGATCTAGTTAGTATTTTGGTGAGTCAAAATTAGACTTTTTTCAATACTTTCTAAAACAATCGAGGTTATATCTTCAATCGGTTCAGAATCTAAAAATGTTACACTAATATTTTAGCACACATATTCGAGTAAATATAATTTTCCAAAATATGAAGAAATATGCAAAGTCAAACTTTGGATCGAATGTTATAATTTTACAAAACAAATGTATATCTTACTTAAAATAATTGACTACCACCATAAAAAAACATGCAATTGCTGAAGTGATTTAATAATATATAAGTATTTTTGTGTCTCGAACGTACACTGCACATACACACTCAGTCAGTGTACTTAAAAAACGCCCGACCCCCTTAACAGTATAATGTCTACCGGAAAGTCGCATTATATTTTTATGAGGGTTTGAAGTTCAAATTTTTATGACATTGGATATTCACACGATATCTCATGGAACGATTTTCTTATTTTGTAGTAATTAAAAACGAATAACCGACAACGTACATACTTGCAATTTACACCGTATTTTATTTTATCGTTTTCTAAACATGATAAAATATTAATAATATTTTACTCGTTTTGAGTTATTTACAAACATTTGAAATTTTATTCGTAAAAAAAGTTGAACATTTCATACATTGATGCAATATCAGTTTAAAAATATTAAAAATAGATATGTATGATTTTTTTTTATTGAAATTTTAAGTTCAAATGTGGACGAAATTAGATGTTTAAATTTTAAACGAAGAATAACGATTTTAGTTGTTTTGTTATTATTTAAACATATTATTCGTGGGCACTTGAAACTTTTAAAATATTTTATTGTATTTTATACAGCACACATTGATATTTTCAAAGGCAATTTTGCCTAGTACTAAGCTAAATAAATTACTTTAATCACAATAATATCATAACATATACTTTTGAAAAGAGAACCAAAAATTAATTAATTATTGCTTAGGTATAAGATGTTTTGTACATTAATTTTAATTTGGTAACAATAAATATTATTAATTATTATATACTTAGTAATATAATATAGCTTGATAGACCGTCTTCACTCAGAATCGTACTTCGTAAACGATGATTTTACATCATTGAATTCAAATGTAACACATTCGTTAAAGACTACATACTGTTTAATGTACAGCAGATCGGCACCCACACAATCTGGCATCAAACATGTCATAAAATTATTACTATTTAAAAAATGAAAATTTAATTTAATTTTGTAAAAATAACAATCACTATATAATATGTATTTGAAACATATTATTTTATTATTTGATGAATTTTACATTGTATTTTTTCTGTCATAATATATGCATTATTGGGTTATATATATAGGTACTTTTTGTCTGTGGTGGATGTAAGGGTTATTTGTGTGCTGTGGGGGGGGGGGGCAAATTGTTCATATTCATTTTGTGAACACAATATTTAGAATATGATCTTAGGCCTTCAAATAAAGTATTAAGTACTCAATTTTTTCTAACATGAAAAATTAAAATGTTTAATTTATATTTATACTTTTAAAAAAATGTTTGGATCAATTGAAATATTATTAAAAAATGAAGACAATTTTTCACTAATTTTTAAAAACATCTAATAATATGCTTTTTATCATTTCTATGCATTTAGTCAAATCTCAATTGGGATCTTGTAGTGTTGACGTGATATTAGCATAATAGCATCTGACGATATATTTTTATTTTACACATTTTATAACGTCGCACTATTTGTTTTCTCTCTCTGACCTAAGCGCAACATAGCAAATTTTACTTTCACAATAATGATTATAATCTAAACAATTTCTAAAGTTAGAGTGAAATAAACTCTTATACAGTTTAAAGGCAAGATTATTATATCATGCATCTCATAGGAATTTTATTATTTTTAATTTTAGAGCGAGTTATGAGCGTTTTAATATTTAAAATAGTTTTTGCATCTTAAAATACTCATAACTCTCTTTAAAATAAAAATATAATAAAATGCCTGTTCGATTGCCTAGATAATAATTTTACCTTTACATTTTATAACAAGTAATTTCACCCTAAGCTTAGAAATTATTATGATTATAATTTATAATCATTATTATGAAAGTACAATTTGCTATATTGCACGTGGGACAGAGAGAGAATACAAATAGTGATGTGACAAATAGTCATCCTCTTAATATAAATTAAAGCTACAATCACTATGAATGCTTATTCCAAATTGCTATTTTGAAATTGAAGAATTATTTGATGTTACATTGGGAAATAGATAGTTAAGAATTTTAAATATTAAAAATAATTATTATTATTTTGAGTCGTTTTTATAAGTATTACTTACAGATAAGTACAATATTTAAAAAGGTGCTCTGCTGTATAGTAGTAGGTTACAAGTGGGTCACTGTATAATGGATAGTATTAAATTTGAATTCAATGATATAATATCATTGTATAAGAAAAACGATTTTGAGCGGAGACGGTATGTCAGTCTAGGTATAAGACTTATTATATACTTATCTATCGTTTTAAAAAAAATTTACCTACAATAGGTACCTATAATAAATTCCAAATTAATCATATCATAATATCCATTAGGTACTTATAATGCGTTATACATCAACAACAAACACTGTTACTATATCATAGTCCATACTCAATAGATATATAATAGTGTACTTTAGAAGTTTCAAGTACCCACGAATAATATAACACAATCACAACAAAATAACTAAAATAGTTATTCTAAGTTTTTTTTATGTAATTTTGTCCAAAGTTGAACTTAAAATTACTATAAAAATCTACTGTGCTTATGTATTTTTTAAATTTTTTTTAACAGAATTAACTACTTACGTGGAATCTTGTTTAAAATGTTCAATCCTTAGATATAAAAGTTGAACATTTTATAAATTTTTAACGACAAAATAATTATTCAATTTTAAATTTGATAAATTTTGTCAAAATTTGATCTTTAAATGCTTATAAAAAAAAACTGTGCCTATGTATTTTTAATATTTTTCAGCTGCTATTGTAACAATATATCATGAGCCTTGTAATACATTTTTACACTTTTTGGCAAAACAGATAAAACTTTATTGATATTTATAGAAAAAAAAACTAAAAAAAATTGAAAGCTGTAAATGTCCGTAAACAGCTGAAAAAGAGTCAAAATATTTTCAAAATTGTATGGTGTATAGGAAATGCTAATATGAACATTTAGTGAAATTTTCATGTATCTACAGTTATTCGTTTTTGTATTACAATAAAATAAGAAAATCACTACATGAGAAATCGAGTGAATATCCAATGTTATAAAAAATTGAATTTCAAACGCTCATAAAAATTTAATTTGACTTTCTTATAGACATTTTTTTTTTTGATAAAAGTAGATAATCTTATAATTAATCTTGTATTACATTTTAAAACTTTAGATTTAAAAAGAAAAATTTTTACGAATTTTTAACTCAAAATAATTTGTTAATTTTCGTGATTTTTCCATATTTTGTCAATTTTTGAACATTAAATGCTTATAAAAAAAAACTGTGACTAATTATTTTTAATATTTTTCAAATGCTATTGTAATAATATAGTAGGAGCCTCGTATTAAATTGTCAAGCTTAAACATTCAGTCAAAATGTCATGTACCTACGGTCATTTGTTTAAAAGTTGCACCAAAAACCGAAATCGATTTTGTGTAAAATCAATTTAGCCTAAAAATTCCCGTTTTTCCCTAATATTTCTTTTCTTTTTAACGGTGCTTTTGAAAACTACTGGAAAAATTTTACTTTTGACCCCCCAAAGTACCAACTAGATTCACTTTCCTATCAGAAAAGCTACTGTAGTAGAAAATCTAAGAACTTTTACTGTCCTATAACGTGATGACAGACCAAAAAAAAAATGAAAAAAAAAATAAAAAAAAACACACATCATTGTAAAATTAATACATTCATCGTTTCACTCAGAATCTAAAAATTAAAAGTATTTCAAATGATCAATACTTTAAATAATACAAATAATTATCAAACTATAGTTAATGAATGTAGGTATTATTTTAAAAGAATTATTAACATAGGTATGTTGTTTCAAATCGTGATATAAAAATTAAATAATATTATTGTTAATGTTTGAAAATTATTAACTGTATATACATTTTTTTTAATGATTAGTATTTCTAATCCTTATGTATAGTTATAATTAAATATTAACAATGTGAATATGTGATAATTACACTAATTAATTTTTAAAAACACATTTGATCAATGAACTTCATACGATTGTGACGTGTGAGTAATATTGTAGTCTGGGATCATTTTTCTTAGGGAATTTTTTTCCCAGAATTCGTATTTCGAAATTCACTGTCTGTACATTATAGTTCAGTGTATTTACTGCAAAATGATTTATAATATGTAATTAATAATCGTACCAATAAATACCGATATAAATCGTTTTATTGTGATGTAGTCTGCGTACCTACTCTGTAGATAAAGAAAAATTGACTGCTCTATGCTTATGTGGGTGGATTAAATACACTTTGTAGGGGATAGCCCCCACGGTACCTCCAAGTTTAATATAAAATGTGTAGTACGAAAAAAATTAAATTTTAGCTTCTGGTACCTACTACCTACCTATAGCATTTACCCTACAGTCGATATAAGAGAATAAAATATGTACCATCACAAATTGTTATGATGACTACCTATTATAATCTGTAGTTTTTCAGTATTCCGCCAATGCTGGCATAAGTTTTTTAGGTACGGGCTCACCTGCAGCTTACAGTTCATTCCAAGCCAGTAATGTACCAGTACTGAGCCAACTACAGCAAATATTGGATGGCCTAAGGCCTTTACTGAAAATTAATATACAGGGAAAGTATATTCCGTGCAAGCTCGGCACAAGTACGAGAGACTCTGGCTAACGCATATTCTAAATTAATTTGGTAGTAAGTCAGTATTGAGTCAACACAGGCTGCCAGTAATAGTTTTCCAGCATTAGTGTAGTACTGGATAACAATATGTCAATACAGTACTTTCCGGTAAACTTAATTTTTTTATTAAATATAGGAAAATTTGAAGGAATTTTTGAAAATTTCAAATCTTAGATAGTTAGATCTATCTAAGTCCTACATAGTACAATTTTTATAAATTTCCAACTAGAAATATTTTTCCAATTTTAGAGGGATATATTCGATTTTAATTGATTTCCGAGCGAGTGACCACTATAATACCTACCTACAGGTGCGTATGAAAATATTATATATTTCAATTAGCAAAAACTGTACAACTAAGTCTGACCTCTAAATTCTGACTTCACCATCGTATTTTCATGCTTAACTACATAGGTACACAAGTACATTAAAACAAGATAGTCATACATCATAATTTATACTAGTTTATTACAGTGTGCAAATAAATAATATTTTGATTAAGTCAATAATATGTGTTTATTTTTTTTAATATCTTAGTTTAATTTGTTGTAGAAATAAGATGACTCGATGATTGTGCAAATTGTAATTTCGCCATCACTGTTAACTCGTTAAAATACGTAAAGAAAAGAAAAAAAAAATTCAAAATTCTCTATAAGCGTAGCAGTAAAGTACAGCGTTGTGCGTATGCGTATAAATACTTAGAATCGCAAACTTCAGATTGATATAAATTCCAAAATAATGATTTCCGCAAAATATGTATTTTGCACCGTTGTTCTTCACTCGTTGAAATACATAAATGTATTTCAAAAAAAAAAATGCTGGGTATATGGTAAGTTAAAAGTGAATTTATTCAAAATATGAAATTTATTTTGTTTGTAACATAATGTTATAATGTAGGTACTTACATAGTTTTGTTTATAAAAGAAACTCTAATTTTCTTTTATATAAATGTTTTAAAGGCTCTTTGGGAAATCTATCCACCCTCACCCACCCTTAATTTCGCCCCTGCCACAGATAAACGGTCGGTGTAAGTATGTAAAATTACTGTTCGATTTGTGTAGAAATATATACTATGTACAAATAGCCTGCAGTGGCGTGTCCCCCGTGCCTGACCTGTGTTTATTTTTCGTATTACGAAATGATACGCGAAATTAAATCATTTTGGAACAAAGATGATTTATTTATTACACACTTATATCAAGCGTTTATACATTATACGCAGTGGCGGCCTGGGTTCATTTTTTTTGGTCGGCTGGAATTTAAAAAGGCCCTGACCAATAAGACTAATAGAAAATGTGCAAATGCAAATGGCTATGGGCCTTTTTACAGTTTTACATTTTTAAAGATACCTAATCATTTTGAAGTTCTACTACCCCCACCTCTTCCAAAAAAATGAATATGTAACTATTTTTGTAAGTACCTTATTTATGTTTCAATTAACTTTACCCCTTTGGTATTATAAAAACAAATAACAAAATATCTATAATGTTACCTATTCAACATTGCTGTTGATGCATATACTATAATATTAATAGGTATTTGTATCATTTTCATTAACTACCACTAGGTATAGCTCTTGCCTGTTGCATGAAGTCTACTAGTCTACATACCGAATACTTCATATTATAATAAATGAGGACCTGGTTAATATTATTCATATTAATTGTGTGTGCTAAACAACTTTTTAGTGTCTACCACCGCATTATTATATAATATTTAATATTCAAATAAATAATACAGAATATTCAATGTTTTAATAAATTTTAATAAATATTAATTAATAAATGATCAAATAAGTCTGTAAGTAATTGTAAGTAAATGTTTAATATCATTATCAACTAGTTAAAATAAAATGAAAAAAAAAATGGACTATAAATAATAAATAAAATTAGTTAACAAACTTAGTTATTTATGAACATTTAAAATAATATAATCCCCTACGGGTAATGGCTGTAAGGGCCCATTTAGCCGAGGGCCCAGTCGGCGATCGCCGACTCGCCGACCTGGCCAGGCCGCCACTGATTATACGTGTTCACAATAATTATTTCTTTCGAGGTGAATAATTATTGTGGCCACAGTTCCTACTGCTTATCGGGTGATGTAAAAATAGTAAATAATAGACAATATTCCCGAAATGATTGTTATTAATATTATACGTTCGTCACTGGCTGTTCTCCGCCGACAATCGTCAAGAATTTGACTATGTTGATATGAGATAATGAATACGGATTATAAAATATGTTATATTTTGGTACCTATTAATAATTTATTACGGTGTGTCTGTGTATACTGTGCAGACGTAATGTAGTGACTTTTTATAGTGAGTGACAGGTAATCGTTTTGTCTGTTTTTTTGTCTATGAACACTATTAGAATAACCTAAATACATTTTTCTTTTAAAACTGCTTAAAACTTGACTACTAATTACATTAAAATACAATAAACAGCCTGTTGTATAAACCTATTCGGAAATCCTCAAGGACATTGAACGATGATAGAGCATAATAGATCGACCTCAATCGAAAGTTTTAAATTTAAATGTTAAGTACCTAGTCTTCAACTTCTTCTAGCTTAAAAGTGCTTGATATTAGCTTAAATAATGATGAACTTACAACATATTTATATTAACCTATTTGCCGCAATTATTTTGTGACAAATTACGTAGTTTTCAAAGTTCATGGTGCAAAGTATATCCTTAGATTGAAAAATCGAAGACTTCAATTCACTAAATGATTATATTTTATGTACTTATAATTAATAAAACTATTATTTAATTTGAATTCACTTTTAATATCTTTGAAATATTATTAACAAGTCAATCAGGAGGAATAAATTGTGTTATATAATTATATTATATGATCATTTTTTCTAATTAAATTTAAAAATGTTATACAAAGTTTCTACAAAATAATGTGTACCTATATAAATTAAAATAATTATAACCGGACCTGTTCTACATTTTAATCCTGAACACGTCTCTGCAAATAGCATTTGATTCATGCTTTCAAAAGTGACGGATGTTTGATAAAAAAAACCCATAATATGTCGGTTGGTAAAAACTAGGTACTAATTGTGAAAATAAATAATATTTAAAACTTAAATTTAAAATACATAAGAAAAATTATTTTTTGGGGAATATTTTAAAAACTATTTTTAATAGTTTATTAAATACTAGGTAGGTACTCAAATACTTTTTAAAAGTATTTTTATACAACAAAGTGTCACTGTTAATAAACAAACAAATTGTATGGTGCTCACTGTAATACACATAATATAAATATAAATATGATATAATACATTTCATTTTCATACATTTGATAATTCAATAATTTTTACAAAAAAAATATAGATAATATAATTTTATTCCACAGATTAACGGTCTTTATTAGAATGTAATATTACTGTTCAACTGCAGGTTTAAAAACTAACATATTATATTATACAATATATATACCAGTGGTTCTCATACTTTTAATATTCGCTTACCACCTACACAGATTGAACATTTTCATGCACCACTTGAACAAAATTTAACGGATTTTTTTTTTGCTTATAAAAACTGTATGCGTTATTTTACATGTATGGAATTTCATTTTATTAGATTATGAGAATATTAGAAGCATTGAATAAAAAATGCATAAAAATAAAATTATATAGGCACAATTATTATTAATATCGAATAAGCCAACGAATTCCACAAAAGAGAAATGAAAACCAGTACCAAAAAAAAAATATATGTATATATATATATATATTATATCCTCACAAATATTTATATGTCGTACAAAGAACACTCGAGGCGACAAGGTCATATATATACAGAGTGTAACAGAAAGATATGACAAAATCGTTTTTTGTTTTTGGTTAAACTCTAAAACAAATGAACGTATATACATGAAATTTTCACTGGTAGTTTATATTTGCATTTTCTATACACGATAAAATTTTCAAAACATTTTGATTTGTTTTGAACTGTTTAGGAACATTTCCAGTACATGTATATGTCATATCTTTCTGTTACACTCTGTATATAGATATGTAGTATGTACATTGCAACAACCCTCGCCGGCACCCACCCACACACACACGCATACACACACACACACACCCAGATATATTATATAATGTAGAGGGTTGGCTGTTTTGTTATTATACCTAGTACCTACACTCCTACACGGTACTCACACTTGCAAAAACACCGTCTCGCACTCAAAAAATATACCTATAGGTAGCTACTCAACAACCGACTGAAGATGGCGCCACATTACGGTAATAGAGATGTGATCATAATAATATATTATAATCACAAGAAAAACCCTACGTAAGCTACGTGTAAAAATGGCTAAGTACAAAAAAAATATAAGATCTTTAAGCACGATAAAGATGTGATATCATGAATAAATGCCAAGTGTATTGAATTTAAGTAAACTTATTGTGTTTCAATAATTCATGTACTTGGCTAGGAATTATTCCCTCAAAAGAAACAATAAGTGTGATGAATAAAATAATTAAATGGCTAATGAGTGAAGGACTGTTAAAATATTTTATATATTATTTAAAAAATATTATTATTAATATTTAAATACTATTCTCAATAATTCCTCGCCAAGTAAATACATTAACAAAATAAGTTTACTTAAATTCAATATACTTGGCATTTATTCATGATATCACATCTTTATAGTGCTTAAAGATTTCGTATTTTTTTTGCTTAGCTCAATTTTTACACGTAGTAAGGGTAAGGGAAGCGTAAGGGTTTTTGTTGTGATATCACTAATTTTTATCGTTATTAAATATTGAGTATTTACACAATAATCTATAAGAACGGTAATATTGTTGGTAACATTGGCGACGCTGATGCGACGACGACGAATGTTCCTGATACAACAAATGTACCTGTATTTTACACAGTTTAAAGAGGCAACTCCTGCTTCGATATACTATACACAAAACCGTCGTGCAGTTATTTTTTGTCATTTAAAAATACTATTCGTTGCACCACCAGTCGCGCACATGCGCGACATACCCCTCACCTCCCCCAGCCATCGCCACCGCCGCTAACACACGCGGGCACCCTTTCCCATATGGCCGCCGCAACCCGGGGAAAATAAATTAAAACATTTTTCTGTCGAATCGGGAATCAATCCCAAACTGGTGGTGACCACCGTACCACTGCACCACTGCACTCTCTATTGAGAGAGAGAGAGAGAGAGAGAGAGAGAGAAAGAGTGAGCAAGGGACAAATAGAGTGAACCCTGCACCGAGCAGCAGAACCCACCACCAACGCAGAACCCAGTGCCGAGGGCTGATCCCGCCACCGATCGTGCACGTGCGTGACTTACCCCCTACCTCTCCCCCAACCACTACCAACAACCACCGCTTTCGACACCCCGCGGACACCCTTTCCCTTATGGAAGCCGCCGCATGGGGAAAATAAGTTAAGCAATTTTTTTCGTCGGACCGGAAATCGAATCCGAACTTCTAGGTCGGTGAGCGACCACCGTACCACTGTAGCAATTATACTCTTAATAACTTGCCCTATTTAACTTGTAATAATGTCATGCGTATATCATTTATCTTATCTGTATCTAATGGTTTGCCGAAAATTATTTCTAATATATATGTTACCATATCTATACTATCACTTTAGTTTAATCTATACAACATAATATACCTACCCTTGATTTGTAATAAAATATACCACCAACGTGTGTGTATATCAGTTATCATATACACGTTATCACATAGTACCCATTAACATATTATGTTATATATATGCAAAATCGTATACACACAAGCACTTACTTAAAAATATATAGTCACACATACCTCTCCCCGACAACACACAGAAATATTTATATGGTCAATCAATAAAAAGTTATGTTCTGGATCTCCCCCCCTTAATTTCCTCTATATAGGCAATACGCAGTACAGACTCCTCTGAAACTTGTATTAACTACTCAATATAGGCAACCCGGAACACAGATAAACTCGTCACTCATCACAACCGCCACCCAATCCGACACATGAACGACATATATTTTACGCCTCCCCCTTCAAATACATTACCTCCCCTTTTATTTACACTTTAAAAAAAAATATATATAATATTCTGATGTACATTTGTATCCACTACCCAATGGTGGGCAAGTTAATGAAAATAATTAACTGTGGAAAGTTAAGTTAATTCAATTAAATTGCCTTCAGTTAAGTTAAAAGTTAACAAAAAAATAAAATTTAACTAGTTAAGTTAAAAGTTAAGATGGAAAATAAAATTAACTTAACTCAGTTAAAAAAAAGTTAATTTTTTTTTTAAGTCATAATATTAATAGGTATAGGCTGTTTTTAAATATTTGTCATTTAGTACCATTATAATAGTCTATTATTAAAATAAAATCAATGAATAATGATAATAGTATAATACCTACCAAAAATTGTTTCCATATTTATTTCGATAATGTTATTTTCTAATCTCATACGTTTATTTGTATTTATAACGAATACGGCAATATAAATTATAATTTATAAATATCTCGGACGACTTTTTGTTTTGTCTATTGGAATTGTCGTATTTACCAGTAACCAGTATATATTATTGATATAATTATATCCATTTAAAGACTATGATATTTAGTTTTAAACCTGTTTTTAGGAATTGGGGAGTTAGATAAAACAAAAATCGGATTATTCAATACCATTAAATAATATTAAATCATTAAATAATAGAATTCGTGAAAATAGCCAGTCGATACAAGGATAGTATACTAATTATTACTCTTTAGTCTTTACTATAGTAGCTATAGATTATAATATAATTTGATTATTATGAATTGATGATATTATATTATTAGAAAAATAAATTACCAAAATGGCAAAATAGAAAGAATAAGTTTTGTCTCTTGGTTCCACATGATAAAAATTTAATTTAATTAACTTAACTGTACAATAATGATAATTAACTTTAGAAAGTTAAGTTTAAACAATACAAAATTTAACTGAATAAGTTAATAAGTTAAAAACAAAAAAAACTAACTAGTTAAGTTAAAAAGTTAAAAAAAAATTAACTTTTTAACTTAACTTTAACTTTTTAACAAGTTAATGCCCACCATTGCCACTACCTATCATACATACATACATTATACATACATATTATATACATTATACATACATACATACTCATAATAGGTATAACTTATACCTTATACCGTATAAGGTACATTATCACACATATCTAAAAATATTAGGCCATTTTCAGATTATAATCCCAATTCCCATTCGAATAAACATCTCGCTAAAGCATAGGTACGTCATACACCGGAATGTATCTCAAACAAACACACATTCAAATATATTATAATATAGTTTACATATATAGGTACATACCTACTTACATAATTTATATCCAAACAATTATACACACATCATTGTCACAAACTCCTGAACATAATATTATACAATTTAAATAATATATACTATACATAGGTATATTTATACATATGAATATGATATGACCAAACACTTACCAACTATAATATACTATGAAACACACGATACAATACGGTAGTCATCAGTTTTCACACACACACACACACACACAGTGTTCCAGTATTCCATATTGTACACAGTACACAAACAAGCCACCCAGTCCTTTATTCACTAAATTTCATATGAACGCTAGTACATATACACACATACATACATACACAAAGGTGGGCAAGTTAATGAAAATAATTAACTCAAGTTGAGTTAAGTTAAGAGGACACAAGATCGATAAGTTAAAAGTTAACAGTTAACAAATTATAAATTTAACTCGATAAGTTAAAAGTTAATATAGAAAAAGGTGGGCAAGTGGGTGTCGCTCTGCTGTACAGTAGGTTACAAGTGGGTCACTGTATAATGGATGATATTAAATTTGAATTCAACGATATAATATCATTGTATAAGAAAAACGATTCTGAGCGCAGACGGTATGTCAGTCTATGTATAAGACATATTATATACATATCTATGGTATTAAACAAAAAATTGACCTATAATGGGTACCTATAATAAATTCCAAATTAATCATATCAAAATATCCATTAGGTACTTATAACGCGTTATACATCAACAAAAACCGTGTTACTATCATTGATATATAATAGTACACTTTAGAAGTTTCAAGTATCCACGAATAATATTATTCAATCACAACAAAATAACTAAAATAGTTATTCTAGGTTTTTTAATATGTAATTTCGTCCAAATTTGAATTTAAAATGTCTGTAAAAAATAACTGTGCTCATATATTTTTTAGATTTTTTGGTTACAGTATGAACTATTTACGAGAACCTTTGTGTTGAATTTGCAATCCTTAGCTATAAAAACTGAACATTTTATAATTTATTAATTACAATGATTGATAATTTTCGAGATTTTGATAAATTTTGTCAAAATTTGATCTTTAAATGCTTATAAAAAAAAACTGTGCCTATGTATTTTTAATATTTTTCAACTGATATTGTAACAATATATCAGGAGCCTTGTATTAAATTTTTACACTTTTTGGCCCAACAGATAAAACTTTATTGATATTTATAGAAAAAAAACTAAAAAAAATTGAAAGCTGTAAATGTCCATAAACAGCTCAAAAAGAGTCAAAATATTTTCAAAATTGTATGGTGTATAGAAAATGCTAATTTAAACATTCAGTGAAATTTTCATGTATCTACAGTTATTTGTTTTTGAATTACAACAAAATAAGGAAATCGCTACATGGGAAATCGAGTGAATATTCAATGTTGTAAAAATTTGAATTTCAAACGCTCGTAAAAATTTAATTTGACTTTCTTATAAACATTTTTCTTTTGATAAAGGTAGACAAACTTATAAGGAATCTTGTGTTTAATTTTCAAATCTTAGATTTAAAAAGAAAAATTTTTACGAATTCTTAACTCAAAATAATTTGCTAATTTTCGTGATTTTCCCATATTTTGTCAATTTTTGAACTTTAAATGCTTATAAAAAAAAATTGTGACTAAGGATTTTTAATATTTTTCATCTGCCTTGAAACAATATATTAGGAGCCTTCTATTAAATTTTCAGGCTTTCGCAACCAACAAATAAAATTTTATTGATATTTTTAGAAAAAAAACTAAAAAAAATGGAAAATGAAAATGTCCCTAAACAGTTCAAAATAAATCAAAATATTTTGAAAATGTTATCGTGTATAGAAAATGCAAATATAAACAACCAGTGAAAATTTTATGTATATACGTTCATTTGTTTCAGAGTTACACCAAAAACCAAAATCGATTTTTTGGAAAACCAGTTTTGCGTAAAAATTCCCGTTTTTCCTTAATTTTTATGTTGTTTTTTCCCGGCGCTTGTGAAAACTACTGGGAAATTTATACTTTGACCCCCCAAAGTACCAACTAGATTCACTTTCCTATCAGAAAAGCTACTGATGAAGAAAATCCAAGCACTTTTACTGTCCTAAAACGTGATGACAGGCACAAAAAAAATAAAAAATAAAAAATAAAAAAAATAAAAAAAAATAAAAAAACACACATCATTGTAAAATCAATACATTCATCGTTTCACTCAGAATCTAAAAAATATTAACTCAACTCAGTTTAAAAAAAGTTAATCTAATTTTTTTAATTAGTGTGTAACTCACATAAAGAGTGAATGTGTCTTTCTAGTTTCTAATTCTAATTTATAAATTATAAAAAACAATTTTATTGAACTTTTATCATAATGTACACTGTATACCATTTTAATTTTACTTTACTATTATTTACTAATTTAAAATATACTCATCTCAAATTAATAATTTAATAAATATATTTTTTTATATAGTACCTATAGCAATTGAATGTCATAATACGTGCAGATGAGTACCATGACCTTCATCTATATTATAAGTTATATAACATTAAAACATAACAATTATTGTCAGTTTGTAATTTAAAATTATTAATTTTATTAAAAACATTTATAATAATTGTAACTCGCATAATATATAATTTACAACTTAATAAAATATATTAGTATACACACAATTATGTTATTAAGAAAAATAACAGAAATGTTTGTGTTTTTGTATTGGATTATTTTTATTCTATACTGATATAGTAATATTTACGTATAAACGAAAAATTTCAAAATGTTTTTAACTTGATGGATTTTTTTTAAAATCAACTAAGAAAAGTTATTTCAACTGCAAATTAAACTAGTTAAGTTCATAAGTTGATTAGAAGATAATATAACTAGTTAAATTAAAAAGTTAAAAAAAATAACTTTTTAACTTAACTTTAATTTTTTAACTAGTTAATGCACATCTTTGTACATACATACATACATAGTTACATAAAAATATTATACAGTTTTCTTATTAAATAATTACATACGAAAAAACTAATCGCTAAAGCATACGTTATACACCGGAATGTATCTCAAACACACACATACATAAACTTGTAAAAAATTGTATTTTTCAAAATATACACGTAAATATAGATACATTCGTTTGCATTCACACATTCCTCTACCTCACGTTATACAGATATATATATAATGTACCTATATACGGGCAACCGTTTACAGATGTCGATGAGTTTCGTGCATCCTTTTCTCTAGCACATACATGCACATACACTCATTACATACACATTTATGTAACTAGTAGGTATACTGACTAAAGACAATAGAGGATATTGACTCAGATTGTCTTAGACGTCGTCTTCGAGATAGTTTGATCACTAAATGCAAAAATAAAACCATCATATTTCGACTTCACCGTTGACACAGTACATTTCATGTTAGAAATAATAGAACATTTATTTTATTATATTTGAATTAAACACAAATATGCTTATGCATCCTTACTTTTCATTTTAACCATAGACACTAGTCTATATTATAATTGCCTAAACCCGCCTTATATTATATATTAAGGAATTATTATTTCCAAAATATTCACTTTTAAGGGGGCTGCACCGTAGTATATTTTAAGGAGTACTGCTTAGGCAATTTATGTGACATATAAATTAATACTGTATCCATGTGTGAGTAGTAAATGAACATTAGTGTGCATAATCCGTTATCGTTTCCGAGAATCGCTGCACGTCGAGTCGGTCAACCGCGCCGGAAGCCACTCTCACACGCGCACGCTCATGTCAATACATCGCGAAATATGAAATATATTCTTGTTTACATGACTATAAAACTACTAAAAGCGTACTACCGCTTTTAGTAATTAATCATACTTCCCGAAGTTCGAGTGTAATTGAAAAATGGTTGAATTTATAAACTTCTAGACTATGCTTGTTAGGAATCACTTTTTTTTATTTAAAATCAGATGTGCCCAAAATAAATACAAATGTACTGCAATTATTTCATGGGATTTCTAAAAAAAAAAATGGTTATTTTAAGGTCATTTTAAATCGAAAATTAAAATTCGACTTCCTAAGAAACCTAGATATTTTATCAATGAATTCAAACATGTATAAAAAATTTAAATTGGACATTCCGATTTCCGAAGTATGTGTAATTTACCACCGCTTATTGGTCTAAAACGTATGAAAATACGCGGGCTGCAGCCCCCTTAAGTATAGAGTTGTATAGTATATATTATTTGATATTACACAATATTATAACCACAGAATAAATGAAATCTATTTCATCTATCCTGTGATATAACATTTACATTAATTCTTAGAATCTCTGGATAATATAACATACAAAATACAAACAGTGCATAAGATACCTACCTAATTGGTTTGAAGAAATATACGTCATTTAAAAACGTATATAAACAATATATAAATAAATATAATATTTTTATTTTACCGTGTGTATACACACAGGCATATCACCTCCGCTATATATCATTGTATAAGTTATAATATCGGAAAATTAAGAACTATTAACGATATCTCTCATTTCAGTATAGGTAGATACTTTATGCGGTTTATTACAAAAATCTCGAAATAGGTAGGTAATAATTAGCGTTACATCCGTAGTATTATAGTAACATATTTACTAATAAAATATTTATAAATCTTCATATTATTAGTCATTTTCCATACAGGCTCATGCTCATGCGGAAACATCAACAATTTAAAAAATACATATTTGAGACACTGCGATGCATCTGTAACGGTACCTAAATTTTGATCTCTCTAATGCACCGAATAGGTTCACTTTCCCATCAAACAATAGTACACTGTTGATGAAAATCGAAGCTGTAGTTTTACTGCCCCACACGGCAATGACACAACTATACCTATAAAAAAAAACACACATCATTGTAAAATCAAAACATTCATCGCTCCGCTATCGGAATCTAAAATGCATAGTGTATACCTATAGTCAGTGGCGGAACTACGATCGTTGAGGCCCGTGGATACAATTTTTTTTTGGGGGCCCTATATCTGTAATTTAAATTTCTAAATATTGAGCTGTTTATTTGGATTCAATAAAAAATAAAATATAATTTATAGTAAATTAATAATTTATTGAATTATAATTTCGGAAACCCTAATAATAATATTTTATTTACAATGAGCAAACTTCTTCACCAATAACGATAAGTTCAATTTCTTAGCACGCCCATCGCAAGATCACTAAGCCGTGTTTGGGAGACGGTGCTTCTTAGATAATTTTTGATTAATTTAAGTTTTGAGAATGTTCTTTCTGCACTCTCCACAGTAACTGGTAATGTAAGGAACAAGTAAAATGCCGTTAATAAGTCAGGGAAACTAGTAATTAAATTATTATTTAAAAAAAAAACGATTTGCGTACACGGTAATTTAATACAATATATTTATTAATTTAAATTATATTTTAAGTCAATTTTGACCCAACAGTCAACAGATAAAAACAATAATAAATAATATGGCTATTTAGCGGTTATATGAGTTAATATAATAAATAATAATATGTAGTGATTCTCGATAGAGGTATACAAATATTAAATGCGAGTCAAGGAAAATAGTCAAGTCTTCGTTAAAAATACTAATAAAATGTATAATATATTATAATACGTGACAATCGCGTCCACGACAATATAAATATATAATATAACGTGACGATTTGCGAACACGGTATAATAATAAGATTGTCGATACCTACTGGATATGGGATTTCGAGTTCACGATATATTTAATAAAAGTAATATGACAACTCACGTGATTGTACTAAATACTTTTCATAACATTTTAAATTATAAGGTTATTTAATTTTCTTTAAAATTGAATATATTTTGTAGATGAAATATATAAATATGTTCAAAACCATTAGTTTTAATAAATTAAATACCTATTAAATTTCTAGTATTTACGTAACACCAATGACCACAATGATTGTTTACGAATCACAATTTAATGTTGTCTTTCAATGCAAAATAATTGTAAGACTACTTAGTACTTACCTAAGTAACTTGGATGTTGTTTCTGACACCAAACGGAAAACACCCTCAAACACCACTCTCATATTAAAATCGTTAGAATGAAATGAAAAAAAAAAAGGTGGGTAAGTGGATGTCGCTCTGCTGTACAGTAGGTTACAAGTGGGTCACTGTATAATGGATGCTTTTAAATTTGAATTCAATGATACAATATCATTGTATAAGAAAAACGATTCTAAGCGAAGACGGTATGTTAGTCTAGGTTTAAGACAAATTATATACATATCTATGGTATTAAAAAAAAAATTGACCTAAAATAAATTCCAAATTAATCATATCACAATATCCATTAGGTACTTATAACACGTTATACACCAACAACAAACCCTGATACTATCATATATATATAATAGTACACTTTAGAAGTTTCAAGTAGGTACCCACGAATAATATTATATAATCACAACAAAATAACTAGGTTTTTTAATATGTAATTTCGTCCAAATTTGAACATAAAATGACTATAAAAATAAACTGTGATTGTATATTTTTTAGATTTTTCGGTAAGAGAATTAACTACTTACGTGGAATCTTGTTTTAAATTTTCAATCCTTAGCTATAAAAACTGAACATTTTATAATTTATTAATTACGATGATTAATAATTTTCGAGATTTTGAAAAATTCTATCAAAATTCGATGTTAAAATGCTTATAAAAAAAAATTGTGCCTATGTATTTTAATATTTTTCAACTGATATTATAACAATATATCAGGAGCCTTGTATTAAATTTTTACACTTTTTGGCCCAACAGATAAAACTTAATTGATATTTATAGAAAAAAAAAACTAAAAAAATTGAACACTGAAAATGTCCGTAAACGGCTCAAAAAGTGTCAAAATATTTTCAAAATTGTAGGGTGTATAGGAAATGCTAATATAAACATTCAGTGAAATTTTCATGTATCTACAGTAATTCGTTTTTTAATTACAACAAAATAAGGAAATCGCTACATGAGAAATCGAGTGAAAATCCAATGTTGTAAAAATTTGAATTTCAAACGCTCATAAAAATTTAATTTGACTGTCCGGTAGAAATTTTTTTATTGATAAAGGTAGATAATCTTATGAGTAATCTTGTATTAGATTTTCAAATCTTAGATTTAAAAAGAAAAATTTTTACGAATTCTTAACTCAAAATAATTTGCTAATTTTCGTGATTTTTCCATATTTTGTCAATTTTTGAACTTTAAATGCTTATAAAAAAAAATTGTGACTAATGATTTTTAATATTTTTCATCTGCCTTTGAAACAACATATTAGGAGCCTTCTATTAAATTTTCAAGCTTTCGCAACCAACAAATAAAATTTTATTGAAATTGTTAGAAAAAAAACTAAAAAAAAAATGGAAAATGAAAATGTCCCTAAACAGTTCAAAATAAATCAAAATATTTTGAAAATGTTATCGTGTATAGAAAATGCAAATATAAACAACCAGTGAAAATTTCATGTATATACGTTCATTTGTTTTAGAGTTACACCAATAACCAAAATCGATTTTTTGGAAAATCAATTTTGCGTAAAAATTCCCGTTTTTCCTTAATTTTTATGTTGTTTTTCCCGGCGCTTGTGAAAACTACTGGGAAATTTAAATTTTGACCTCCCCAATGCACCAACGATATTCACTTTCCAATCGAACAAGATACTGAAGTCGAAAATCGAAGCATTATTTCGACTACTTATCGTGTACACAGATACAAAAAAAAATAAAAAAATAAAAAAATAAAAAAATAAAAAAATAAAAAAACACACATCATTGTAAAATCAATACATTCATCGTTTCACTCAGAATCTAAAATAATTTCTTTCTTGGGCTGGAGACCGTAGTATATAATCTACTATTTCTATAATTTAGTATACCAGCTATTATAGGCTCCACTCCGAATTACCACGTATCGCCGCCGCATGCCCGCATATAGCAATAACTAGACTTGACAATATTATTATACCCTTATTAATAGTACCTACTAAATACTATGATGTATGGTTATCCGTATACACGTTTAGTAATCACTTATCAGTATACTTTGTATTATTTCAGTATTCAATGATTTCATTTACTTGAACCTAATTTTTTTAAAAAGTCCATCATTTTGCTGAGGGGCGCCGAGGCCCCTTTCACGATGAGGCCCGCGGAACATCCCGCTTTCAATCATATGTAGTTCCGCTACTGCCTATAGTGCACCCGATCAAAACGATTGGATTTAAATAAGACTTAATTTGTCTCTACGACAAGTGGACAATTAAAGTCGTGCATCTGCTAAAATTTAATGGAATTACACCAATACGCACCGAGATAATGTAAACGATATTATGGTACAAAAAAAAAAAACATCCCTGTGCATTATTTTTCACTCCGGTTTGGTCTAGCGAATTTCTAGTGTCAAAAATTGTAAAATGCTTACATGAAGTGCAACCTATGAGCGCATACGACAAGATAGCCGGGGGGAACCACGACTCCGCTAGAGTGCGATCGGGGTCGACGACAATACTTGTTGCCAGAAGGTAATCACTAGTATTGTCATTGTTATCAGTGCTGTTGTTATCAGCGCTGTTGTAGTTGTTGTTAATGTTGTTGTCATTATTGTTACTGTTGCCCGCCAAAACAATAATTTAACCTAATTCCTATTGAGTACGTGCAGGGCCGTCCCGAAGGGGGGTTTTAGGGGGTGTCCCACCCCCCTGAGCGTTTAATATGTATATGTCAGTTGGCACATTGATACCTACATTAATTATTTGAGTTGGGCAGTTGGCACTCGGCAAATTATAATTTTTTTTACAGTTTTTTAATAATTTTGTATATACTACTAAGTCCAAATATATCATAATAATATATTGTAATTTATAATAATATGAAGGTATTATAAGTTAATTTTCCGATTGTCAACTGTCCAACACAGTTAATACTATTATAATATTTTAGACTTTACCTATCAATGTATCATATATAATATTATAACCAGTGGTTGAATTGGGGGGACGCGGGGGGACGGAGTCCAACTTCTATTTTTAAAATATTTTAGCGTACCCCTTCTAATTTCAAGAATTGATAAGACATTTAAATGTTGGGGGGACGCACAAATGTTTTATACTTTTGCATACCCCTTCTATTTTTTTTCCAATTCAAGCACTGATTATAACAGTATACAAATTTGCCTATACATATTCGAATAATCACAGAATATATGAAATTTCATAATATATTATATTCTGTTGTATAATCATTGAATTCTTTTTAATATAGCTGTAATGATAACTGTTAAGGAATTGTGCGCTGATTTTAAAAACCATCATCGTAAAAGATTAGCTCCTAAACGATATGTGATTGTAATGCCACAACCCAAGCTGAATTCACAATGCATCTATTTTATAGAAAAGAATTTAAAATGGTTCTAGATACCCTATTAAAACTAACAAATGATAATTTAAAATCATGTATTTCTTCTATTCAACCATTTTTTGTTGATATAATAAAAGAACATAGTAAGAACATAATAAAATATTTAATATTGTGTAACATTTGTCTACTGGCTACTATGCATGTAGTCTGCAGGTAGGAGGTAATTGTCGAGCGAGGCGAGAACATTTTTTTTTGAGTTGGCAAATTATGAATCAAACCACCCCCCCCCCATGATTTGTCTTTCGGGACGGCCCTGAGTACGTGGCGTCTGAATGTCATGACCGCGACCAGACGGGCGGCGAGTTCGGCGATCGTCGGCGGTCGGCTCGTCGTCAGAAAATTACGGCTTCGGCTCAGCTCCTAGTTTCTTATACATTTTAAAACCACCGATCGACCATAAAGAAACCCTCTTGCCCCATATTACGACTCGTGGGCCGTGGCCCGAACAAGTAATAATTATTATAGACAATATTGTTATAGACGTGTCGAGAGTCTGTGGCCTCGACCGTAGTATAGGTACTATGGCCTCGACGTACCTACTCGTGGTTAATTTTAATCAATCAAATACAATCCAAGTGGGGACCAAGCTGGTTACCAAACAATTTTAATGGTACTTGCATTTTTTTTCTCCAATTATTTTAGAAAGCACTGAGCATTCAACGTTGACCTCTTAAAAGTACCGGCTAGATCCAATTTGATTCCAAAAACATACATCGGGAGCCGAAGTTTATGATCAGAGCATTTTTTCTACCAGAAAAGTTGAATAGTTACAAACGTTTTAAAATACCTCGAATAAACGTCTGAAATAATTAGACCGGTCAAAATAAAAACAAAATTGTAACTAATTTTCGAGCCCCCTCCCGCATTGAAAAATCCTCCGTACGCCACGTAGAAGTACCTACCCATCTTTATATATTATCAAAACGTGAGGCGATTTCTTATGACGGTTATATCCGAATAGTTCTACTGGACCGATTTTCATTTTTCACGATTTCTTTTTCTAACGCGCGTGCTCGGTGTGCAGATGAGCCGTCAAAAGAGAAAAGTCCAAAAAATAAGTCATTTAAATAGTTATTAGAAGTATTAAGTTTGCAGTATTGTTGCACAGTGGAATTCGTTGACCACGTCGGCTGCCACCGATATAAGCCCCACTACCTACTTCAACGTCTACTGCTGTGCTGTAGCATTGTCGTCGTCGGCGGCTGCGATGCACATTAATTATTATATTTTATTCTGTAGCATTGTGCACTTCGTTATCGTCATTTCGCGTACAGCAGCACAGATATAGATAATAAACATATTATATTAAAAATATAAATGAACATTTATTATACATAATA